>CM030358.1:290851726-291401726 GCA_017893485.1 Hemerocallis citrina
ATCCACCTTTCCTTCAAATCCGTCTCTTATTGAACCCAAAACCCAATTGCAATTATTTCTAGACCCAAACCCATTATTATTGGATCCTAGCCCAATAACCCAACAACCTAATTGTATCCTATAAATAATACCCTAATGCAAACCCTAAAAATACAAACTAAAACCCTAATCGTAGCCGTCTCTCTCTCTCCTTGATTTTCTCTCCCCCCGTCTAAACCCATCAGCCGACCTCATCTGCACCCGTCTGCCTCTTCATCTTCCCGCTCAACCCCCCTCCGGCAAGCCTCAGTCGCCGTGCTGCCTCTCCGTCGCCCTCCCCCTTTTTTCCTACTAGCTTCCTATCGTCGACCCCAGAACCCCAGTCGACCACCGAGCCGCCCTCTGCTGCTCCTCTTTCCCCTCACCAACAGCCACCCGAGAACCCCCAATCGAGCCCACCTCCAGTTGCCACCAGCAGCTCCAGTCGCCGCCAGTCCCAAGCCCAGTCGTCGACGCCGGTCGAGCCACAGTCGACCCCTTGCCCGTACAATTGTTGTTTGCTGTTGTTGCTTTGGTGTCTCTTGTACACGTTGTGTGCACGTGTGTGTTCATGAATTTGTGTATCTTACATGTTTCTTCGTGGGTTCGTTGCTCCGGGATTCTCATCCTATTATTCTTTGATATTTGAATTAATCGTTCATAAGGCAAGTAATGTAACATCCCGTATTAAATTTTTAAATAAAACTAAATTTTTTAAATTTTTACACGTGCAATTTCATCTCATTATTTTCATTCTAAAATTTATTTAGAGTTATGCATAATTTCCTTTCATTTCTTTTTATTGTCTATCAGAACCCATAGGCCAAATAGATTACTCTAAGCCCATTAAAATAAATAAATAAAATGAACCAAGCCCACTAAGAAAATCCTACAATTAGTTGTACACACTCTTACACTTGTTATGCAAACAACATGTACAATTAAATAAATAAAAACTAACTACATGAGAGTGTGTGCTTGTGGGTTGCATGTACATGTAGTGCAACCCAAGAGCCACAAAAAGGGAGTTTGGCCAGCCAATCCATGGAGGAGAGGAAGAGTTGGGGTTGTGTGGGTGGGCATTTAAGTTAAGGGGGTTATGTAGGTTATGAAATTGAACACTTAATTTGGGTAGTAGAAGAGTCTTCTCAAACCCTATAAATAACACCCATTTTCTTCATGAAATGTTACACAAAAAATCAAAAGAAACAAAAGATAAGAAAGAGAAGAAAAGAAAAAGAGAGTTGTTTGAGTTCTTTCTTGGAAAGCTTGCTAGGAGGAGAAGGGAGTCTCATTCTTGGAGGTAGGAAAAACTTCTAGGAGTTTTCTTTTATATTAGAATCTTCATTGAGGTGGGTGTCTTCTTGAACTTTCTAAAATTTTAGTATCATGCATGTGTAGGAAAATTGATATTTAAAATTGTTTATACATATGACTAGTGGTTAATTTCTGATGATGATATTTAAATGAAATACATGCTAATTGAGAGATTATCTTGTAGATAAGTTAAAATGATGTTGTTTGGGTGCATGGTAATATATTATGATTATATTGAATTAACTGGATATAAATTTGTACACAAAGTTGCTAAATCATGCAAAGAAAAGTTACGGTTTTGAATTTTGTTTGCACATCAGAAAATCGTATCTAATAAAATAATTGGAATCTAGAGCTAAAACTTTTTTGAGAGCATCTTGTATCTGTCAAGAACATCCCTTTAAAATTTCATAAGATTTGGAGGTCGTTTACTATTTTAATAAAATCTAAACTCAAAACTGGTTGCTGGAAATTTGTACACATTTCGGTTTTTGATCAATTCAGAATTGTAAATTAAATAATTTGATAAAAGTCAGAACTAAGAAATTTTACTAGACTCGTTAAACTTTCTGAAAAGTCTAAAAAATTAAATTTTCACAAAGAATTGAATTTTACAAAACTGTGCGGTGGTAGTATTTCAGTATTTCAACCCTACTGTATATTTCGAACAATTCAGGGTTATAGATACAGTATTTTGAGAAAACATATAACTAAGAAATTTTAGTAGACTTTTACACCTTTATTTTGATATAAATAACGCAAAGTTTCGTGAAGTATATGATTTTCTATGATTTTTACAAATAGCCTGAAATGCAGTTTCTAACTTTGAATTTATTATTTTGCAAATGATACTTAAATGAGGTGATTGAAAATATATTCTCGTTGTTTTAAGTTATATTTTGAAAAAATAAAGATCATATTCATGTTTAGATGAGATGTGAACTCAAGAAATATATATATATATATATATATATATATATATATATATATATATATATATATATATATATATATATATATATATATATATATAGGTGGCCCTTCGGTTGAGGACTAATTTGGTGAGAACTCCGTGAGAACTCACGAAGTAGACCTCCCATGAAAAATCCGAACCGACCATCTCGTTCTACATGCCTTAGATAGCATAACCTAAAGAATTCAAATAATTTGAAGTTCGTTTTCCCATGATTTACATCATCGCAAAATTGTATGGCTGAAAATTCTACTCCATTTGATGGATGAGCAAACGAACTTCAAATTATTTGAATTCTTTATGTTATGCTATCTAAGGCATGTAGAACGAGATGGTCGGTTCGGATTTTTCATGGGGGGTTTACTTCGTGAGTTCTCACAGAGTTCTCACCAAAATTAGTTCTCAACCGAAGGGCTCCCTATATATATATATATATATATATATATATATATATATATATATATATGGTTAATGACGTTAGGAATTGGTTTAAAATAAATCAAAGGAAAATGATGAGATGAGTTTTCATTGAAAAATTTTAAGAAATTAAGTTTTAATCATAATTAACTTGTATTGAAAATGTTTTGATGAATATGAGAAGTGTATTGTGAAAATGAACAGGTTGAGATGGTATATATTGATGAATAAATAAGAATGAATGAAAGAATTTGAATAAATTATGAATACATAAATATTGAGTTATAATGATATGAGTACCCCAAGTTGTTGAAAATGGAAAGATGTTGATTCTAGAGGCTTAGTGATACCCAGGTACCGGCAAAAGTAATGAAAATGAATAATTGATTTTTGAGAAGTGGCCAATATGGGCTGTTGTTCTCGGTATTTTTGTGTAAGACCGGTAGGAGGGTAAACTAGCTCTAGGTGGTATTATTTGTTCATGTTCAAACTGAGAATTAGGCACTAAGTGAAGATGTAGTAAACTTGGGCAAACGTAAGTGGAGAGACTCTATATAGTCGGGCGGTGGATTCCGAGACTGTGGTTCCTTGCGATAGAGGCGAGCCTTAATTAAATCTGGGATTATGATTGATCGGGCGGTGGATTCTGGGATCATGATTAGTCGGACAGATAGTAGGCCGTACTCTAGTGTATATGCGTATACCGGGGCTAGAGGGACACTTGCGAGATGTTTGCACGACGAGGATTCTGTATAGTCGAGCGGTGGATCTTCGGGACTGGAATCCGTACTCGTGGAATGTCTAAACTTTGTTTTATTACGGGGTAGTTATCATGACAAGGGATAAAACCCTTTAATGTGGAGTACGTATGTAACATCCTAAAATTTTCAAATAATTAAATATAAAGTTTTTCATTTGTTTTCACGTGTTTTGCACGTGCAATTTAATATGTGTATTTAGCTTTAAAAATTATTCTTATGTCATGAATAAATATTTTCTTCTCTTTTAAAATTAAAGCCCATTATTAATCTTTAGGCTTAATAGTCTAATTCTAGCCCACTTAAATAAATAAATTAATTAATTAAAGAGCCCATGGACTTTAGCTCACCTAATTAGCCCACTAGTTTATTCTAATATTAATTAAGACAACTTGTAGGGTAGTCATGATCAAGTAACAAACTAATTAAACAATTAAATGAACAAACACTAGTATGCATATGATGGCACGTGCATTGCACATGCACGTGCAATGGGGACAAGGACTAGGCCGACCATAGCTTGAGTGGGAGGAATGGAGTGAGTGGTGAGGTGGTTACTTGATGATGGGTAGTTCTTCTAAATCCCAAATGTATCCTAGCCTGTCATCTAAACTCATCTCAACCCTCCATTCACTCTTGAAATGTGTATAAATAACCCTCCCTTGTCACTCTCGTCATTTGCACTGTAGAATTTTCAAAGAGGAAGAGAAAGAAAAGACATTTGTGAGGAAAAGATTGAGTGAGAAAAGAATTTTGTGAGAGAAAAGAAAGAGATTGTGTGTGTTCCTTTCCCATTTGGAGGCCGGCTAGCATCAAAGAGGAGGAGGTTTCGGTGGCACATTAAGGAGGAGAAGGCTCAGTTCGTTTGGCACAAACTAGGAGGAGAAGGGAGACGATCGTGCTTTCAAGGAGTTCTTTAGGAGTTTTTCATTTGTTTCTTCAAAAGGTGGGTGATTTCTCTGACTTCTAATATAGATGCCATGCTAGGATTTTAATTTGTGAATATGTTAGAAACAAATAGAAATTCTGCCATATACTTGCTTGAAGGGACTAGTAAGAAAGAAAGGAAGCTCTAGTTTTTCTACATTAAAAAGTTAGTAAAATGAGTTGAAATGTGTGAATTAAGACTTGTCATGATCCTTTATTAATATATGTCATGCTAGAATACATATAATTTGATAAATCATTCTTATATGAAATTGTGCTTGTGAATGAATTGTAGAGTGCAAAATAATATCCACGAATTGTGAAATAGATTATTTAGTTGCACTAAGTGTTGATTTTAATTGTATTGTATGAGTAAGTTTATATTCACTTGATTGTCAAATACATTGTCTCTTTTGAATCATAGGAAATGAGTTAGTTTCTTAGTTTTTTAAAAGATAAAAAAACAACTTAAGGGCATTGACTATGATAAAGAATGAAAAATCGTATAAATACAATGTGAATAAATGGGGAACAAGTAGATAAAAAGATTCATCTAGAAAAGGAAATTTTCAAATGTCGAAAAATGTATTAATGTTCCACTTTTCAAAAGAAATAAGAGAAATAGTCTACGATGTGGTTAAAAATGAGATTTTGGAAATCTAAGAAAATATAATATACTGTTTTTCAAAAAAATACATTCTGGAAAATGATTTAAATACAATAACTCAACTACCGGCATACTAGGGTCTCACACAACCTCTAGAGACTCACACTCAACTATCCAAATCCAACAATAAAACATCTTGAAAACATATGTTCTGTAGAAAGATAATATTTAGAATAGTAAGTTATAGATCCAAAAAACATTTAAAGAATCAATCGTTTAAAGAACATCAGAATAACTCAAGGAACATCAGTAACAGTTGACTGTAAACCGGAGTCGGTCGACTGTCCAGAGCGAAAAACCAGCACTTCAAGAAAATAATTCTAAGTAATGGCAGTCGACTGTCCAGAGCAAAAATCCAACATTTTTTACAAAACTAATTCTAAGTAATGATGGTCGACTGTAAAAGTCATCGGTCGACTGTCCAGAGCGAAAATCCAAAACCGAGAAAATGTCAAAACAGAGAAAATAATTCTAAGTAATGGCAGTCGACTGTCCAGAGCAAAAATCCAACATTTTTTAGAAAACTAATTCTAAGTAATGACGGTCGACTGTAAAAGTCATCGGTCGACTATCCAGAGCGAAAATCCAAAACCGAGAAAACGTCATAACATAGCAGAGTCAGTCGACTGTAAAAATGGGTCAGTCGACTGTTCCGCGTGAAATCTTAAAACTTCAAGAAAATACAACAGCAATGTAGCAACGGTCGACTGTATAAATTTACCGATCGACTGTCGACCTGCAGACTGCAGTTTTTAGTTGTGCACATTTCAACGATACGGAGTTTTACTTTACAGAAACGAATTCTGCGAAAAGCATATTTCTGATATGATCAAATACGACTTGTTGGATATATAGGAGCCCATCAAAACAATCAAAACCACATTGAGGTAATAAAAATCACAATTTGTTGATTTACTCTAATTTGAACACGAATTTGTGCATATATCCAAAAATAAAGTTTTTAAGAATCGATTATACTTCAAATTAACTTCATATTATGTTCCAAACCATTTATAAAAACTAGATTCATATTATGTTCCAAATATATTTCAAATTAACTTCAAATTAACTAGATTCAGGGGGCTACAACTCTCATTTATAAAGTTTCAATTGGTTTAATGTGTAGCTAGGTCAAAATCTCGCTACGAGTTAGAACAAATAGCAGGTCAGAAGCACACAAATTGATGTTTACGGCCTTTTGATGGGCATCGAATTACAGAGGTAACAAAATTGATTCAATGCAATATATAATGACTGATTTAAACATGGAAGGATTTTGAATACGATGGTTCAATCAATTGAAACTTATAAAGAACATATCTCATGAATATGGACGGTAATGGTTTTCAAAACACTTTAATCAAGTATAAATACTAATTGTGGGAGGTCAAATAAATGCGTGTACTGAATAATAAAAATGTACAAGATACGTGCCTTATTGAGTGACGGTTCCGAAGGAGAACGAATCCACGAAAAGAGAGAATCTCCCATGGCAACAACATGTACAATGGCATCGACACGACAGCAAACAGTGGCAATGGGCAATGGCAGCAAGCAAGGCATCAACTCGACACCGATGTTGAGATCAAGCAATGATAGCCAAGGGGATGGAAGACGAGAGAGGGAGGAGCCTGTGGTGAAAGGAATCGAGTCAGTTGGAGGTGCGTGATGGCTGCGGTTTCGCTCCGGTGAGGAGGTTGAGAAGAAGAGGGTGGTCGAAGGTCGTAGTAGGAGCCGCGGTGGTGAAGGACGGTTGCGAGGTGGGAGGCTCAGTTATAAGGCAGCAGCAAGAAGAGGAGCTCGGCTGCAAAGGTGGTGTCGTGAGGTTGACGATAGCGAGGGCTTCGGGATGCGGTGATGATGGGGACGAGGTGCAGACAATGGGGCATCGAGATGAGGAGAGGTGGAAGAACGTGGTGCTAGCAGCAGTGGAGGTTGCGCGATGGCTATGATGGTTGTAGCAGTGGGTGGAGGGCGACGAGGGGTGATGATGAGGATGACGGTGCAGCTGCGATGGTTTGCTACAGCAAGAGGGGCTACAACGAGGTGGGTGATCGCTGTGAGTGGCGATGAGCGGTGGTGAAGGAAGGCGGGAAGTTGGCGAAGAGGGCAGGAGGTCAAAGACAAGGTGCGTCGAGTGGCAAGGGGGCTGCGGTGTGGTGTTCGGGACTGCAGGGGTGAGGGACGAAGGCAAGGACGAAGCGGGGAGAAGAAGCCGCGACTGCAGTCGGGGCTGTAGGTGATGGCTATTGTTTACAAAGTGTATTCACGACTATAGAAAAACTACGTTTCAATGTTTCGTAAATTTTGACCGTGCAAAGTTCAAAGTGATTCAGAGTCGAAAACTAATGCAAAACGAACGTGGGCTAAAGTTCTCAAAATTTTGAAGTTCCGAAACCTGAACAAAATATGTTTGTAAAGTGTATTTATGACTACGGCAACCTACTTCACATTTTTTCGTAAATTTTGACCGTTTGAAGTACAGAGTGATTCAGAGCCCAAAACTGCTGTAATACAAACTTCAGTTAAAGGTCGTCCAAATTTTAGAGTTTAAAAAACCGCTCCAAAATTTGAGTGCAATGTTTATTTATGAATACAGAAATCTACTTCAGATACTTTTGTAAATATTGACCGTGCAAAGTTAGAAGTGATTCAGAGTTCAATACTGCTGCAATCCGAACGAGGGCTAAAGTACGTCAAATTTTTAATGTTTCAAAATAGCAGAAAAATTGTTTACAAAATGTATTTATGACTAACGAAAAAAACCTACCATTATATAACCGTGCAGAGTTCGAAGTGATTCAGAGTCGAAAACTATTGCAATATGGTCGGGGGCTAAAGTTTGTCAAAATTTTGAAGTTCCAAAACCTCCCCAAAATTAGTTTGCAAAGTGTATTTACGACTACGAAATCCTACTTCGCATTTTTCATAAATTTTGACTGTGAGAAGTACGAAGTGATTCAGATCCCAAAACTGCTACAATACGGACGTAGGTTAAAGGTCGTCAAAATTTTTGAGTTCAAAACCGAACCAAAATTTGAGGGCAATCTTTATTTATGAATACAGAAACCTAGTTCGCATACTTTCGTAAATTTTGACCGTTCGAAGTAAAAAGTGATATAGAATCCAATACAGCTGCAATCCGGACGTAGGCTAAATATTGTCAATTTTTAAATTTTCAAAACAACAGAAATTTTTTTCGCAAAGTATATTTACGACTACAAAAAACTACATCCCATTATTTCGTAAATTTTAATCATGTGAAGTTCGAAGTGATTCAGAGTCGAAAACTAATGCAATACGGACATGGGCTAAAGTTTGTAGAAATTTTGAAGTTCCAAAACCTCACCAAAATTTGTTTGCAAAGTGTATTTATGACTATGGAAAACATTCTTCCCATTCTTTAGTAAATTTTGACTGTGCGAAGTACGAAGAGATTCAGAGCCCAAAACTACTGCAATACGGACGTGGGTTAAATGACGTCAAAACTTTCGAGTTTCAAAACTGCACCAAAAACAGAGTGCAATGTTTATTTCTGAATACAGAAACCTAATTCACGTACTTTCGTAAATTTTGACGTGCGGAGTTAGAAGTGAATCAGAATCCAATACTAGTGCAATCCGGACGTGGGCTACATTTCGTCAAAATTTCTATCATTTCAAAATAGCAGAAAATCTGTTTAAATGGTGTATTTACGACTACAAAAAACTACATCCCATTATTTCATTAATTTTGACCGTGCGAAGTCCGCAGTGATTCATAGTCGAAAACTAATGCATTATGGACGTTGGCTAAAGTTTGTCAAAATTTTGAAGTTGCAAAACCTCACCAAAATTTGTTTACAAATTGTATTTGTGACTATGAAAACCTACTTTCCATTCTTTAGTAAATTTTGACTGTGCGAAGTACGAAGTTATTCAGAGCCCAAAATTGCCAGGCAAAATTAGAAGTGATTCAGAATCCAATACTACTGCAATCCAGACATGGGCTAAATTTCGTCAATTTCTTAATGTATCAAAACTGCAGAAAATTTGTTTACAAAGTTTTTTTATGACTACAAAAAACTACATCTCATTATTTTGTAAATTTTGATCATGCGAAGTTCGAAGTAATTCAGAGTCGAATTTTAAAGCAATACGGACGTGGCTAAAAGTCTCTAAAAATTTTGAAGTTCCTAAACCACTCCAAAATTTGTTTGCAAAGTGTATTTATGACTATGGAATCCTACTTCACATTCTTTAGTAAACTTTGACCGTAAGGAGTACGTAGTGATTTAGAGCCCAAAACTGCTGCAATACTGTAACCCCTGTTTTTCCGAAAATGTATTCTTGTATTTTCTGTATTTATAAATTTTGCAAATTATTTTTTTCGGTTTTCAAATTCATTTTGTCAAAATGTATTGTTGGATTTTCTATTTAAAATCTATTTTCGATAAATAATCTTATTTGTAACTATTTCCTATGATTTTTATACAAATTTTATTTTTGTTATTATTACTTTGATTTTCATTATTTGTATTGTTACTGTTACTACTATTATTATTATTACGTTTGAGTTTTTATTAAAAATTCATTTCTGTTTGTTATTTGTATTTGTAGTATTGTGTAGTGCAAATTACATTCTTATTATGAAAATTATTTTTATTGGTTAATTTATTTTTCTGTTGGATTTTTTTAAAACCCGATTCCTTATTGGATTTTTTATATACCCATTTTCCTTATTGGGTTTTTCATAAACCCTATTCTATTTAATCCATAACTTAACCAAACCCATTATCTTTATTCCCATCTAAATTACCCATTAACTCTTTTAACCCATCAGTAACTACCCATTTTAAAACCCTCCTGTTAATTACCTACAACTAATCCCATTCTTTTATACCATATATATGCATTTATTTCCTTACCATTTTTTTAATCATCAGATTAATTGATTTCGTTTTTTTTACCTATTACCTTATATCTTTTCCTACTTTATATACCTATCACCTATTAACTAATTAAACCCCCATCCCAAACCGTGAGCTTTTCCCCCAAGCAACCGGATACTACCAAACCACCCGACAACTTTTTCCTTTTTTTTTTTCCTCCTGTTGCCGCCTCAACTTTCCCCAACCCTAATTTTTCCCACCTATATATACTATCCTATTCACCTGTGAAAAAAAAATATATACATTTCCTCGGTTCTCTCTCTCCCGATTAATCTCTCTCGCTCTCTTGTTGCTTTGCGTGTGCAAGTGGGTTGTGCGTGTGTGATTCGTGATTTGCTTTGCATCGTGAACTATCGTTCGTGAGTTCGTGGATTTTCGTTCGTTGAATTTGCTCCCACTTTTGTTTTGCATCGTTCTTCATCTCCAAAACAAGGCAAGTAACTTGTACTACAATTCATTAGGTTTATTCAAGTCAAAAAGTTCACATCTAGTATAGTTGGGTCTAGAGACAACCAAAAATTGTATTTTTCTTGATGGGTTTGTCTCTATTGTGATAAATTTGGCCATAGATAACTTATGACATTAAACTTGATAGGTTAATGCCCTAGGTTTACCCAATCTTAATTTTGTTCGTGTATGTGGATAATTGCATGCTATGTGTTTGATTGATTGCCCACATGAAAATAATAGGCTTGGACATGTTAGAACCCCTAAAACATAATGTTTAGATGATTAGTAGATTGTATTTCAAGTTTGGTTATGTTTGGAGCAATATTGTGAAAGTTATGATGTTCTTGATTAGAGGTGTGAAATCTGTATTTGCTGCTTGTTCTGTTTTGATTGCTGTTTTCGTCTATGCTACAGTCCGAATCTTAATTTCAAAATAAAAGATGGATTTTAGATAGTTGTGTCTATTTTCAAATCCCAGTGGTTTTACCTGATTTGGAGTTGGTATGACTGAGATATGATAGTTTTGGTACAGGTGTGTCGATAGATTTCTGATTCTGTTTTGTGTAAATTTGGTTAACAATTTATTTTCAAGAACTAGGCTATACATAATATCTTGGTATAATATTTTGTTCAGTGTTTCCTCATGATACTAGAGACTACCCAGATTTTTGTTGTATTTTAAAGATAAGTTTTATGTAGTGTTTCATGTTCTTTTCTAAATTCACCTTGTGCTGTAATATGCGTGCTGTTCAGTATAGAACCCAGTTTTCACCCTGATTACTTATGTTTTATGGAAATAATTTGTGAGATATGAAAGTTAGGAAAATCTATCTATTTTCACGTCGTTTTGGCGGAATTGGATTTCGACTCACTGATTGCGAGATATACTTGTTTTCGTACAGCAGTGTTGAGAAATTCCAGAATCGTAAAACTATGTTTTTGTGTTGCTTCTTATTTTTGATGACTTATCTATACTTACTGGAATATTATGAAACTTGTTATTTTGAGTATATACCTATAGGGGATTATCCCAGATTTTTTGTGGAATTATTTGAAGTGTTTTCATGCTGTTTTATGCTTTTGAAGTTGTTCCCCTGTTTTCTGGCTGAACATGAAATTTGTGTTCAAATCAGTTTTGAGTTGAGATGTTGTGAACTAGTTTATTACTTTATTATACTCGTTGGATGCGTGTGGATGTCTACTTTCCAGATTCATCGACGGATCTTGGTTTTCATGCCTGTAGCTCTTGGAATCACTGTTTTAGTTCTGTTTGGTCTTACTGTCCTGATTATGAACCTAGTCTACTTTGCTCGTATATGTGAATGTATATTATCCATGCATGCTGATTTTGTTTCCCTGGACCTAAACCTGATCATATCATGTTAGTTTGACACTATTTAGTACACATTCATGTCTGTTTGATCACATAATAATAAATAACCAAGCCGATGTTAATGGGAAAGATCTAGTAGCACTACAACACAGAACCTATTCCCCGACATTTTTTTAGACCTTCACCGGCGTTTTTTTACGCCGGCGAAACATTCACCGGCGTTTATAAAAACGCCGGTGCAAATGCTGCCGAATCGAGCGTCACGGAAAGATAGGCACATTCACCGGCGTTTTAACTGGACGCCGGTATATCCTTAAAATACACCGGCGGCCAGGCAAACGCCAGTATATGGCGATTTCTGGGTGCCGTTCTTTCCCCCAATATACATTCACCGGCGGTCACATACCGCCGGTATATATTTTTTCACCGGCGATTGTACAAACGCCGGGGAATGTGTAATATTTACCGGCGGTCGTAAAGCGCCGGTGTATGCTTGTTTCTAAGCGCCCTTCTTTCCCTACTTACAAACACCGGCGTGTCATAAACCGCCGCCATATAGATATTCACCGGCATTTTATAAAACGCCGGTGTAGCTTAGGAGTGCTGCAACTTACTGGTACACCCGCCTGTGTGGAAACGCCTCTCTAACGAAATTTTCAGCTAAACAATTAGATACACCAACGTTCTATGAAACGCCGGTGTATGCTCGTTGGTTTTTCCTGCTCCAATTTTTCATTCGATTTCAATTCACAATTTCATTTAAAAAACCTGTAAACTAGTTCACAACTGAATCAACCAATTTCAGGCATATTAATGCGCAAATCACAACCAAACACAAGAATTAATTAAGATAATAAAGTTTTATACATAGTCCATTAATCGTCCAAATTCACCGCTTAATTAACATCATAATTAACAAACACAGTAATTAACATCCCAAATATCTCAACAACTACTTAAAACAACAATACAGAACATAACAACAACAAGAACAACATAACAACAACAACTAGAGGCCGCCGACCACAGATCCATACTCCTCGAGTAGCTTCAGTGCTGATCAACAGAATTTTCTTGATCTGGGTGACTGCTCTATGAAAAAAAAACAATAATTTAGTTCAACAGTAAACCAAATATAAGAAAAATAAGTAAAATAAGAAGGGGCTCATATCAAGTGTAGTTTTAAGGAACTGTCATCGTGGAAGGAAACCAAATATAGAAGCCAGAAATGGAAACAGAGAATGGTAGAGAATGAGGATACACCAGGCTAACATAGCGGCATTTTCCTCATCTCTCTCATCCAATGGTAGAGAATGAGAATACACCAGGCTAACATAGCGGCATTTTCCTCATCTCTCTCTCATCCCTGCTTTCTCTTTAGCAAACGCACATAAAGAGACATCAGCAACAACAGCAACAGCGACAAGAACAACAACAATAATAATTTATTATAAACGAGATGTCTCTATATGGGTTTCCAGATCTCCACTCTAACCCTCTCTTTCTAATCACAGCCCAATTAAGAATATAGACGACAGCCACTAAACAATCCAATCACAGCCCAATCAGAATTTGCCATCTTGGATCTTAAATCTTGAGATGCATGAATTCAGCTTCTTTAACAATAAAAGATAATGAAAATGACAATCAAAATCATGCAAAGAAGGCAATCAGATGCATGAATTCCAGCTTCTTTCACAGTAAAAGAAAATAAAAATTTCCAGTATCTAAGCATATATGTTTCTCCATCAATTCATCATCCCAACTAAATCATGATGTTTGTGGCTACAAAAGAAAACTGTACAAGGTTTGTTCTCACCCAATTCTTGTACAGATTTGGAGGATTTTGGTATACAGCCAGCATCCTCTAGTTGACAGTTAACACATTTTGGGAACTAAATCATGCTAAGAAGGCAATCAGATGCATGAATTCTAGCTTCTTTCGGAGTAAAAGAAAATGAAAATTTCCAGTATATAAGCATATATGTTTCTCTATAAATTCTTCATCCCAACTAAACCATTGATGTTTGTGCCTCCAAAAGAAACCTGCACAAGGTTTGTTCCGCCCAATTCTTGTACAGATTTGGAGGATTTTGGTATACATACAGCATACTTAGTTGACAGTTAACCCATTTTGGTAAAAAAAATATGCTAAGAAGGCAATCAGATGCATGAATTTCAGCTTCTTTCACAGTAAAAGAAAATAAAAATTTCCAGTATATAAGCATATATGTTTCTCTATAAATTCTTCATCCCAACTAAATCATGATGTTTGTGGCTACAAAAGAAAACTGCACAAGGTTTGTTCTCACCCAATTCTTGTACAGATTTGGAGGATTTTGGTATACAGCCAGCATCCTCTAGTTGACAGTTAACACATTTTTGGAAAAAAAATCATGCTAAGAAGGCAATCAGATGCATGAATTCCAACTTCTTTCACAGTAAAAGAAAATGAAAATTTCCAGTATATAAGCATATATGTTTCTCTATAAATTCTTCATCCAAACTAAATCATGATGTTTGTTGCTACAAAAGAAAACTGCACAAGGTTTGTTCTCACCCAATTCTTGTACAGGTTTGGAGGATTTTGGTATACAGCCAGCATCCTCTAGTTGACAGTTAACACATTTTGGTAAAAAAATCATGCTAAGAAGGCAATCAGATGCATGAATTCCAGCTTCTTTCACAGTAAAAGAAAATAAAAATTTCCAGTATATAAGCATATATGTTTCTCTCTAAATTCTTCATCCCAACTAAATCATGATGTTTGTGGCTACAAAAGAAAACTGCACAAGGTTTGTTCTCACCCAATTCTTGTACAGATTTGGAGGATTTTGGTATACAGCCAGCATCCTCTAGTTGACAGTTAACACATTTTGGGAAAAAAATCATGCTAAGAAGGCAATCAGATGCATGAATTCCAGCTTCTTTCACAGTAAAAGAAAATGAAAATTTCCAGTATATAAGCATATATGTTTCTCTATAAATTCTTCATCCCAACTAAATCATGATGTTTGTGGCTACAAAAGAAAACTGGACAAGGTTTGTTCTCACCCAATTCTTGTACAGATTTGGAGGATTTTGGTATACAGCCAGCATCCTCTAGTTGACAGTTAACACATTTTGGGAAAAAATCATGCTAAGAAGGCAATCAGATGCATGAATTCCAGCTTCTTTCACAGTAAAAGAAAATGAAAATTTCCAGTATATAAGCATATATGTTTCTCTGTAAATTCTCCATCCCAACTAAATCATGATGTTTGTGGCTACAAAAGAAAACTGCACAAGGTTTGTTCTCACCCAATTCTTGTACACATTTGGAGGATTTTGGTATACAGCCAGCATCCTTAGTTGACAGTCAACCCATGTTGGTAAAAAAATCATGCTAAGATGACAATAAGATGCATGAATTCAGCATCTTTGATAGTGAAAGAAAATGAAAATTTCCAGTATGTAAGCATATATGTTTCTCTATTAATTCTTCATCCCAAACTAAATCATGATGTGTGTTGCTACAAAAGAAAACTGCACATGGTTTGTTCTCACCCAATTCTTGTACAGATTTGGAGGATTTTGGAATACAGTCAGCATCCTTAGTTGACAGTTAACACATTTTGGTAAAAAAAATCATGCTAAGAAGGCAATCAGATGCATGGATTCCAGCTTTTTTCACAGTAAAAGAAAATGAAAATTTCCAGTATCTAAGCATATATGTTTCTCCATCAATTCATCATCCCAACTAAATCATTGATGTTTGTGGCTTAAAGAAGATTTTAGATCCAGGATGACAAATTTTGATTGGGCTTTGAATGGAGATTCTAGTCATAGATCGATTCTTCGAAGTCTGACTTTCTAAAGGAAATGCCATTTGGAAGTATGCGGGTACATGTTTGTTGGATAACCAAAACTCCCATTTTTTTTGAAGAAAAATAAGAATAGGGCTCATATCAAGTGTAGTTTTAATGACCTGTCATCGTGGAAGGAAACCAAATATAGAAGACAGAAAGAGGAATGGTAGAGAATGAGGATACACCAGGCTAACATAGCGGCATTTTCCTCATCTCTCTCTCATCCCTGCTTTCTCTTCAGCAAACGCACATAAAGAGACATCAGCAACAACAACAAGAGCGACAAGAACAACAATAATAATAAATTATTATGAACGAGATGTCTCTATTTGGGTTTCCAGATCTCCACTCGAGCCCTCTCTTTCTAATCACAGCCCAATTAAGAACACTTGTTGATAGTTACTAAAAAAATCCAATCACAGCCCAATCAAAATTTGTGATCCTGGATCTACAAACATATATGCTTAGATACTGCAAATTTTCATTTTCTTTTACTGTTAAAGAAGCTGAATTCATGCATCTGATTGTCCTCTTGCATGATTTTTTACCAAAATGGGTTCACTGTCAACTAAGGATGCTAGCTGTATACCAAAATCCTCCAATTCTGTACAAGAATTGGGCTGAACAAACCTTGTGCAGGTCATAGAATGTCATCTAAGCATGCTATATGCCAAAGTGGGGTTGGTCATAGAATGCATGAACGACACGTATTAGTGTTTGAAAAACAATAAGAACAGGGCTCATATCAAGTGTAGTTTTACGGAACAGTCATCGTGGAAGAAAACCAATTTAATATAGAAGCCATAAATGGAGACAGAAAGAGGAATGGTAGAGAATGAGGATACACCAGGCTAACATAGCGGCATTTTCCTCAACTCTTTGTCATCCCTTCTTTCTCTTCAACACACGCACACAGCAAGAGGGGGTTGGTCCAACAATAATAATAGATTAGAATAAACGAGATGTCTCTATACGGGTTTCCAGATCTCCACTCGAGCACTTTCTTTCTAATCACAGCCCAATTAATAAACATAGACGACAGCCACAATGCAGACTCACAAACACTAATACGTGTCTTTCAGGCATTCAAAATTATAATATCTTCAAAATTACCAATTTAAAGACTTACCGGTGGAATTATCCGTGGGTTCCTTGCTATTACCACAATAAAGGATGAGAATTTTCTTGCATCTATCACCAACCGGTTGCCCGACAGTGGGCGGCGTGCTACCCTCTCCCTCCTTTGTTTGACTGCCATTATTACCTAGGATTAACAAACCAACATAATTACAAAAAATTAAAAAAGTGAGATTTGTAACAAATTCAACTACAATGATAGTTTGATGCAAATGACACTAAGCATTGTTTAATGTAAATGACACCAACCAGTAGAAAATAGAAAGATAATTAAACTAATTATTAAATTCACATACAACATGTTCGGAATTACAAGATATAATATTACAACAAGATTTAAGACACGAAAATTACAGGACATATAATATTGAGCTATGAAAATCAAGTAAACTACAATACGACATCTTCCAATACATCGCTCTCTTCTCCATCCTTGCGGAGCCAAGTCCCGCAAATTCCGCCGTCGGTTGTGTTTACATCAAACATAGGAAACTCAGAAGCAATGTAACTGTTCATGGCTTCACCGTCTTCATCGTCTGAAGTATCACCCAGTTCGAATACATCTCTTGGTTGCATCTCAAGAGCCACATACGATTTTGGAAGGGTTGGATCTTCAATGTAGAACACTTGTTGCACTTGGGATGGGAACACAAATGGTTCGTGGCTAATGTGTGTACCGATATGAATCAATTTTGAGAAGTTTACAACTGTGAAACCTAACTTATCCTTGTTATTAGCAAAATTCCTATCAAACTCAGCCCAATCCCCACGAAATAAGACAACACGAAAATGACCAAAATAGTTCAACTCAATGATATCCGTGAGCACTCCATAGTAGTCGAGATCTCCATCTACCGGCCTCGTGTCCGACTTGGAAGCATAACTTCTAGTCTTAGAAGTCACTACCATTCCACTATTTTGAGACTTCAAATTACATTCACGATCTTTAGTACGAAATCTAAAACCGTTGAATATGTATCCTCCGTATCTTTTGGCCATCTTATAGGGACCCTTGGCAAGTACTTGTATTTCAGATGACACACCTTCAGGACCCAAAGAATGTACCTATTAATTTTGCGCAAATCGTATCAGCACCATGGATAATGTAGATATAATGAAGATTAACTTGCATTTTCGGAATTCACCTACATGAGATTCAAACCACTTATGAAATTTTTCATTCATCAACTTGTTTTGTTCACGTGGTGGTAGTCTTCTTGGTCTAGCCCTTCGTTTGATGTCCCTGACAAATTCGCTAAAATATAAGCAATTGAAATAAGGAATAACAAAAGTAAGTTAATGTCGAACTCTGCAGTTTTCCCTATATTCGATTTAAATTCAAAAGCAACTTACTTTCGAAATGGTTCCACTGATGCATGGTGGTCTAGCACATATCGATGTGCATGTTCCCACGTTAAGTTATCTAGCTCAAAAGCATCAACTTTACCAACAGTAGTGCTAGTGGTATCAAAAAAATATTTAGCACTATCAATATTGAAAATGTCTGGATTTCTTCTTGGTCTAGTCAAAGATGTCTCTACACCCTGCATATACCTGGAACAAAAATGTGAACACTCCTCTGATAGATATCCCTGAGCTATTGACCCTTCAGGATATGCTCTATTTTTAACATAACCCTTGAGCCGGTATAGGTACCTGAACATGTATAATTAATGATTTAAAGCGAAGTAGGGGATTAAAAAAAATGAGCTTTTGAAAATTCTGTTTTGTAAGATGCATGAATTCTTTTACCTCTCAATGGGGTACATCCACCGATAGTGAACAGGACCGCCGACTCTGGCTTCACCAGCAAGGTGGATTATCAAGTAAATCATTATAATGAAGAACGATGGCAGAAATATCATCTCCATTTTACTAAGTGTCAATACCGCCCGCTGCTCCAATTGGTCAATATCTTCAACACGAAGCATTCTTGAGCAAATACCTTTATATATGCTACAAAGATCTTTCAGGACAGCAGTGATTTGCTCACACATTAAAGACCTTAGGGCCACAGGAAGGAGATCCTGCATTAGGACGTGGTAGTCGTGTGACTTTAGACCCTGAAGCCTCTTCTCTTTAAAGTTGACACATCTTGCTATGTTAGAAGAATAGCCATCAGGAACTTTAAGTTCCAGTAGAACTTTGCAAAACAATTCCAACTCCGATTTTGACATTGAATAGATTGCAGGAGGTAGGAGTACTTTTCCGTTCGGTAATTCCTCTGGGTGCAACTCATGTCGGATGCCCATTGACTTCAAATCAAGTCGGTTCTTGAGATTGTCCTTTGTCTTCCGGTCATCTCCCATAACTGGTCCTATACAATTTTCACCAATATTATGCATCACATCTAAATTATGTCGCAATAAGTTGAATTCCCAATACGACAACTTGAAGAAAATACTCTTCTTCTTCCATGCACCTAAACTCGTCATGTTCTGATCCTCATCTTCGCCACATAGATCGGTCTCCTCACCTTGCTCCGGCCTTGCCCTTTTCTTGCCCTTTTTGCTGACTTGTGGTTCTTTTCCATATTTGAACTGATGACCATCTACCCGCCTCAAAATATTTGACCCAGAAAAAGCTCCAGGAGCATGTTCCCACTCGTCGGTACCATCAAATGTCGCTGTCTCTGCCCGAAATATATGTGTGTCGGTCAACCATCTCCTATGACCCATATAGCAAAACTTTCTGCCATTGTACAACCACCTTGAACTAGTTTGGTCAGCACAACAAGGACATGCATAACGTTCTTTAGTGCTATTTCCAGATAAATTTGCATATGCTGGAAAATCATTGATTGTTCAAGACAACGCAACCCGAAGAGAAAATATTTCTTTAGCCACAGCATCATAGGTTGGAACACCCACCCACAATTTCTGAAGTTCATCTATTAACGGCTGTAGGTACACATCTATATCATTTTCAGGACCTTTCGGTCCAGGAACTATCATGGACAAAATAAATAAGGACTGTGTCATGCATTTCCAAGGCGGCAAATTGTATGGTATTAACACAACAGGCCATATGCTGTATGTACTACTCATTTGCCTAAAAGGGTTGAAACCATCACTAGCTAGTCCAAGTCTCACATTTCAAGGATCTTCCGCAAAATCGGGATATCTTTCATCAAATTTTTTCCAAGATTGAGAATCAGCAAGATGTCTAAGAATCCCATCATTAGTGCGACCTTCAGCATGCCATTTCATATCATAAGAAGTTTTCGTAGACATAAACAACCTTTGTAGCCTAGGAATCAGAGGAAAGTAACGCAGTATTTTGGCAGGCTTCTTTCTCCTACTTCGCTTAGTAGATCCACTGGCTTGATCATCTTGATTTGGTGTTTCTGTCCATTTCGAAGAACCACATACTTCGCAATTCTCCAGACTTTCCTTACCTCCCGTGAAAAGCATACAGTCATTTGGACATGCTGCTATCTTCTCATACCCTAGATCAAAAGAATTTAGGAATTTTTTGATTTTATAGGCTGAGTTTGGAATACAGATTTCTAGAAATGCTTCATTCAACAGTTCAAGTAGCATACTGAAGGACTTAGCTGACCACCCTTTTAAACATTTAATCTGAAATAGTCTGACAATGAATGAGAATTTAGAGAATTTGGTGCAATCGCGGTACAGCGGAGTACTAGCATCTTCAAGCAACTTAGCGAAGGATTCTTGCTATTTATTATTTTCAGGGGTGGGGTCAGACATTTTCTCGTCCACTCCACCACCAATCTGGTTTGTTTCTGTTGACTCATTATGAACTTGGGTTGTTGGATTATTGGTATGGAAAGAAACATTATGAATCCCCAAGGCGTCTTGCAACAAAGCATGCATCTCATCGGGAACACTTAAGTCTTCGTTCACTAAGGGTTCATCTACATTTTCTACAACCGGATGAACAGGAGCTGACGTATGATCCTCTCCATGACAAAACCACCGTGTGTACCCTTGAAGAAAACCGTTGACAACCAAATATGTATGTACTACATCACATGTCCTCAAATTACAATTTGTACACCGAAGGCATGGACAAAGGATTAGGTTGGGATCACGGAAATATCGTTTGGCAAAGATAATAAAATCTTTAATACCATCATGGTACTCCTTGGATAATCGTGGTTTACTAATCCAACTTCTATCCATTATAACAATAGCACACAATCTGAAATTAAAATTTGACATATTAAATAGTATTGACATTAAAGGGCATTTTGTATATTTAATTTCACCTTTTTTAAAACCAAACCTAGCTGCAAATAAATAAACGATATAACAATTAACTGTAAAATAAATAAATCGTGGTTCCAAAAATGTATAAAAAAACAATTAAATCTTAATACAATCTACTCTATTCACATAACCCTAAACTACCATTGTGGAAATTATCACAAGCACCTTAGTGGCATTTTATCGCACACCTTGTGTTCGAGTCTAATATCGATTCGACTATAGTCTCCCCTGTATTTGGCTTTCCATTCAAGGAGATGATGATGGTAAAGGGTATTTGCTGAGGAAGAGGAATCGGACGAATAACGAGGGCGTCGTGCTGTAATTACGGTAACAAGAAGATCTGATGACTCATGAACTATTCTGTTCATGACTACTAATAATCAGTTACTCATCCCAAAATAATAATAATAATAATAATAATAATAATAATAATAATAATAATAATAATAATAATAATAATAATAAACCTGCACAAAGAAACTAATATGGCTACTAATATTGTACAGATTTGGAGGATTTTGGTATACAGCTAGGATACTTAGATGACAATCAGATGCATGAATTCAGCATCTTTGACAGTAAAGGAAAATGAAAATTTCCAGTACATAAACATATATGTTTCTCTATTAATTCTTCATCCCAACTAAATCATGATGTTTGTGGCTACAAAAGAAACCAGCACAAGGTTTGTTCTCACCCAATTCTTGTACAGATTTGGAGGATTTTGGTATACAGCCAGCATCCTCTAGTTGACAGCTAACACATTTTGGGAACAAAATCATGCTAAGAAGGCAATCAGATGCATGAATTCCAGCTTCTTTCACAGTAAAAGAAAATGAAAATTTCCAGTATATAAGCATATATGTTTCTCTATAAATTCTTCATCCCAACTAAACCATTGATGTTTGTGCCTCCAAAAGAAACCTGCACAAGGTTTGTTCTGCCCAATTCTTGTACAGATTTGGAGGATTTTGGTATACATACAGCATACTTAGTTGACAGTTAACCCATTTTGGTAAAAAATGTTAGGGTTATATACTGAAAGCATCACTTTTGTATTAACTTTATTTCCTTATTTTTTTTTGAATGAGAATCATATGGGCATATGTTTGCATATTGTGTTTATTATAATATTAATGCAAGTGTCTGATATTCTATAAGGTTGATAATATGGTGTGAGGTGACACACAGAAGATCATATTATCAGTTCCCTATGGAATATATAAATAGTTCACAACCTAGACGGACTTGGACAATCCATTGGAAAGGTTGTAGTGTAATCTGGTATTAGTCTGTCTTGACTATAGGTTTACACTAGTACACTTTGTGTGTATTGAACAGGACCGCTTGAGGTTGTTCTCTTTGTACTGACTACAAAAGAGAACAAATACCTCTGTTATTATGGATGCTTATGCTCTTAATCCAGATATAATAACAGACATGTATATGCAGTGTGCATTACTTTGACTCATAAAAGAGTGAGATTCATTATGAATCAACAACCTCTATGAATTGGGTAATAGCATTGTATATATGATGGGCTGTTGATTGTAAAAGGAATCCATGTCCCGATACGTCGGGTTGATGATGTCCCCTTAAGGAGCTCATAAGGATTGTCATGTAAACCCTGCAGGTGGATTATATCCGACATGACAAATAAAGTTGAGTGGTACTACTTGAGGATAAAAGATGTTGATCAATGTAGTTGTCAGTAACTTAATTTGATCAACGGACATTCGATATCTTAACATGGGGAGTTGAATGAGCACATAATAAAAGGAGCCCATAAATATAATTTGGGATTAGGAAGGTAGTGCAACAATAGCTCCTTAGTGGACCGAGCTATTGTTAATGGGCCTGGGTTGTGTGTTCGGGCTGAACACGGGATACCCAGATCCGTTAGGAGACCTAACCCTAATTTCTCCTCATGGTCCCTGCCGTAGCCTTATATATATTCTCTATTTCTCTGGCCGTCATAGACAATCAGAAATATAAGATTTTTTTTCTCAAATCTCGTGACTCACGTAAGGAGAGAAAAAGAGGACAGCCAAGGGAGAAAGGTTGGGAGATCGTCGCCCACACGACGTCCAACCCGAGGAAGGAATACGTGCAGAAGATCTTGGGGTCGCTGTCGTCTTCTTCTCACCGCAGGTATACTTTGTGAACCCTAGTTTCCGCTGTATAGGGTTAGATCACAATTAAGCAATCTATTTATCTTTAACGATCGATACGCACACCAATCCGTAGTCCTGGGATTCATCTCAGTTCCATCAATTGGTATCAGAGCCGGTATTGGATCTGCGTATTGATTGTTACATCCATGTTGTCCAATAAAACTTGTGTTGCATGATAGTCGGTAGATGTAGATCTGTTCTAGATGTAGATCTGTTCTAACTCGGTTTTGCAGGCATCTTAGATCCAACTATTATGGTCCAATGCATGTTTTGTTTGTGTTGTTGTTTTGTGGATGTAATTATTTCTGTGATTGTTGTTTTGTGGATGTAATTATTTCTGTGATTGTTGTTTTGTGGATGTAATTAATATCACGAGGGTTGATCGTGCTTATAATTTTAATTTTTCAATCTAGATTATGTGTGAACTCCTTCGGGAGGCATAGGATTGATGTAATTTTAATTTTTCAATCTAGATTATGTTTGAACTCCTTTGGGAGGCATAGGATTGATGTAATTTTATTTTTTTTTATTTTTTATTTTTTTTTGATCGATCGTGATGGCGGTGGTGGCTGTTTCTGACGCCGGAGGAGATGCTGTTTCAGGCAGTCCGGAGATCGACAGATGGTTTCGATGAAGAAATCGGGCAGCCAAACCTTAAAAAAAATAAAATAAAAAAAATATCGGGGCGCTGCCCCGAACCCCGCGACCCCGTATAGCTCCGCGCAGGGTCAGATTTGGGCTTCCCACATTCGGGGAAGAATCAGGAAGGATGGCCATAATAGTTGGATATTTATTTTCAAATTTATTGCCATTATTGCTTGTTCTGATTATGCATGCTTATTATATTGTGATGTTTTTTTTGAAAAACTAGGATCACATTAATAATGGACAACATGGACATAAATTAACTAGTAGAAAAACCCTCATTGTTAAATAACTAAGTGGGAGAGGGAATTCTTTTAACATGAATCCCACGGTCTCCATTGCTGGTTTGTAGGTGATATAATTATACTTGCGTGTTGGCTTTAGTGCTTTCCTCCATATCGGATGAGTATAATTATGGATCACCAGTATAAACTTCCTTAGGGATAATTATAGAAAGTTACCTAGTATGTGTTCACTTCTCCATCTGAAGGAACCCAATACAAGATAATGGACTTAGTATTAAGCAATGGTATACACTTAGACACAAATAATGGTGTCCTCCCCATCGGAGTCACTGCTATTATTTGTAGGACCAAAGCAAGACCAACAGATTAATTTTATTTGTCATAAAGTTGTGTTGACATGATAGTAAAATTAATAGGAAAAACCTACTTGAACAAATATTGAATTTGTATACGTCCACACTATCGTGGCATGCTAAATTCATGGTGTTTAAGGTGTTGGTGAATTTTTTTATTATTATTGTTTTGAGGGAATCAATATTTAATTAATTCAAAAAGTTATGCCCTACATAATTTTTATTTTATGTGATTCTCAGGATTTCAAAAATGGGTTCTTTCAGTCCACTTATGGTGATTCTTAAAGAAAACAAACTTACTGGCCCTAATTATATTGACTGGAAACGTAACTTGGATATTGTCTTAACTGCTGAAGAGTACAAATTTGTACTCAATGAAGTATGCCCACCTAAGCCTGATGCTAACTCTGATGAAGAGGTCAAAGAGGCTTATAAGAAGTGGATTAAGGCAGATGAGATGGCGCGGTGTTACATTTTGGCATCTATGTCAAATGTACTGCAGCATCAGCATCAGGCCATGTCCACAGCTTATGATATGATGTACAACCTTAAGGAACTCTTCGGACATCAGAGTAGAGCAGCTAGGCAATTTGCTATGAAGAGTTTGATGAATGCATCTATGGCTGAGGGGACACCAGTAAGGGATCATGTTCTCAAGATGATGGGTCATCTAAATGAGATGGAGATCCTTGGTGCTGAAATCGATGGGGAAACCCAGGTCGATATCATTCTTGGGACTCTGCCTAAAAGTTTTGACTCGTTTTGCCTTAATTACAACATGAACAAAAGGTTGTATACTTTGTCAGGACTTGCAAAAGAACTACAGGATGCTGAAGCTCTCTTCAAGCACAATGCCCATGTTTATGTGACTGAAAAGGTCTCTACTTCTAAGCCGAAAGGTGGTAAGAAGAAGAAAGTTCAGAAACAGGTAAACTCAGCAAAGAAGGGCATGGGACCTCAAGGCGCTGTGAAAAAGCCGAAAGGCAAGTGTTTCAAGTGCAAAGGGTCAGGACATTGGAAGACTGACTGTCCACTTCTCAAACAAAAGAACAAAGAAGGTATATCTTATTTACTAGTTGTTGAAACATGTTTAGCGGTGCTATCTACCGGCACCTGGTGTGTAGATACAGGAGCCACTAATCATGTCTGCAATACATTGCAGGGGTTCCAGGAAACCAGACGGCTGAGTGATGGAGAGATATGCTTGTTTATGGGTGACGCTACAAGAGTAGCGGCCGTTGCAGTAGGAGATGTTATTTTATCTTTTGGTAAAAATAAGTCTTTGACATTGAGAGATTGTCTTTATGCACCTTCACTTAGAAGGAATTTAATTTCTGTTTCTATGTTAGTTAAGGATGGATATTCAGTTTATTTTAATGACAACATTGTTATTAGAAAAAATAAGCATTTTATCTGTTCTGGTGCATTGGTTGATAATCTATATGTCATTAATCCTATTTCGCCCACAATGCAACTTATGGAAATGAATAATATGTCTTCTAACATAAATAAGAGAAAAGAACCTTCTTGTATGAACCAAACATATCTTTGGCACTTGCGATTGGGGCATGTTAACCTAAGAAGGATTCAAAGACTGGTTAAAGATGGACCTTTGAGTTCATTGGAAGTGGAGGCACTACCAGTCTGTGAATCCTGCTTGGAAGGTAAAATGACCAATAGGCCTTTCAAGGCAAAGGGGTATAGGGCCAAAGATGTGTTGGAATTGGTTCATTCTGATTTGTGTGGACCCATGACTGTCCAGGCTAGAGGTGGCTTTGAATATTTTGTCACATTTACTGACGATTATTCAAGGTATGGATACATTTATTTGATGCGCCGTAAGTCTGAGTGCTTTGAGAAATTCAAAGAGTACAAGGCAGAGACGGAGAAACGTCATGGAAAATGTATCAAGTCATTACGTTCAGATCGTGGTGGCGAGTATCTCTTTGGGGAGTTTAGGGACTATTTGTCAGAGGCTGGGATTACATCCCAATTATCAGCACCTGGAACACCCCAACAGAATGGTGTAGCAGAAAGAAGGAATAGGACTCTTATGGAGATGGTTAGATCAATGATGAGTTATTCAGATTTACCAGATTCGTTTTGGGGATATGCCTTAGAAACTGCAGCTTATATTTTGAACTTGGTTCCTTCTAAGTCAGTACCAATTACTCCCACAGAACTGTGGACTGGGCGTAAGCCTAGTCTGAAACATGTTCGGATTTGGGGTAGTCCAGCACACGTGCTGAATGGGAAAGCCGATAAGTTGGAATCTCGTACAGAAGTACGCTTGTTTGTAGGCTATCCAAGAGGAACGAAAGGTGGTTTATTTTATAGTCCTAAGGATCAGAAGGTCATTGTTAGCACCAATGCTCGATTCTTAGAGGAAGACTATGTGATGAACCATAAACCCATAAGTAGAGTTGTTCTAGAAGAACTGAGAGGTGAGACACCAAATACTTCAGTACCAACAGTACAGCAGGATGTACCACCAGTAACTGCACAACGTGTCACAAATGTTACACCACAACCGGTAGTGCCTCGTCGTAGTGGGAGGGTTGTGATACAACCTGATAGATATATGTTCTTGGGAGAGTCGTCAGACTTTGTCCCTGAGGAACAAGATTATGATCCCTGTACCTACAATGAAGCACTCCAAGATAAAGATGCAGAGTCTTGGCAAAAAGCAATGATATCTGAAATAGAATCTATGGATTCTAATCAAGTCTGGGAGCTTGTAGAACCACCTATTGGTGTAAAAACCATTGGATGCAAGTGGGTTTATAAGAGAAAAAGAGGATCAAACGGTAAGGTTGAAACCTTTAAAGCTCGGCTTGTTGCAAAAGGTTTTACTCAAAGAGAGGGTATCGATTATGAGGAAACCTTTTCGCCAGTAGCCATGCTTAAGTCTATCCGGATTCTTTTATCTATTGCAGCTCATCTTGATTATGAGATTTGGCAAATGGATGTCAAGACAGCTTTCCTTAATGGAAGTCTTGAGGAAGACATCTATATGAAGCAACCAGACGGGTTCATTGAAAAGGGCCAAGAGCATCTTATTTGTAAGCTCAAGAAGTCCATTTATGGACTTAAGCAAGCTTCTAGATCTTGGAACATATGTTTTGATCAGGTGATAAAATCCTATGGATTTGATCAATGTCAAGATGAATCGTGTGTGTACAAAAAGTGTGACGGAAACGTAGTGGTATTCCTAGTACTTTACGTGGATGACATCTTGCTCATTGGAAACAATGTGAAGGTATTATCTAACATAAGGGTATGGTTATCCAAACAGTTTGATATGAAGGACTTGGGAGAAGTAGGTCACATCCTTGGGATCAAAGTTCTACGAGATCGCAAGAAAAGGATGTTGGGCTTGTCTCAAGCTTCCTATATCGATACTATACTAACTCGTTTTAGCATGCAAAATTCTAAGAAAGGTTTCTTACCTTTTAGGCATGGAATTGCCCTATCAAAGGAGCAGTGTCCGAGGACACCTAAAGAGATAGAGAACATGAAAGCAGTTCCTTATGCTTCAGCAGAAGGAAGCTTAATGTATGCAATGCTATGTACGAGACCAGATATCTGCTTTGCCATTGGCATGGTTAGCAGATATCAGTCTAACCCGGGACAAGAGCACTGGACTGCCGTAAAGCATATTTTGAAGTACCTGAAAAGGACTAAAGATTACATGCTAGTTTACCAGGCAGATAGTTTAGTTGCATTGGGGTATACAGACTCAGATTTTCAGTCAGATAGGGATTCCAGGAAATCAACCTCAGGTTATGTATTTACTTTGGGAGGTGGAGCCACTATATGGAGGAGTATCAAGCAAAAATGTATTGCTGATTCTACCATGGAAGCCGAGTATGTGGCAGCCTCTGAGGCAGCCAAAGAAGCGGTTTGGCTCAGAAACTTCCTATTGGACTTGGATGTGGTACCTGATTTGCCTAAGACTATTACACTTTATTGTGATAATAGTGGTGCAGTTGCAAATTCGAAGGAACCACGAGCCCATAAGGCAAGTAAACACATTGAGCGCAAGTACCACCTGATACGAGATTTCGTAAAGAAAGGAAAAGTTGCTGTGATCAAGATAGCATCAGCAGACAACCTAGCTGATCCCTTCACTAAGAGCTTACCAGCTAAGGCTTTTGATAGTCATGTTGAGGGAATGGGAGTCAGATGCGTAGCAGCATGGCTTTAAGTATAAGTGGGAGATTTGTAACAGTATACTGAAAAGCAATGCTTTGAGTATAAGTGGGAGATTGTTAGGGTTATATACTGAAAGCATCACTTTTGTATTAACTTTATTTCCTTATTTTTTTTTGAATGAGAATCATATGGGCATATGTTTGCATATTGTGTTTATTATAATATTAATGCAAGTGTCTGATATTCTATAAGGTTGATAATATGGTGTGAGGTGACACACAGAAGATCATATTATCAGTTCCCTATGGAATATATAAATAGTTCACAACCTAGACGGACTTGGACAATCCATTGGAAAGGTTGTAGTGTAATCTGGTATTAGTCTGTCTTGACTATAGGTTTACACTAGTACACTTTGTGTGTATTGAACAGGACCGCTTGAGGTTGTTCTCTTTGTACTGACTACAAAAGAGAACAAATACCTCTGTTATTATGGATGCTTATGCTCTTAATCCAGATATAATAACAGACATGTATATGCAGTGTGCATTACTTTGACTCATAAAAGAGTGAGATTCATTATGGATCAACAACCTCTATGAATTGGGTAATAGCATTGTATGTATGATGGGCTGTTGATTGCAAAAGGAATCCATGTCCCGATACGTCGGGTTGATGATGTCCCCTTAAGGAGCTCATAAGGATTGTCATGTAAACCCTGCAGGTGGATTATATCCGACATGACAAATAAAGTTGAGTGGTACTACTTGAGGATAAAAGATGTTGATCAATGTAGTTGTCAGTAACTTAATTTGATCAACGGACATTCGATATCTTAACATGGGGAGTTGAATGAGTACATAATAAAAGGAGCCCATAAATATAATTTGGGATTAGGAAGGTAGTGCAACAATAGCTCCTTAGTGGACCGAGCTATTGTTAATGGGCCTGGGTTGTGTGTTCGGGCTGAACACGGGATACCCAGATCCGTTAGGAGACCTAACCCTAATTTCTCCTCATGGTCCCTGCCGTAGCCTTATATATATCCTCTATTTCTCTGGCCGTCAGAGACAATCAGAAATATAAGATTTTTTTTCTCAAATCTCGTGACTCACGTAAGGAGACAAAAAGAGGACAGCCAAGGGAGAAAGGTTGGGAGATCGTCGCCCACACGACGTCCAACCCGAGGAAGGAATACGTGCAGAAGATCTTGGGGTCGCTGTCGTCTTCTTCTCACCGCAGGTATACTTTGTGAACCCTAGTTTCCGCTGTATAGGGTTAGATCATAATTAAGCAATCTGTTTATCTTTAACGATCGATACGCACACCAATCCGTAGTCCTGGGATTCATCTCAGTTCCATCAAAAAAAACATGCTAAGAAGGCAATCAGATGCATGAATTCCAGCTTCTTTCACAGTAAAAGAAAATGAAAATTTCTAGTATATAAGCATATATGTTTCTCTATAAATTCTTCATCCCAACTAAATCATGATGTTTGTGGCTACAAAAGAAAACTGCACAAGGTTTGTTCTCACCCAATTCTTGTACAGATTTGGAGGATTTTGATATACAGCCAGCATCCTCTAGTTGACAGTTAACACATTTTGGGAAAAAAATCATGCTAAGAAGGCAATCAGATGCATGAATTCCAACTTCTTTCACAGTAAAAGAAAATGAAAATTTCCAGTATATAAGCATATATGTTTCTCTATAAATTCTTCATCCAAACTAAATCATGATGTTTGTTGCTACAAAAGAAAACTGCACAAGGTTTGTTCTCACCCAATTCTTATACAGATTTGGAGGATTTTGGTATACAGCCAGCATCCTCTAGTTGACAGTTAACACATTTTGGTAAAAAAATCATGCTAAGAAGGCAATCAGATGCATGAATTCCAGCTTCTTTCACAGTAAAAGAAAATGAAAATTTCCAGTATATAAGCATATATGTTTCTCTATAAATTCTTCATCCCAACTAAATCATGATGTTTGTGGCTACAAAAGAAAACTGCACAAGGTTTGTTCTCACCCAATTCTTGTACAGATTTGGAGGATTTTGGTATACAGCCAGCATCCTCTAGTTGACAGTTAACACATTTTGGGAAAAAAATCATGCTAAGAAGGCAATCAGATGCATGAATTCCAGCTTCTTTCACAGTAAAAGAAAATGAAAATTTCTAGTATATAAGCATATATGTTTCTCTATTAATTCTCCATCCCAACTAAATCATGATGTTTTTGGCTACAAAAGAAAACTGCACAAGGTTTGTTCTCACCCAATTCTTGTACATATTTGGTGGATTTTGGTATACATACAGCATACTTAGTTGACAGTGAACCCATTTTGGTAAAAAATCATGCTAAGATGCCAATCAGATGCATGAATTCAGCATCTTTGACAGTGAAAAGGAGATAAATCAACATTAATTACCGAAGAGAGAGAGGGGGCCGACCAGCGGGGCGACGAGCGGTGGCATAGGAGATAGAGAGAGAGCGGGACGATGAGCGGTGGTTTTCGATCGCAAATTCACCGCGAAATAGAGAGAGGGAGGAGGGAAATCGAATTGGGCTGTCGAAGATGACGAAGGGTCGGAGGCGAAGCGCGCGAAATAGAGAGAGGGAGGAGGGAAAACGAAGCGACGAAAATTAGGTTTGGGAATTAGCGAGCGAAATGTTACGGTTCGCGGGGATTTATCTCAGTTAATTCACCGGCGTTTGAAGTTACGAATGCCAGTGAATGTATCTATATATTCTCCGGCGTTTGTTATTAAAATGCCGGTGAATAATACCATTCACCGGCGTTTACAAATAAAATGCCGGAGAATATCATGATTCACCGGCGTTTTATAGATGCCGTCGGTGTATAACCATCCAATCTGACGCCCCATTCCTGGTCACTCCCTACCCCGGCGCGAATGGTAAAACGCCGGGGAATATACGCCGGTAAATCGCACATATTTTGTAGTGTAGTGGATAATTTAGAAACGTGTACTCGGAAGGGGGCCCGTATTTTCCATATTTGGAATTTGGTATATGATTTGGATTATTTGGAATTTGGTATATGATTTGGATTATTTGGATTTTGGTATATGATTTGGTTAATTTGGAATTTGGTATATGATTTGGATTATTTGAAATTTGGTATATGATTTGGATTACTGTTCCTGAGTACACTGCCCTCTATGGTCCACTATGAAATCTAAAGCGAAGCTGTTGTGTTGTAGCAACCATGTGGTGTGGGCGGCATGTCGTGTTACCTAGATAGTAATCACACAAGACTTGAACATAATACTTGAACATGATACTTGCTTGCTTGATACTTGACTACATGATACATGAGATTTGATACATGAGAATTGATTACATGAAACATGAAACCTGATACCTGATACATGATTACACGACACTTGACACTTGATGCATATTTATAGGATACTTGTTTGCTTGACACTTGATTTATGCCATGTACACTTGATCACTTTTACCATGCTAGTTTGTCTAAGTTGACATCATACCTACCATGTGCTAGTTAGTTTCCCCATTTCATGTGCTTGTATCCTACTCTATTTGTGACATGCAACTTGCAATTGACGGGTACTTGTTTTCTCATTCCTTCTCCTGCAATTGTTAATTGCAAATTTTGGTGATCAGCTGCCCGATGGAGTATGTGATCTAAAGTCCTAGTTGGCTGGAGCTTTTGCTATCTTCATTTATTTCCTGTTGCATATTTTGAACATTGTATCTGTTACTTGTATTCTTGTATTTGGGCAATGTAACCCAGGATTATTTGTGTTATTCAGATCATGACTATTTGAGATTTATATATTTTATTTCAAGTATTCTTGTTGGTATTTGGTTCATATGTGCATGTGGTTGACTTTTCTAGCTTCCGACTCTGATTATATTGTGATATGTTGTAAAGAATTCCTGAATAGTTTATGGATGATGAAAATCATTCGCTGGGCTTTTGTTACGTGGTCGTATTCCGTATTTTTGGAAAGCGAGGCGTGAGGGTTTTTAGTGGTATCAGAGCACCAGGTTTGGCTAATGTATTAGTTGCCTAATATGTTAGACAAGCTTGGCTCGAACTGGGATCTGCGCAACATTTCACCAACCATGCATGCATAAATGAATCATAAATCAACAGTGATCTGGATACTAGTCTTATTCCTTTCTTTTTGATCCCTTCTTATTCGATTCTTTGATTCTCTGTTTCTTCTGTCTCTTTTAGTCGTTCTCATTTGTTGACTCCTTATTGGGTATAGTTTTATTCTTTCCGTACCCATATTCCTTTGATTCTTTCATTCATCTTCATTTGTTGACTTATTTTGAGTATCATGCTAGTTATTCTTTTCCTGCCATATTCTCTTCAAATTCTGCTTGTGCTCCTCATTTCTCTTCCTTCATATTCAATTCCGTGATTTCTTATTTTCTTTCATTCCTTGTAGTCGTCCTCCTTTGTTGACTCTTTATTGAGTATAAAATTCATTATTCTCCTGCCTATATTTTCTTTATATGTAACCCCTGTTTTTCACTTTTGGTATTTTTTTGAGGGTATTTTTCAATTTTGTGAATTATTATTTTCCATTATATTTTCGGAACAATAAATTTAATTATTTTTATTCTATAATATTTTTCTGGCAGTTTTGACCTCCTTTTGCTGTTTGTGCGCCGTTTGGCCGTTTTTCGACATTTTGAGCTCTTTTCCTCAATTTCTAGATTTTGTTCATGTATAAATATTATTTTAGGGTCATGGTGGATTTTTAGAAGAGTTTTGACCAATTTAAGATTTTTGGCCCTTAAGGAGATTTTTAGGAGCCATAGGATTCATTGTATTTTGTATCCTCATTTGAAATCTCCCCAATATCCATTACCCAATTGTATACCTAATTAATCCTATTGATATCCACTACCCATTAACCCACATTTGATCTCCTATATATATCCCTAAACACTAATTAATCCCTAACCCTAATATTCTCTCTCCCTCTCCTATAATCACACCCGGCCTCTCTTTTTTTCTCCTCTCCACAACCGGCCTGCATAATCCCCTTCCCAATCCGAGCCTCTCTCTCCCCCCTTGCCTCCATATCCGACCATCTCATCCCTCTCAATCTCCATATATACAAATCCATCAACCATACAACCCTTATACCCTCCTTTTGTGGCCGGCCATCACCCAAGACAGCACCCACCTTCCAAAACAGCCCCTCCTACATCCCCTTCGCTGATTTGGACAAGTGGGTATCACCCGCTTCGAGTTCGTGCTTCAAGAAGACGGTCGTAGGCAAGATTCGATTCGTGGGTTCGCTTGGAATCACGCGTGGAAGGACTTTTGTTCGTGGGTTTTCTTTGAAGGCTTGGATTCGTCGCGTTCATCATCACATAAAGGCAAGTAACTTGTACTTAAATTTCTTAGGTTGATACAAGTAGAAAGTTCACACATAGGATAGTTTGAGACTGGAGACGGACAAAGATCATGTTTTTAATTGTGGGTTTCGTCTCTATTGTTCAAAACAGGCCATAGACGACTTAGGACATGAAGTTTGATAGGATTGTGCCTTAGGAATCACCCAAACGCGATTGTTATCGCGTATGTGACATATTGTATACCCGATGTATGTTTGAACACCCATATGAGAAATACTAGGTTTTTACATGTTAGATATCCTCCATTATGACTTTTAGACAGTGGGTAGGCGTGGTTTTGAATTTGGAAGACGTTTTGAAGTTTGGTTGAGAAATCTGGAAATTTGGATTGAACTGGATTGATTGCTGTTTTTACCTGATTTAAAGTCCGAATCTCAACATGGCTATTTCTGAGTAATTTGTAGAGAATTGAATCTAATTTCTAATCCCACTGATTTCACTCTGTTTGGAGTTCGTATGAATTAGTTATGATTATTTTAGTAACTGTATGCCGGTAGTTCCCAGATTTGTTTCGGGGTAGATTTTATCACCAAACTATTTTCAAGATCAAAGTTAGACATAATTTCATGCCACAAGATTTTGTCCAGTGTTTCACCATGATGTTAGGTAGTTCTCTGATTTTTGTAGTAATTAAAAGATGAGTTTTGAGTGATGCCTTACATCCTTTTCTATAGATCGCTTTTGCTGTAAACTGCGTGTGATTGTATGTTGAATGTCGTGTTCACCTTATTTCTAATTACTGTATGAATATTTCATGTGAGATATGAAAGTTGGGTAATTGTGTATACTTTCATTCCGTTTTGGCGGAAGTGGATTTTGATGCGCTGTGTGCAAGATATGCATGATTTTGTACAGCGGTGTTGAAGAATTCCAGATCCATCAAAACTGTGTTATGTGTTACTTTCTATTTTTGAAAACATATCTATACTTTCTGGAAAAAATATGAAAATTTATATTTTGAGACTATACATATAGGGGATTACTCCAGATTTTTCGTGGACTTAATTAATGATGTTGTATGCTGTTTTCATGTGGTTTAATTAATTCCCCTGTTTTCTGGCTGTACATGAAAACTGTGTTGAATTGTGTTTTGAGTCGTGATGTTGTGAAATAGCATATAGATTTATTATACTCGTTAGAAGCGTGTGGAAGTTTAGTTTCCAGATCCTTTTACGGATTTTGATTTTTCTGTCTGTAGATCTTTGGATCACTGTTTATGTACAGACTGGTCTTGCTGTCCTGTTTATAAACAAATACCATTTTGCTCGTATTTGTGAATGTTTGGTACCGATACTTACTGATCTAATTCCCTGAGACTAAATCTGATTATGACCTATTAGTTTGACATTATTTAGCACACTCTCATGCCTGTGGATGATATAAATACTAAAAGTAATCAAGCCGGGGTTTAGGGGACAGATCTAGTAGAGGGAAAGCATAGAAACGTGTACTTGGAGGCGGACCAATGGGTTCGAACTGTTCTGTTACTGATTACCTGACTACATGCTTCCCTATAGGAAGGTGTACTCGGAGGCGGACCACTAGGTTCGAACTGTTACTGTTACTGATTACTTAACTGCACACTTCCCTATAGGAAGGTGTACTCGGAGGCGGACCACTAGGTTCGAACTGTTCCTGTTACTGTTACTGATACCTAAGTACACTGCCCTATAATATCCCCTACGAAATCTAAAGCGAAACTGTTTTGTTGTAGCAACCATGTGATATAATTTGGGGCACATGTCGTGCTACCTAGATAGTAAAATAACAAGATTTAACCTGAGATAATCTGATACCTGATTTCCTGATTATCCTGATTATCCTGTTTACCTGATACATGATTACCTGCTACATGATTACCTGATATTCCTGTTACCTGTTTTCCTGATACTTGATACATATTTACCTGATTACCTAAATACCTGATAATTATACATTTTTACCTGTTTACCTGTTGACCTGACACTTGACATATGTTTACCTATATCTGTTAGTATATCCTGTGGTTAGGTAGTGTCCATGTGCTTGTATCCTATTCTATTTGTGACCCGGACTTGCCATTGACGGGTACTATGTTTTCTCTTTTCCTTTTTCCTGCATTCGTTGAATTGCAGATTTTAGAGGACAGGATTCCTGAAGGTATTGGCGAGATGAAGTTCTAGTTGGCTGAAGCTTTGCTATCTATATTTATTTCCTGTTGCTCATTTTGAATATTGTATCTGTTACTTGTATTCTTGTATTTGGGCAATATGACCCAGGAATATTTGTGTATTTTCAGATCATGATTATTTGAGGTTAATACATTTTATTTCAAGTATTCCTGTTGGTATTTGGTTTATATGTGCATGTGGTTGATTTTTCCTGGCTTCCGACTCTGATTTTACTGTGACATGTTGTAAAGAATTCCTGAACAGCTTAAGGATGATTATATTCATTCGCTGGGCTTTTGTTACGTGCTCGTATTCCGTATTTTTGGGAAGCGGGGCATGACATTATATATATATATATATACATATATATTTTCGAATATTTTGTGTATTTTGATTATTATTTATTATATTTTGGATCTTCTATAAAATTGTTTCCTAAAACGAAAATTTTGTTATTTCGAATAACCATGTATTTTAATATCACAAATTTCTACTTCATACTTAAATTGAGCAATCAATATCGAAGTACGCGTAGAAGATTGCATCATCTCATTCATCGTTTTGTTAATCTGGATGTCGAGATGGCAAACATGCAACTAGACATCAAAGGAGGCCAAATTGCAACTAGGCATCGGTGAGGCAAAATGTGCAACCGAATATCCAGATGGTAACCTGCAACCTGTTGTCGTGGAGGAAAAAACCTGCAACTTGATGTCCAGAAGGCAATACTACAGATAGATATAAATGAGGCGAACCCACATCAAAGAATTTCTACTACTACTATTATTATTGTATTTTTTCTTACTATTTTAGTTTTGATGTTGATATTGAATTACTTTCACCAAAATGATGAACCTCAAATTATTTTCTTTCTTATATTATTATCCTTACCAGTATTATTAATATTTTATTATTATTATTATTATTACCAGTATGTTTATGATGATTATGATTGTTATTATTATTTTTATTATTTTTTTCGTTATTATTTTATTATTATTATGTGTTGATTTTTGTACTTCTAATATTATTTTTGTTAACGCCCATTAGTTTTGACCTAATCATTTAAATTAAAGCCCTCCTCTAAAGCCCAATTTTATTGTGATGTCTCATTCTTATCTTCCTGCTTGGATCGTCGCTTGGTGTCATGTGGTCTACAACGACATGTCTGCAGCTTGGAACGTCACCATCAGAGTGGCGCAGCGGAAGCGTGGTGGGCATATAACCCACAGGTCCCAAAATCATATTGGTTCTTCTCCTTCCTTACATTGTTTTGGTTTCTCCTATCTCTTGCAATTGTTCTCATCCGTTAACTTATTATTTGATTCAATCCTTCCCTATCCTTTATCTCTTTGATTTCAGTTCTGCCTACTCACTTTCTTGATTTGTTATCTTGTGTTGATTCTTTCCTTTTGACACTGTTTGTTCTCTTTCTTGCATTCCATTTGACCCCATCGTTGTTATCCACTTCCTTCTTTATCTGGTGTCGCTGTTGCTTTGTTCCTGCCCCTTTAGCCCCCTGCTTTGTTACCCTTCCCCAGTTTGCTTTTACCTTGTTCTATGTACCGCCTAAGCAAATTTCGAGAACGAAATTTTGTTGTCAGGTGGGTAGGATTGTAACCCCTGTTTTCCCAAAAATGTATTTTTGTATTTTCTGTATTTAAAAATTTTGCAAATTATTTTTTTCGGTTTTCAAATTCTTTTTGTCAAAATGTATTGTTGGATCTTCTATTTAAAATCTATTTTCGATAAATAATCTTATTTGTAACTATTTCCTATGATTTTTATACAAATTTTATTTTTGTTATTATTACTTTGATTTTCATTATTTGTATTGTTACTGTTACTACTATTATTATTATTACGTTTGAGTTTTTATTAAAAGCTCATTTCTATTTGTTATTTGTATTTGTAGTATTGTGTAGTGCAAATTACATTCTTATTATGAAAATTATTTTTATTGGTTAATTTATTTTTCTGTTGGATTTTTTTAAAAACCCGATTCCTTATTGGATTTTTTATATACCCATTTTTCTTATAGGGTTTTTCATAAACCCTATTTTATTTAATCCATAACTTAACCAAACCCATTATCTTTATTCCCATCTAAATTGCCCATTAACTCTTTTAACCCATCAGTAACTACCCATTTAAAAACCCTCCTGTTAATTACCTACTACTAATCCCATTCTTTTATACCATATATGCATCTATTTCCTTACCATTTTTTTAATCATCAGATTAATTGATTTCGTTTTTTTTACCTATTACCTTATATCTTTTCCTACTTTATATCCCTATCACCTATTAACTAATTAAACCCACTTTATATCCCTATCACCTATTAACTAATTAAACCCCCATCCCAAACCGTGAGCTTTTCCCCCAAGCAACCGGATACTACCAAACCACCCGACAACTTCTTTTTTTTTTTTTTTTTTTCCCTCATGTTGCCGCCTCAATTTTCCCCAACCCTAATTTTTCCCACCTATATATACTATCCTATTCACCTGTGAAACAAAAAAGAGGAAAAAAAAAAAAAATTCCTCGGTTCTCTCTCTCCCGATCGATCTCTCTCGCTCTCTTCATGCTTCGCGCGTGCAAGTGGGTTGTGCGTGTGTGATTCGTGATTTGCTTTGCATCTATCGTTCGTGAGTTCTTTGATTTTCGTTCGTGGAATTTGCTCCCACCTTTGTTTTGCATCGTTCTTCATCTCCAAAACAAGGCAAGTAACTTGTACTACAATTCATTAGGTTGATACAAGTCAAAAAATTCACATCTAGTGTAGTTGGGTCTAGAGACAACCGAAAATTGTATTTTTCTTGATGGGTTTGTCTATATTGTGATAAATTTGGCCATAGATGACTTATGACATGAAACTTGATAGGTTAATGCCCTAGGTTTACCCAATCTTGATTTTGTTCGTGTATGTGGATAATTGCATGCTATGTGTTTGATTGATTGCCCATGTAAAAATAATAGGCTTGGACATGTTAGAACCCCTAAAATATGATGTTTAGATGATTAGTAGGTTGTATTTCAAGTTTGGTTATGTTTGGAGCAATATTGTGAAAGTTATGATGTTCTTAATTAGAGGTGTGAAATCTGTATTTGCTACTTGTTCTGTTTTGATTGCTGTTTTCGTCCATGCTACAGTCCGAATCTTAATTTCAAAATAAAAGATGGATTTTATATAGTTGTGTCTATTTTCAAACCCCACTGGTTTTACCTGATTTGGAGTTCGTATGACAGAGATATGATAGTTTTGGTACAGGTGTGTTGATAGATTTCTGATTCTGTTTTGTGGAAATTTTGTTAACAATTTATTTTCTATAACTAGGCTATACATAATATCTTGATATAATATTTTGCTGAGTGTTTCCTCATGATACTAGGGACTACCCAGATTTTTGTTGTATTTTAAAGATAAGTTTTATATAGTGTTTCATGTTCTTTTCTAAATTCACCTTGTGCTGTAATATGCGTGCTGTTCAGTATAGAACCCAGTTTTCACCCTGATTCCTTATGTGTTATGGAAATTATTTGTAAGATATGAAAGTTAGGAAAATCTATCTATTTTCACGTCGTTTTGGCGGAATTGGATTTTGACTCACTGATTGCGAGATATACTTGTTTTCGTACAGCAGTGTTGAGAAATTCCAGATTCGTAAAATTATGTTTTAAGGTTACTTCTTATTTTTGATGACTTATCTATACTTACTGGAATATTATGAAACTTGTTATATTGAGTCTACACCTATAGGGGATATCCAAGATTTTACGTGGAATTATTTGATGTGTTTTCATGCTGTTTTTATGCTTTTGAAGTTGTTCCCCTGTTTTCTGGCTGAACCTGAAATCTATGTTCAAATCAGTTTTGAGTTAAGATGTTGTGAACTAGTATATGACTTTATTATACTCGTTGGATGCGTGTGGATGTCTACTTTCCAGATCCATCGACGGATCTTGTTTTGCATGCCTGTAGCTCTTGGAATCACTGTTTTAGTACTGTTTGGTCTTGCTGTCCTAATTATGAACCTAGTCTACTTTGCTCGTATATGTGAATGTATATTATCCATGCATGCTGATTTTGTTTCTCTGGACCTAAACTTGATCATATCATGTTAGTTTGATACTATTTAATACACATTCATGTCTGTTTGATAAAATAATAATAAATAACCAAGCCGGAATTAATGGGAAAGATCTAGTAGTAGATAATTCAGAAACGTGTACTCGGAAGGGGGCCCGTGTTTCCCATATTTAGAATTTGGTATATGATTTGGATTATTTAGAATTTGGTATATGATTTGGACTATTTGAAATTTGGTATATGATTTGGTTAATTTGGAATTTAGTATATGATTTGAATGATTTGAAATTTGGTATATGATTTGGATTACTATTCCTGAGTTCACTGCCCTCTATGGTCCAGTATGAAATCTAAAGCGAAACTATTGTGTTGTAGCAACCATGTGGTGTGGGCGGCATGTCGTGTTACCTAGATAGTAATCACACAAGACTTGAACATAATACTTGAACATGATACTTGCTTGCTTGATACTTGACTACATGATACATGAGACTTGATACATGAGAATTGATTACATAAAACATGAAACCTGATACTTGATACAGGATTACACGACACTTGACACTTGTTGCATGTTTATAGGATACTTGTTTGCTTGACACTTGATTTATGCCATGTACACTTGATCACTTTTACCATGCTAGTTTGTCTAGGTTGACATCATACCTATACCATGTGCTAGTTAGTTTCCCCATTCCATGTGCTTGTATCCTACTCTATTTGTGACCATCGACTTGCAATTGACGGGTACTTTTTTTCTCATTCCTTCTCCTGTAATTGTTAATTGCAGATTTTGGTGATCAGCTGCCCGATAGAGTATGTGATCTAAAGTCCGAGTTGGCTGGAGCTTTTGCTATATTCATTTATTTCCTGTTGCTCATTTTGAACATTGTATCTGTTACTTGTATTCTTGTATTTGGGCAATGTGATCCAGGATTATTTGTGTTATTCAGATCATGACTATTTGAGATTTATATATTTTATTTCAAGTATTCTTGTTGGTATTTGATTCATATGTGCATGTGGTTGACTTTCTGGCTTCCGACTCTGATTATATTGTGATATGTTGTAAAGAATTCCTGAACAGCTTATGGATGATGAAAATTATTCGCTGGGCTTTTGTTACGTGCTCGTATTCCGTATTTTTGGGAAGCGGGGCGTGACAAATACAGACGTGGGTTAAAGGTCATCAAAATGCCTATTATAACTAGTTATTTCAGATTTCTATTGGCTGCTTCAACTATAACTTTTCGAGTTTCAAAACCGCACCAAAATTTGAGTGCAATATTTATTTATGAATATAAAAACCTAATTGACATACTTTCGTAAAGTTTGAACGTGCGAAATAAGAAGTGATTTAGAAACCAACACTGCTGCAATTCGGACATGAGCTAGATTTCTTCAAAATTTTCAAGTTTTAAAACTTCAGAAAAATTATTTACATAGTGTATTTACGACTATAGGAAACTACATCCCATTATTTCGTAATTTTTGATCGTAAGAAGTTCGAAGTGATTCAAAGTCGAAAACTAATGCAATACGGACGTAGGCTAAAGTTTGTCAAAATTTCAAAGTTCCAAAACCTCACCAATATTAGTTTGCAAATTGTATTTATGATGATTGAAACCTACTTCACAATCTTTAGTAAATTTTGACCGTGCAAGTACGAAGTTATTCAGACCCCAAAACTGCTGCAATCCGGACGTGTTAAAGGTCGTTCAAATTTTCGTGTTTCAAAACCACACCAAAATTTGTGTGCAATGTTTATTTATGAATACAGAAACCTAATTCACATACTTTGTAAATTTTGAACATGTGAAGTAAGAAGTGATTCAGAATCCAATACGATTGCAATCCGGACGTGGGCTAAATTTTGTCAAATTTTGAAGTTTCAAAACAGTAGAAAACTTGTTTATAAAGTGTATTTACAATTAGAGAAAACAATCCCATTATTTCGTAAATTTTGATCGTGCGAAGTCCGAAGTGATTTGAGTTGAAAACTAATGCAATGCGTACGTGGGCTAAAGTGTGTCAAAATATTGATGTTCCAAAACCTCGCTAAAATTTTTTTGCAAAGTGTATTTATGACTACGGAAACCTACTTCACATTCTTTATTAAATGTTGACCATGTGAAGTACGAAGTGATTCAGAGCCCGACGCTGCTGCACTACGGACGTGGGTTAAAAGTCGTCAAAATTTTTAAGTTTCAAAATGGCACCAAAATTTAAGTGCTATGTTTATTTTTGAATACGAAAACCTAATTCACATACTTTCATAAATTTTGAACGTGCGAAGTAAGAAGTGATTCAGAATCCAATATTGCTACATTCCGGACTTTGGCTAAATTTCATCAAAATTTTAAAGTTTCAAAACACCGGAAAATTTGTTTATAATGTATTAACGACTATTGGATACTCCATCCCATTATTTCGTAAATTTTGACCGTGCGAAGTTCGATGTGATTCAGAGTCGAAAACTAATGCAATAGACATGGGCTATATGTCAAAATTTTGAAGTTCCAAAACTTCACCAAATTTTGTTTACACAGTGTATATATGACTATGGAAACCTATTTCACATTCTTTCGTAAACTTTGACTGTTTGAAGTGCGAAGTGATTCAGAACCTAATTGTTTCACTGATTACACTGACTACTTGTATACCGATTACATATACACGGCTAAATCACTTTAAAAGAATGACAAGCCGGGGTAATAAGGGTACGACCTAGTAGTATATAATATAGGGGACTATACTCGAAAGGGAGCTCGTGGTTTCTCTACCATCATTAAATGACTGAATGACTGAATGGTTGAACATTGTATATTGTTCATTGAACATGGATACAAATACTGAATGACTGAATAACTGAATAACTGAATCATGTTTTCTATCTACATGTTTTCCCGAGTACATGATCCATATTATTCACCACTAGAGTCTAAACGTTCACATGATTGTATGCACCCGACCCTATGGTATGGGACACAGGATTGAGTGCATTAGTTAGGACTGATGGAATGGATAGACTTAAGATTAATACTGAGCACGTGCATACTCCTGTTTACCTGTTACATGACCCTTTTACAAGCTATATGATTCCTGTTTACTAGTTTTATGATGCCTATTTACACATGCTCAGTACCAGCTTTATAATTCCTGCTCATAAGACAAATTATCTAATTCTCGATTACATGTTTGTAATCCTCGTTACATGATTTGTTTCATGTAGACATGATTCCCGTTCTTGCTATATGCCTGTTCTTGTTACCTACTTGCTTGTACTACTTATGGCCCATTACTTGCTCTAACGGGTAACATCTATCTTTCATTTGAGTTAATGTTATATGTACAGATGATGGGTTACTAGAAGAACTCGATAGACTATTATTGCATTGTTTATTCTCAGATTTATTGAAAGTTCTTGTATCTTAGATATTGGTTATTGTATGATATTCTTGTTCCTGTGATTATTACTATATTGTTGAGCTTTCTGCTATTGTACAACTTATGGATGATATGAGTTGGTACACTTATATCATTCGCTGTGCCTCAGTTGCGTGCCCGTGTTTCTGTATAATGGGAAACGGGGCATGATAAGGTTTTTAGTGGTATCAGAGCCATGTTAGGCCATAACCGGTTAGACTCTAACCAGGTTTGAACCATGTTAAGCTCAACAATATGCGCACCGCGCTGATCACATGAACATGTAATAACCAACTTTAATCTGGATACTTACCCTATTCGATCCACTTTTGATCCTCCATATTCAGTTCTTTCATTCCTTGTTTCCTTCCATTCCTTACAGTCGTCCTCATTGATTGATTTCTTATTGGGTATAAATTCTTCTTTTCGTGCCCATTTTTTTGATTCTATTGTTATCCATTCTTTTCTATTTCTGCTCGGTTCGTCGATCGGCATCACTTGATCTACAACGAAATGTCAGTGGCTTGGAAGATCTCCAAGAAAGGAAGTATCATCTTTTGCTCGAAGAAGTGCAGGCAGAGTCCTAGGATCCCATGAAATGTTCAGAATCCCAAGTTACATGGAGTTCAAACTTCATTATAGAGAGGTGCCGTTTGGACATGCTAAGAATATGGTGAGCCACGAAGTAGTTGCTGGAGTTAATGGATGCTGATGACGAAGTCTTCCCAATCAGAGTGGCGCAGCGGAAGCGTGTGGGACCATAACCCAAAGGTACCATGATTATCATGTTGCTTCTCCTTCTTTGCATTGTTTGCTTTCTTCCATCTCTTGCATTCATCCTCATCCATCGACTCATTATTTGGTTCAATTCTTCCCTATCCATTCTCTCATCGATTCCAATTCTACTTACTCCTTCATCTTCTTGTCGCTTGCCTTCTCCCCATACATTTCCATTCGCCATCACTCTTCGATTCATTATTCGACTTCATTTTTATCCATGTTCTTTCTTATTCTGGTGTTATCACCACTTCGTTTTCCTCCCTTTAATTTTTGGCTTCGTTATCTCTCCAGCTATGCTTTGGTAATATCCTATCTACCGCCTAAGAAAATTTCGAGGCCAAAATTTTTTTGTAAGGTGTATAGGATTGTAACCCCCGTTCCTGATTGTACAAATTTTTACATATGTTTCTTGTATCCTCTTCAATTCTTGTATTCCAATTCTTCTGCAATTGTTGTTTCCGTAATCATAATTACACTTTTCAATCATAGCTTTTTGTGCGGTTTTGGAACTTCTATTTTTTGACAAAGTTTTAGCCTACGTCCGTATTGCAATAGTTTTCGACTCTAAATCACTTCGAACATCGCATGATCAAAATTTACGAAATAATGGGATGTAGTTTTCTATAGTCGTAAATACACTTTGTAAACAAGTTTTCTACTGTTTTGAAACATTAAAAATTTGGCAAAATTTAGCCCACGTCCGGATTGCAGCAATATTGGATTCTGAATCACTTCTAACTTCACACGGTCAAAATTTACGAATGTATGAGAATTAGGTTTTTGTATTTAAAAATAAACATTGCACTCAAATTTTGGTGCAGTTTTGAACTAAAAATTTTTGACAACCTTTAACCCACGTATGTATTGCAGCAGTTTTGGGTTCTGAATCACTTCGTACTTCACACAGTCAAAATTTACTAAAGAATGTGTAGTAGGTTTCCGTAGTATGAAATACACTTTGCAACAAATTTTGGAGAGGATTTGGAACTTCAAAATTTTGACAAACATGTAGCCCACATCCATATTGCATTAGTTTTCGACTCTGAATCACTTCCAACTTCACACGGTCAAAATTTACGAATTAATGGGATGCAGTTTTCTGTAGTCGTAAATACAATTTGTAAAAAAAAATCTGCTGTTTTGAAACTTAAAATTTTTTACAAACTTTAAGCCCACATACGGATCGCAGTAGTATAGAATTTTAAATCACTTCTAACTTTGCACAGTCAAAATTTATAAAAGTATGTGAAGTAGGTTTCTGAATTCATAAATAAACATTGCACTCAAATATTAGTGTGATTTTGAAACTTGAAAATTTTGACGACCTTTAACCCACGTCCGTATTGCAGCAGTTTCCAAATAATAAACCTTGTAGTACATGATATAAAGTCATTCGATCTATCTACTGTATCAATTCAATTATTAAATACGAAAATAACATGTTTATTTTTTAAAAACATAAATATACAATTCTGGACAATACGACGTTGTTGTACAAAAAATTCGCTTTCCCGTTGCTACAGGAAAGCAAATTAGGTTCCGTCAGGGGTTCTAGAAACTATACTCCCTGCCTGTTCCAACGCATATCTACATAATACATTTTAATAACAAAAACTAGGTCTAACATTTATTTCTTCATGGATCTACTGTTCAGACAGCAGATCGGGGTCAACTTCTTATATATAAAAATTTACTTTAAATTCATTTAGAAATCTTACAAAAATTATAAATCGATTCATAATCATGTCTAGTAACATTCTAGTCAATAGTAAGTCTTTATTCACCTATTAACATGACATTTAATTTGTGAAACATGTCGATGTGCTATAAATAACAATCTGGAATGTGAAGACCTAGCAGTACTAAAAACAAGATAACTCATTATTTACAACTCGGAATTTGATTCCGTCGAAGATTCCAGAAACTAGACTCAACATGATCTGACTTTCATTTACAAGGGTTGACCTAATTCTAACATTAACAAGGTCTAAAGTCCACTACAAAATAGGCTAGGTAGCGAGACAGCAACATGGTATATTTATTCAACCACAATTGAGATGTACAGTTTCTATACTACCATGAGATATTAACAGAGCATTCATGACTAGAAGTTCAAGGGTATTTCTGCAATTACCAATATGAAAATTTCTCATATCTACGGCAACAATTATAGAATTAAATATTTACGCTACCACACAACAAAATCATCAAACTTGACATGAATCTATCTACTTATGCTTCTTTGTCACAAGTTCGTGTAATGCATGTGATAACAAGGATATTCATGATCATTTTGCATCTACGGGGTTTACAAGAACCGAGTAGAATAATAGATACCAATGGGCCAAAATTTAATCAACATGTGGAAGGAACAAAGAACGAGCTTATGTTACGATGATTCAAACAAAACTACTTACGGCATTCAAGCAAAGCTTGTACATGAACTAAAGAGTGCACATGTACCGCCCCGAATTTCTAATATAATATCTTAGAAAATACGTGGCACAATTCCCAGCATCAACTTCAATGTAACATTAAACACAACCAACACCAATAAAATTTTCAACTTTTATTACAATAATCTTTTACATAGCACAGCGGAATACAATACATCTCAAATCACAAAATTACAAACTCTTCTCTTTACAACCCTTTACAATTACATGAGTCACTATATAAATTGAACTCAAGCATCCAAATCCGAGCTCTAAGCAACAACCTGTAAATATGAGGCTAGAGATAACCCTAACCCCCAAAACTAAAGGGGTCAGCCATAAAGGTGTGAGTGACATAAAAACAAACAACATAAATGAACATTAAGCACGGATTCTTAAACAACATGTAATAATCAAAAATACATAAAATATGACGTAGCAAAGAAACATGTAAACAACAAGTGGAACTAAACTAAGTGTCAAGTGTAGAAAACAGGAAACCACATGCATAAAACCAAGTCAAGAAAACACAAATTCTATATGCGGACTCTCTAATGCGTACTTGTCGAAGCTATGCATCACACTCTATATAGGTTCGGTGTAAGCCCTTAACGTCTCCACATTATAGGGTTCAATCCCCGCATGCAACTAATCCTAACACGATGACTACTACGAGATAACGATAAACTGTGAGTATTAGCCCATGCCCAATAAACGAGCAATGACACCTCATCACAAGAATACCACATGTGCGTCGCCTCGACCCCGGAGATCATTCACTCTCAACACCGCAGATCGGATACCCGGCTATCAATCACTTTTAGTGACTCTTAATACCGCAGAATATACCCGACCCCAGAGATCAATGACTCTCAATATCGCAGAATATACCCGACCCCGGAGATCAATGACTTTCAACACCGCAGAACATATTGAGGTCCATAACCCATGTTCCCGTTCATCATATCACCACTAGTGCCTGTCCTTATAATTTTTGGGTTATTTAATTACTTAACAAATCAATGAGGCAAACCCACATTAAAGAATTTCTATTATAATAACCCCACTAGTGTTTTATGTATATATTACTTATCAATGCCTTATTCTTTGTACTGGTTCATACCATTTTATGAGATTTTCAAACTTAACCCATTACTGATTTGTTTTACTCAATTTTCTTTAACCATTGTTACTCTATATTTCTTTAAATCCGTTTGATACACTCTCGTATCTTATCTTGCTCACTTGTATTATTTTTGGAATTTGGTCCTTCTGGTTTCTTGGTACAATTTCTGCTCTCCTTCGCATTTCCTCTATTCATAACAATATTTTAATTTTCACTTAATTTTCATTAGATTCTCTAAATCTGCATACTACCCAAATTATTTTGTACGTCTTTATTTTATTCTTTCTTAATATTGTCCTTTTGGGATTTTTACTTCGTTATGTCCATTTTTATTCAAGTATTATGTGTTTAACAAGTTTTTCTGATCGATCAATTCTTACTTTTGACTATTTCTTTTACTTATTGGTAATTGATATTTCAAGAATTTTACTTATATAATGAAACTAATGGTAAAGAAATATTTTCTTTATGCCATTTTATTTATACAAAATTACACTTTACGTTTCCATGTAATTTGAACTAGTATAGTTGATTTTACTCTACTTGTGTTTACAAAATTTTTATGTTTGTGTTAAGATTGGATACATCAACTATGTGTGGTCTAAGCTTTCGTTCTTTTGTAATTACTAATTATCGCTACCGTTTTCTAATTCTTTAACATTTTAGATTTCTCACTTACTTTTGTTTCCACGTCCTATTTAATGATTTGACGCTTACTTTGGTGATATTCAATGAACTTCTTTTAATTCTTCTTGTATATATATATATATATTTATTTTTAAGTATGTGTTCCTGCGTTGTTTGTGTGATTATCAACCTTTTTATATTCGAGTTTTATCTCTTCACTTTTGACTTCTTATTCTATGAGAATAGTCTTACTATTTTTTTTTTCTTTTTTTTTTGCGTTTTGGGATTTATTGTGCATTTTATTGGATTTCCGATCCTTTGCCATGTTAGTTTTCACCTTTTCTCTTTGAGATATAATTATATGTTTTTTTTTTGCTTAGTAATTAAATCCAATTATAAAAATAATGATGGAGTAAGTTTTCGAAGCTATCTTATAAGTTTTGTATTTTTGTTTCTTGGCTTAGAGAAGTTCTGAGGACAGAACTTTTCTAAGGGGGGAGTGATGTAATACCCCTCAAAATAAAATGATTGATTTTGCATTAGTAAATAATATTAAATTTGTAAAGTTGACTATTTCGACTATTTTCTTGAAATTGTAATTTTGCACGTGCAACACACGTGCAAAGTTACGAATTTTGAATTATTAAAATTTTATGGTTAATAATTTATTTTTCCTTATTTATTTATGATATTTTAATTTTTAGACTTATTTAAATTAATTGGACTATTTTTACAAATTTGTCAATTTTACACGTGCAAAATACGTGCAAATTATTTCTTGAGAAGTTCAAAAGTCAAATTTTCTTCATGAAAAATCATTATTTAACATTTGGGATTTATTTATAATTTTTCCAGATTTTTCTGAAATTAATCGGATCTATTTGCAAATTTTGAGAAAAGAATGATCTTTTTGCAAATTTGTCATTTTGAGAGGTGAAAGTGCAAAATTTATTTTCTGGACTTTTTGAACAGTACCGGTTGAGATTAATGAGTACATTTTACTTTTAAATCCTAATATAAATGATTTTTATTGAGTTTCCAAGAATAGAGATCTATATATGTAAAGCTATATTTCAAGGGGGGGTATCTTGCAAAAGTGTTTGGAAAACCCTAAACTTCTTATCCCGGGTATTTAAAAGAAAATGCAGCCGTCATTCGCTGTACAACATAGAATTCTTGTGATTTTTGGGAAGATCAAGAGGAGGATTTTGGATCTCGCAAAAAGAGAGGCTTTCTTGTTGGATCTCTTCATTCCTAAGGTGAGTGATGTAAATTTGTTTTGTTATTTTGTTTTATGTATGTGATTGACATGTTTGTTTGTTTTGTGTATTTTGCATGTATTGTTTTGTTGATTTGTTTATGTATGTGATTTGGTACAATTTGATTGTTTGATCTATGAATGATTATTGGATCTGGGATATTGAATTGTATTGCTAGAAAGCATGTTTAGGGTTGAACATGATTATGCATATTATGGATTGGATGAAAAATTGGATCTTGTGAAACCCTAGTGGTATGTGATTACAATTTGATTATGGTTGTGGTAGGAATTTAGTTTTTGAGAAACTTGAGTGGTAAAGTTATGAATCAAGAGATCTTGACATGAAAATTGGAGAATTGAGAATTTAGTCGAGATTGAGGAAAATACACCCAAATTGGGATTTTTATTGAGTTTTGATAATCAGATGGTTTGGATCTGAATACGAACTGTTTCAGCGATCAGTAAATTATTTTAAGAAAAACTCTATTTTGATTATATGCACAAATTCGTGTTTTAATTGAAAGAAATCAACAAAAACTCCATTTTTTATGATTTTAAGTAGTTGATCTAGTTTTGTGGACTATTACATATGTCCTACCAGTTATATTTGAATATATAAGAAATATGTTTTTCGTAGAAATCGTTTTTGTTGCTGCTAAATTTGGTGTGGGGGCAAACAGATAGTATTTGTGGATTCTTAGAAAACTTTGAATAGCAAACCTGTGTACCTGTTCCGCCAGAGTTTGACCGTTGACTCCCGCCGTACACCTGCAAAAAGTGCGAGACACCGGGGTTGATCCCGGCGACGCACCCTCCGACGCTCAAGTCTGTAATCAGGGATGATTAAGAAAGAGCATAAAACTGGCAAGAGATTGATTACCTCTTAATGGAGATGGATGGGGGGTATTTATAGGCATCTTAGGGATCAGATTAGGAATATAATCCCCGTAATCAGATAAGGAATGTAATCCCTAATTCCCAGTGAAAAGATAGATGCGAATCGCGGCCGTTGATTAGGGCTAATCAGAGACCTTGATTTTGTCTTGCCGGACTGGGTGTGTTTCGGGTTGGGACCCGTACCCAGTTGAGTTGGATCCGTTCGTGGGTTATTGGTTCGTGAATAAAGACCCAGTTCCCATTTCAGACCCGTTTGTAGGTGAAATTACCGTTTTACCCCCGAGCTTTAAGATTCGTGTCTGATATGAACGGTCCCGAATTAATCCTATTTTTAGCCATATCATGAGCCCCCCACTCCTAGAGACTGAGTTTTTCAGTCTTTGAGGACTAGTTTTGTTGTTCTAATGGCGTACGGGATTTTATCGGTGTTCTTAAGGGAGTTTGGATCTTGCTCGGGGGTGTAACGGTGTTACTCTGGGCTCATAAAATACCCAAAAATATCCTTAGAATTTACTGGATTTTTGGTGATTTTCCCAGAATTTTCTGAATTTTTTCTCATTTTTTTGAATTTTTTATTCATTTTCCGAATTAAATAATTAATTATCGAAAATATTAAATAATTATTCTAATTAAATAATTATATTTTTCAGAATTTTAAAATAATTTTTCTGAATTTATAATTATTTTTAGAATTTTTATTTAATTTTTTTCGATTTTAAAATATTTTTTCGGATTTTTTAAATAATTAAAACAAATAAATTAATTAATTAATTAATTAAATATTACCTGGACACGTGGCGCGATCGTGTGCGTTGATCACGATCAAGCGAGCACGCATCAGGAGGAGGGAGAGGAGGCATTTTTTTGGTGTAACAAGGTCGGTTCCAAGAATGCTCGGCAAAAAGTGGCCGAAGTCCATGTGGACGCCACCTGGCGAAGTCAACGGTGAGCGTTGACTTTTTTTTTCTCTTCTTCTTCCTTCTCCACTTCTCTACTGCTTCTCCCTTCTCCTTCGTTTTCTCCATTCTCGAAGCGCCAGACGCTCGCGAAGTGGAGCTCGACGGGGGAGCTCGTCTTCGGAGGTCGACGAGGAGTGAAGCTCGAGGTGCTCGCGATGCGGACGAACATCGGCTGACGCTCGATGTCGGAGAAGTTGGGTTCGGTGAGGAGTCAGCGAGGGCAGTGGAGTTTCGACGGTGTGGAGACGAAGGCGGAGCTCAGCTATGGAGTAGTTTTCGACGTCGTTGGAGGTGGTGAAGCTCCTCGTTGGAGCTCGGTGCCAAGGCGACGCTCGGCTAAGAAGTAGGAGCTCTGAGCTTCGACGGTATGGAGATGATGGGTTCGTCGAGAGTAGCTCGAGCTCGACGGAGGTTGACGAAGAGGTGGCCCGTGCGTGGAGGTCGGCGAGGTTGGGCAAGCTTGGCGTGCTAGGGAGAGCTTGGTCGAGGAGCTCGCGACTTGGAGGCGAGCTTAGTCTCGGGAGTTCGGCCATGGCGAACGATCATGCTTCGGAGATGGAACTCTTGTGGAGTTTTTGGCGAACGCATTCGAGGTTGGCAAGCTCGTCGAATGAGGGTGAGGGGTCGTTCGGCGAAGGAGAAGAGGAGCTCGACGTCTTGGTGAACGTGGCGAAGCTCGGAGCTCGGCTTTGGAGGAGTTGGGTTCGGCTCGACATTACGCTCGGAGCTCGCTCGTGGAGCTTGGAGGAGGAGGAGCTCGGTGGAGGTGAGCTTCGTGAGGTTGACGAAGAGGTGGCTCGAGCGTGGGGGTCAGCGGGTTGGAGCTCGGAGCAGTGGAGAGCTCGGCATTTGGGTTTTCTTTTTTGTTCCTCTTTGATTGTTTTGGCGCCAATTCGAGGAAGAGGAGAAGTGATGGTTCGGTTTGGGTTTGGGTCCCCTTAATGGGTCCGAACCCGACCCCTTGTGCCCCCCCTTTTTTTTGTGTTATTTGTGGGTCGGTGTCAAGAGCGCTCGGCAGCTGGTGCCGAACCCCAATTTTTCCCTACAACAGGGTCGGTGTCAAGAGCGCTCGGCAGCTGGTGCAGAACCCCAATTTTTCCCTGCAACAGGGTCGGTGTCAAGAGCGCTCGGCAGCTGGTGCCGAACCCCAATTTTTTCCTGCAACAGGGTCGGTGTCAAGAGCGCTCGGCAGCTTGTGCCGAAGTCCAAATTTTCCATGTAACATGGTCGGTGGCAAGAACGCTCGGCAGCTTGTGCCGAAGTCCAAATTTTCCATGTAACATGGTCGGTGCCAAGAATGTTCGGCGAAGGGGTGCCGAGGTCCATGGAGGGTTCTCGATGTTCCCGATGCTACGGAGGTCGGCTCGGGGCGTGCGACCCCTTGTTTCGAAGCTAATTCGAAGATCTACAACTTCTCTTTAGGAGTGAGAGGAAGATTCACCCTCCTTCATGGTCAAAATAGCCAGGCAATACCCTTGTATTCATGAGGTTGAGGAGAGTTTTCGATGTTCCCGGTGCTACGGAGGTCGGCTTGGGGCGTGCGACCCCTTGTTTCGAAGCTAATTCGAAGATCTACAACTTCTCTTTAGGAGTGAGAGGAAGATTCACCTTTCTTCATGGTCAAAATAGCCAGGCAATATCCTTGTATTCATGAGATTGAGGAGAGTCTTGGTCTTGGGGATTTTTGAAGAGGAGCTCCCCTCCTAGGGGCGGAGAAGATGTGCGGGGAAGACCCACGTAAGAGCCATAGGAAGACCCACTCTTTGAGGTGAGCAGAGCGAAGAGCTTGGCTCTAGGAGAGAGCCATTTGTGAGACGAGTGTGAGGGGGAACTCTAGGAGAGAGTTGTGAGCTCCGAACTCGTTGAGAAGAGGTCCGCTTCGGAGAGAGCCATTTGGGAGACGAGTGTGAAGGGGAACTCTAGGAGAGAGTTGTGAGCTCCGAACTCGTTGAGAAGAGGTCCGCTTCGGAGAGAGCCATTTGGGAGATGAGTGTGAGGAGGAACTTTAGGTGAGAGTTGTGAGCTCCGAACTCGTTGAGAAGAGGTCCGCTTCGGAGAGAGCCATTTGGGAGACGAGTGTGAGGAGGAACTCTAGGAGAGAGTTGTGAGCTCCGAACTCGTTGAGAAGAGGTCCGCTTCGGAGGCGAGCGGAGCGAAGAGCTTGACTCTAAGAGAGAGTCATTGGTGAGACGAGTGTGAGGAGGAACTCTAGGAAAGAGTTGTGAGCTCCGAACTCGTTGAGAAGAGGTCCGCTTCGGAGGCGAGTGGAGCGAAGAGCTTGACTCTAAGAGGGAGCCATTTGTGAGACGAGTGTGAGGAGGAACTCTAGGAGAGAGTTGTGAGCTCTGAACTCGTTGAGAAGAGGTCCGCTTCGGAGGCGAGCGGAGCGAAGAGCTTGGCTCTAGGAGAGAGCCATTTGTGAGACGAGTGTGAGGAGGAACTCTAGGAGAGAGTTGTGAGCTCCGAACTCGTTGAGAAGAGGTCCGCTTCGGAGGTGAGCGGAGCGAAGAGCTTGGCTCTAGGAGAGATCCATTTGTGATACGGGTGTGAGGAGGAACTCTAGGAGAGAGTTGTGAGCTCCGAACTCATTGAGAAGAGGTCCGCTTCGGAGGCGAGCGGAGCGAAGGGCTTGACTCTAGGAGAGAGCCATTTGTGAGACGAGTGTGAGGAGGAACTCTAGGAGAGAGTTTTGAGCTCCGAACTCGTTGAGAAGAGGTCCGCTTCGGAGGCGAGCGGAGCGAAGAGCTTGGCTCTAGGAGAGAGCCATTTAGGAGACGAGTGTGAGGAGGAACTCTAGGAGAGAGTTGTGAGCTCCGAACTCATTGAGAAGAGGTCCGCTTTGGAGGCGTGCAGAGCAAAGAGCTTGACTCTAAGAGAGAGCCATTTGGGAGACAAGTTTGAGGAGCGACTCTAGGAGAGAGTTGTGAGCTCCGAACTCGTTGATAAGAGATCCGCTTCGGAGGCGAGCGGAGCGAAGAGCTTGGCTCTAGGAGAGAGCCATTTGTGAGACAAGTTTGAGGAGCGACTCTGGGAGAGAGTTGTGAGCTCCGAACTTGTTGTTTAAGTGGGAGAGTCAACGGTTGTGGGAGTAATTCCGAATGGCGAACCACTTCTAACTCGCTTAAGAGCAAGTTATTTGAAGCGGAATCGAGCCAAGTGTTGGACTCCGAACTCGTCGTTAGAGTGATTCAACGGTTATGGGAGCAATTCCGAATGGCGAACCACTTCTAACTCGCTTAAGAGCAAGTTATTTGAAGCGGAATCGAGCCAAGTGTTGGACTCCGAACTCGTCGTTAGAGGGGTTAACGAGGTGTAGGAGCAATTCTGAATAGCGAACCACTTCTTACCCGCTTATGAGCGAGTAATTTGAAGCGGAATCGAGCCAAGTGTTGGACTCCGACCTCGTTGTTAGAGCTTAGTAAGTTGCGGGAGCAGCCATGTAGAAGAAGCTGGACTCCGAACTCGTCGTTAGAGTGATTCAACGGTTGTGGGAGCAATTCCGAATGGCGAACTACTTCTAACTCGCTTAAGAGCACGTTATTTGAAGCGGAAGCGAGCCAAGTGTTGGACTCCGAACTCATCGTTAGAGGGATTCAACGGTTGTGGGAGCAATTCCGAATGGCGAACCACTTCTAACTCGCTTAAGAGCAAGTTATTTGAAGCGGAATCGAGCCAAGTGTTGGACTACGAACGCATTGTTAGAGCTTAGTAAGCTGCGGGAGCAGCCATGTAGAAGAAGCTGGACTCCGAACTCACCATTTAACGAGTCGTAGATGTGACTCGAAGAGATATAGAAGAAGCAAGAGCAATGATTTTTAATAAAAAATGTAAAGTTTTATTGAGATAAACTAAGTGGCCGCTTCAATAGGGCGAGCCATTATTACATGCTGTTAGCCGAGTTACAAGCATCGGCCTTATTGAAAATCAAGATCCTACTTCTACGATAAGGTGAAGACCTCTGGGGAGGAGTTGGGAGATTCTGAGTATTGAGGCTCGGCGGGCTTTTTTGTTCGCATGTTTGCTCCTCAGGGGGGAAGCTCGGCCCCCTCTTTTTGGACGAACTTGGTCAGGTGCCCCCGCCTGTATGAGTTCTTCGATCTCCTCCTTCAGAGCCCGATAATCATTCGTGTCGTGGCCGTGGTCCCTGTGAAAGCGACACCACTTATCTTTGTTCCTCTTCTTGCCAGGATTATTCATTCTAGGGGGAGCGCGGAGTAGTCCTTCCTTGTCCACCTCCATAAGGACTTCTGATATATTAGCAATGAAGGGGGTGAACTTCTCAAAACGTGGAGTCGAACGGCGCTGGCCATTACTGTCTTTCTGGGATTTTTGGGACCCCTCTTCACTTGTGTTCTTCCGTTTGTTCCCGGAAGATGTCTCCTCAAGAGCAAGGGGTTTGAGAGCCTCTTCCGCCCGTATGTACTTCTCCACCCTAAGTAGGAGCTCTGAGAAGTCCCGAGGAGGCTTCTTGGTAAGGGATGCCCTGAGGTTGGCATTAGTGACATTACGCTCGAATACGGCAGAGGCTACTGACTGGTTGAGGGAGGGAATGGACCGAGCTTCGGCAGTAAAGCGTCGAATGTAATCTCTTAGGCGTTCACCCTTTTCTTGGTTGAGGGTCACCAGAGATACACTTGTTTTCTCAGCTCGGCGGCTACTCACGAAATGAGTAAGGAAGAGCCCTTCGAACTGATCGAATGAGAAGATGGAGGCCGGGGCGAGTCGAGAGTACCATTCTCGTGTAGACCCCTTCAGCGTGGCAGGGAAGATCTTGCAGAGGAGGGCATCTGAAGCATGGTGGATCATCATGAGAGTTTTGAAACTCTCTATGTGATCTGCGGGATCCGACTCCCTGGTATACGTCTCGAGGTGAGGCGGCTTGAAATTTTCTGGGATGGGGGCCTCCATGATGGTGCGGGAGAATGGAGGTCTGCTCGGGCGGAGGTTTGTCGCCCGTTGCTCTTCTTCCTTGTTAATTCGGCCTAGGTGCCTCTCCATCTTGTGGAGACGGCGGTAGACTGAGTCTTCTCTTTGATCATATCTTGCCGAGCTCCAGGACTCACCTTCGTACGAGGGTGGACTGGGGCTACAGGCGATGGTAGCTTGGAGGTGGACGAGGACTGAGAGTGTGAAGGCGATGGCTCCTAGTTGGCTCATGAGTAGGTGGCCTCTGGTCATTCTTCGGGGCGATATTGAGGGCCCGTAAGACTGTCGCTTGGAAGTCTTGAAGATTTGCCCTTGTGAATGGTGCCTCTCCAGCTTGGCGGTCCCTATGTGTGGCTCGGCTTGCTGGAGAATGAGTTCTCCGCCGATGACGCTGAGGGGACCCTCTTTGCCTCCTCGGGGGAGGGGATCTTCTAGTCCTCGGTCGTCGGGGGGTTCGGATTCTTGAAGCTCCTGAGTTCTCGGGTTGATGGACTCGACCAAGGGCCCGCCATCCATTCAGGCAAGTTCTAAGGTCGACCCCCTTTTGACGGTTGGCAATCACTTGACGAAGATCCCGCTCGGGAGGGCTTTGAGAGGCCACAGATTCAACTGAAGGATTGGGACCCGTGACTTGATCATGAGGAGGATGTTGCTTCGGACGACTCAGACGGGAGCGCCCCTGGGCAGCCCCCCGAGACCCAGGAGGGGCCTGTTGAGTAGGAGCACCTTGAACTGGAGGTGGGAGAGGAGGAAGAGAAGTGGTTCTTTGTTTGGAGACCGCTGCCTTCCCCTTCTATTTTGGATGCATGGCTGGAGAAGATCTGACCAACAGGAAGAGGGGAGGCCGCTATTCGTATGTTTCCCACAGACGGCGCCAATCTGTTGCCGCTAAATTTGGTGTGGGGGCAAACAGATAGTATTTGTGGATTCTTAGAAAACTTTAAATAGCAAACCTGTGTACCTATTCCGCCGGAGTTTGACCGTTGACTCCTGCCGTACACCTGCAAAAAGTGCGAGACACCAGGGTTGATCCCGGCGACGCACCCTCCGACGCTCAAGTCAGTAATCAGGGATGATTAAGAAAGAGTGTAAAACTGGCAAGAGATTGATTACCTCTTAATGGAGATGGATGGGGGGTATTTATAGGTGTCTTAGGGATCAGATTAGGAATGTAATCCCCGTGATCTGATAAGGAATATAATCCCCGTAATCAGATAAGGAATGTAATCCCTAATTCCCAGTGAAAAGATATATGCGAATCGCGGCCGTTGATTAGGGCTAATCAGAGACATTGATTTTATCTTGCCGGACTGGGTGTGTTTCGGGTTGGAACCCGTACCCAGTTGAGGTGGATCCGTTCGTGAGTTATTGGGTCGTGAATAAAGACCCAGTTCCCATTTCAGACCCGTTTGTAGGTGAAATTACCGTTTTACCCCCGAGCTTTAAGATTCGTGTCCGATGTGAACGGTCCCGATTTAATCCTATTTTTACCCATATCAGTTTTCATGAAGTAAAACTATGTATCGGTTGAATGTGCACAACCAAAACTATACAGTCTGTAGGCCGACAGTCGACTGGCATGACCTTTCAGTCGACTGGTACGACCCGGCTGCCTATGATCTTTAGTTTTCCTGAAAATCTGTTCTGGATAGTCGACTTAGACCCTTTTCAGTCGACTGGCACACTTAGAATTTATTTTTCAAAGTTATCGTGGATTTTTCTCTGGTAAGTCGACTTATGACTTTTGCAAGTCGACTTATAACCCTTAGAATATTTTCTTAAGATTTCTGGAATTTCGCTCTGATACCAATTTCTGTAGCGCCCCGAATTTCCAATATAATATCTTAGAAATACGTGGCACAGTTTCCAGCATCGACTTCAATGTAATTGTAAACATAGCAACCAAATACAGGGAAAGTTAAAACTTTTTGTTATATCAATTGTTTACAAAGTATAGTGGAATACAAAACACTTTGAATTACAAATTTCTTTCTTTACAACACTTTCTTTTACAAATATTACACAAAAGCTCTATTACATCAATTTATCTCAAACATCCAAACCTCCAAGCTCTAAGCAACAACCTGTAACACATGAGCCTAGAGATGATCCCTAACCCCCAAAACTAAAGGGGTCAGCCATAAATGGTGTGAGTGACATAAACAAGCAACGTAAGTAACGCATAGATTTATCAACATCAGAACATAACCAGAGTAGATGAAATTAGAGAAATCACGAAATGCGAAAAACCATACAAGTGGAACTAGACTAAGTGTTAAAGTGTAGAAAACAGAAAAAAGCACATGCATAAAGCCAAGTCAAGAAACACAATTCTATATGCTGACTCTCTAATGCGTACTTGTCGGAGTCTATGCATCCCATTCTACATAGGTCCGGTGCAAGCCCTTAACATCTCCACATTATAGGGTTCAGTCCCCGCTATGCAGCTAATCCTAACACGATGACTACTACGAGATAAAGATAAACTGTGAGTATTAGCCCATGCCCCGATAATTCCGGAGATAAATCCCACACCACAGGTAATTTACCTGGATAATTTCGGGGATTATCTCACTCCGCAGCAATAACCTTCATCACATGAATACCACATGTGCGTCGCCTCGACCCCGGTAATTTCGGAGATCAATCCCACACCACAAGTAATTTACCTGGATAATTCCGGGGATCAATCCCACACCGAAAGCCATACTGAGGTACATAACCCATGTTCTTGTTCGTCATATCACCACTAGTAATAATAAACAGAAAACCACATGCATAAAACCAAGTCAAGAAAACACAATTTCTATATGCTGACTCTCTAATGCGTACTTGTCGGAGTCTATGCATCCCATTCTACATAGGTTCGGTGCAAGCCCTTAACGTCTCCACATTATAGGGTTCAATCCCCGCTATGCAACTAATCCTAACACGATGACTACTGCGAGATAAAGATAAGCTGTGAGTACTAACCCTTGCCCCGATAATTCCGGAGATAAATCCCACACCACAGGTAATTTACCTAGATAATTCCGGGGATTATCTCACACCGCAGCAATGACCCTCATCACATGAATACCACATGTGCGTCGCCTCGACCCCGATAATTCCGGAGATCAATCCCACACCACAAGTAATTTACCTGGATAATTCCGGGGATAAATCCCACACCACAAGTAATTTACCTAGATAATTATGGGGATCAATCCCACACTGAAAGCCATACTGAGGTACATAACCCATGTTCCCATTCGTCATATCACCACTAGTGCCTGTCTTTATAATTTTTGGGTTATTTAATTACTTAACGAATCTGTATAAGTAGTTATAGATCAAAATATTCAACACCGCAGATCGGATACCTGGCTATCAATCACTCTTAACACCGCAGATCGGATACCCGGCTATCAATCACTTTTAGTGACTCTCAATACCGCAGAATATACCCGACCCCGGAGATCAATGACTCTCAATACCGCAGAATATACCCGACCCCGGAGATCAATCACTTTCAACACCGCAGATCGGATACCCAGCTATCAATCACTCTCAACACCGCAGATCGGATACCCGGCTATCAATCACTATCAGTGACTCTCAATATCGCAGAATATACCCGACCCCGAAGATCAATGATTTGAAAGAACGTTCATAGATATGATATAAGGATACATCAGTACCAGTCGACTATAGAAAGCATAAGTCGACTGTCCAGAAGGAAAGTTCCATGATTTTAAGAAAATAAACTAAGGGTTATAAATTGACTTATAAAAGTCATAAGTCGACTTACCAGTGTTTTAAGTTGACTTATAGAAGTCATAAGTCGACTTACCAGAGTATTTTAAGTTGACTTATAGAAGTCATAAGTCGACTTACCAAAGGTTTTTGGGAGGATCAAGAGGAGGATTTTGGATCTCACAAAAAAAGAGGCTTTCTTGTTGGATCTCTTCATTCCTAAGGTGAGTGATGTAAATTTGTTTGTTGTTTTGTTTTATGTATGTGAGTGACATTGTTTTGTTTTATTTTGTTTTGCGTATGTTGTAGGTGAGTAGATATAATTGTTTGGTTGTTTTGTTTGTTCCCTTTGATTTGTGTATGTCATATGAGAATGATATGGATGTCTAGATTGATTTGGATGTTGAATATGTATGTTGGATGGATGAAAAATTGAATCTCCGAGAAGAACCCTAGATATTTGTATGAGAATGATGTTAGATCTATTGAGAACCTAATATAAATTATTGGTAGGCTAAAAATATTGGATTTTCGTTGCGAACAGTCGACTGGTGACTATTAGCAGTCGACTGCTACTGCTTAGATTATATTTTCTTAAAATATTGGATTATTGTTGATTTGATTGAGTTTAATAGATGTCACGCATTAATTAAATTAAAGATGTTCTTTGGACTTGGATTTATCAAATGCTAAGTTTACATCTAATTATTTTGGTATTAATAAGATTTGGAAAATAATACAAGGTTATCTTGTTATATGACTGATTCTTAAAACCCTAGTTTTGACATATACACAACCAAAACTATGCAGTCTGTCGGCCGACAGTCGACTGGCATGACCTTTCAGTCGACTGGTACGACCCGGCTGCTTTGATATTTAGTTTTCTTGAGAATCCGTTCTGGACAGTCGACTTAGACCTTTTTCAGTCGACTGGCACACTTAGAATTTATTTTTCAAAGTTATCGTAAATTTCTTCTGGTAAGTCGACTTATGACTTTTTAAGTCGGCTTATAATATCTGATAAGTCGACTTATGACTTTTGCAAGTCGACTTATACCACTTAGAATTTTTTCTTAAAGATTACTGGAATTTCTTCTGGTAAGTCGACTTATAATATCTGATAAGTCGACTTATGACTTTTGCAAGTCGACTTATAACACTTAGAATATTTTCTTAAAGATTACTGGAATTTCTCTCTGGTAAGTCGACTTATGACTTTTTAAGTCGACTTATAATCTCTGGTAAGTCGACTTATGTCTTTAATAAGTCAACTTATAACCCTTAGTTTATTTTCTTAAAATCATGGAACTTTCCTTCTGGACAGTCGACTTATGCTTTCTATAGTCGACTGGTACTGATGTATCCTTATATCATATCTATGAACGTTCTTTCAAATCATTGATCTCCGGGGTCGGGTATATTCTGCGGTATTGAGAGTCATTGATCTTCGGGGTCGGGTATATTATGCGGTATTGAGAGTCACTGATAGTGATTGATAGCCGGGTATCTGATCTGCGGTGTTGAGAGTGATTGATAGCCGGGTATCCGATCTGCGGTGTTGAAAGTGATTGATCTCCGGGGTCGGGTATATTCTGCGGTGTTGAGAGTCACTGATAGTGATTGATATCCGGGTATCCGATCTGCGGTGTTGAATATTTTGATCTATAACTACTTATACAGATTCGTTAAGTAATTAAATAACCCAAAAAATTATAAGGACAGGCACTAGTGGTGATATAATGAACGGGAACATGGGTTATGGACCTCAGTATGATCCGCGGTGTTGAAAGTTATTGATCTCCAGGGTCGGGTATATTCTGCGGTATTGAGAGTCATTGATCTCCAGGGTTGGGTATATTCTGCGGTATTGAGAGTCACTGAAAGTGATTGATAGCCGGGTATCCGATCTGCGGTGTTGAGAGTGATTGATAGCCGGGTATCCGATCTGCGGTGTTCAGAGTGATTGATCTCCGAGGTCGAGGAGGACGCCACATCGGCTAGAAAGGCGGATCCTACACTAGATGTGTGTCCCGTACTTAGCGAGGATGCTGATTTCTAAGGTGGGGTGTATGTAATACCCCGTAATTTCATAAGAATAATATATATATATATATAATAATGGTTGAGTATGGTTGGTTGGTAATTATTTGGAAGAAGGTAATGTATGGCCCACGGTTTGAATAAGGGCTTGAAGGTATGCTGTTGTATGTTGGATTGTGAGATTAATTGGTTTGAGTTAATGGATGATGACGTCATCCAGGGGAGTATTTGGATTTGATTTGGAAATTGAATTAGAATGGAATTTGGATATATTTGGGTGACGTGTACGGGAGGTGCACGGGAATTGTGAAAAGATTGAGAAATATAGTCCCACATGGGAAATATACAAAAAATAGTTTGAGTATAAATATAATTGCCTATGATCAAGTGTCACCTAATTGGTTAACCACTTTTTGAGAGGCAGCCTGTGGTGGGCAGTTGTACTACATCGTATCTAATTTGTCTTCTAAAAATATTAAAATTGTCTGAGTATTGGGGCGGGGCATTACAAATGGTATCGTTAATTTGATTGAGTTTGATAGATGCCACGCATTAATTAAATTAAAGATGAGATTTTTGGACTATTGGTGAGTTGGATAAAAATAACTTGACCACGTTGAGGATAAATTGGTTTTGTTCATGAATCAACTATAGAGAATAGTTGAGATTTAGTTGAGGAATTTTGTGAATGATAAATGGTCCAGAGGACCAGGTTTTGAGGATTTGGGTTATGAGGAGTTAAATTGGGGATTTGTGATTGTTGTAAAATATGTTGTTTGAACTTGGATTTCTCAAATGCAAAGCTTAAATCTAATTATTTTGGTATTAATAAGATTTGGAAAATAATACAAAGTTATTTTGTTACATGACTGATTCCTAAAAACCCTAGTTTTAACATATGCACAACCAAAATTATGCAGTCTGTAGGCCGACAGTCGACTGGCATGACCCTTCAGTCGACTGGTACGACCCGGCTGCTATGATCATTAGTTTTCTTGAAAATCCGTTCTGGACAGTCGACTTAGACCCTTTTCAGTCGAGTGGCACACTTAGAATATTTTCTTAAAAGATTTCTGGAGTTTCTCTCTGGTAAGTCGACTTATGACTTTTTAAGTCGACTTATATTCTCTGGTAAGTCGACTTATGACTTTTATAAGTCAACTTATAACACTTAGCTTATTTTCTTAAAACCATGGAATTTTCTTTCTGGACAGTCACTTATGTTTTCTATAGTCGACTGATACTGATGTATCCTTATATCTATGAATGTTCTTTCAAATGATTTTTACTCTAAATGCTTTAATCTATAACTTATTATTCTAAAGGTTACTGTTTCTACAAAACATATATTTTCAAGATATTTTATAGTTATATTTGGATTCTGGAATTATATAAAGATTTGGGTTTTGTTGGAGAGGTTTCTCCTTATGATCATTTTGACGATGGATTTGTGGATTGTGGTTTTGTTGAGATCTCTAGGAGTTGATTGGGAGTCCTGTGAACCGGCAGTTGAGATTTGTTGAGTTAGGCTTGAGGGGTCTTAGTTTAGTTGTTGTTGAAGTCCGGCAGGATACACTAACTCTAGAGATAAGGATTTTTGGTGTTTTAATAATAATCAACGTAAGTATAGGCTCATGATTTGTTAGTCCAACTAGAGCCATTTAGATGTTTGCGTAATGAGGGTCTACGGGCCTATTCACGGAACATGCAGGGTGCATTTGTGTGTTGAGGGTCGGCAGACCTATTCACAGAATGTACCGGGTGTATCTGCACGTTGAGGGTCATGGAGGCCTATTCGTGGGATACATGGTATTTAGATGTTCACGTGTTGAGGGTCAACAGGCCTATTCATGAAACATGCAGGGTGCATTTGTGTGTTAAGGGTCGGCAGACCTATTCACAGAATGTACCGGATGTATCTGCACGTTGAGGGTCATGAAGGCCTATTCATGGGGTACATGGTATTTAGATGTTTGCGTGTTGAGGGTCTACGGGCCTATTCACGGAACATGCAGGGTGCATTTGTGTGTTGAGGGTCGGCAGACCTATTCACAGAATGTACTGGGTGTATCTGCACGTTGAGGGTCTTGAAGGCCTATTCGTGGGGTACACGGTAGGGAGATGATTCTCCGGTTGTTGTTTTTGAGCTATTGTACAGGATGCTTGCGCGTCGAGGGCGGTGACGCCTATTCGCAGAGTATTCTGAATCTTGTTTCCTATCACCGTAGTAGGATTAGTTGCATAACGAGGGATTATCCCTAGGTCGTAGAGATCGTTAAGGGCTTGCACCAGACCTATGTAGAGTGGGATGCATAGACTCCGACAAGTATGCATTAGAGAGTCAGCATATAGAGATTGTGTTTTCTTGACTTGGTTTATGCATGTTTTGTAACGCCCCGCCCAAATACTCAAACAATTTTAATATTTTTAGAATACAAATTAGATACTATGTAGTACAACTGCCCACCACAGGCTGCCTCTCAAAAGGTGGTTAACAAATTAGGTGACTCTTGATCATTGACTAATTATATTTATACTCAAACTATTTTTGTATATTTCCCATGTGGGACTATATTTCTCAACATCCTTCACAAATCTCGTTTTTTAATCCCGAATCAAATCCAAACCGTAGCATTTCAAATGCCAATTTCCAATTCAAATCTTTTAACAAATCTTAATATATCCACAGCATGCAATCCGCATGCTGCTTCTTTCCTTTCCAAACTGGTGGGGTCCCCACCTTACCAAATCATTTAATTAACCAACAACACATATTCAAACCAATTCATTCAAACCAAATCATTTCACAAATCCAACAGCCAACTTTATATATTTATTTATTTATTATATATATATTATTTCAGAAATACGGGGTATTACATACACCCCACCTTAGAAATCAGCGTCCTCGCTGAGTACAGGGCACACATCTAGTGTAGGATCCGCCTTTCTAGCCGATGTAGTGTCATCCTCGATCCCGGCTGTCAATCACTCTCAACACCGCAGATCAGATACCCGACTATCAATCTCTATCAGTGACTCTCAATACCGCAGAATATACCTGACCCCGGAGATCAATGACTCTCAATAACGCAGATCATACTGAGGCCCTCTTTTACACCCGGTGTCGAAAGTTGGCTCTGATACCATTTGTAATGCCCCGCCCGAATACTCAGACAATTTTAATATTTTTAGAAGACAAATTAGATACTATGTAGTACAACTGCCCACTACAGGCTGCCTCTCAAAAGGTGGTTAACCAATTAGGTGGCTCTTGATCATAGGCAATTATATTTATACTCAAACTATTTTTGTGTACTCCCGATATGGGATTATATTACTCAATATCCCTTCTCAAATCCATCCCGTGCGCACACTACCAAGTATGCCACGTCACCTTCCAATCAAAGACAGCACATGCTTTTTCTTTCTCTCCTCAACCAATCTCTGTAGCGCCCTGAATTTCCAATATAATATCTTAGAAATACGTGGCACAATTCCCAGCATCAACTTCAATGTAATTGTAAACATAGCAACCAAATACAGGGAAAATTAAAACTTTTTATTACATTAATTGTTTACAAAGCACAGCGGAATACAAAACACCATGAATTACAAATTTCTTTCTTTACAACACTTTCTTTTACAAATATTAGACAAAAGCTCTATTACATCAATTTATCTCAAACGTCCAAACCTCCAAGCTCTAAGCAACAACCTGTAACACATGAGGCTAGAGATGATCCCTAACCCCCAATACTAAAGGGGTCAGCCATAAATGGTGTGAGTGACATAAAAGCAAACAACATATTAAGCATGGATTCTTAAACAACATATAATAAACAAGAATACATAAAATATGACGTAGCAAGGAAACATGTAAACAAAAAGTGAAACTAAACTAAGTGTCAAGTGTAGAAAACAGGAAACCACATGCATAAAACCAAGTCAAGAAAACACATCTATATGATGACTCTCTAATGCGTACTTGTCGGAGTCTATGCATCCCATTCTACATAGGTCCGATGCAAGCCCTTAACGTCTCCACATTATAGGGTTCAATCCCCGCTATGCAACTAATCCTAACACGATGACTACTACGAGATAACAATAAACTGTGAGTATTAGCCCATGCCCAATAAACGAGCAATGACACCTCATAACAAGAATACCACATGTGCGTAGCCTCGACCCCGGAGATCAATCACTCTCAACACCGCAGATCGGATACGCGGCTATCAATCACTCTCAACACCGCAGATCGGATACCCGGCTATCAATCACTTTTAGTGACTCTCAATACCGCAGAATATACCCGACCCCGGAGATCAATGACTCTCAATACCGCAGAATATACCCGACCCCGGAGATCAATGACTTTCAACACCGCGGAACATACTGAGGTCCATAACCCATGTTCTCGTTCATCATATCACCACTAGTGCCTGTCCTTATAATTTTTGGGTTATTTAATTACTTAACGAATCTGTATAAGTAGTTATAGATCAAAATATTCAACACCGCAGATCGGATACCCGGCTATCAATCACTCTCAACAGCGCAGATCGGATACCCGGCTATCAATCACTTTTAGTGACTCTCAATACCGCAGAATATACCCGATCCCAGAGATCAATGACTCTCAATACCGCAGAATATACCCGACCCCAGAGATCAATCACTTTCAACACCGCAGATCGGATACCCGGCTATCAATCACTATCAGTGACTCTCAATACCGCAGAATATACCCGACTATCAATCACTATCAGTGACTCTCAATACCGCAGAATATACCCGACCCCGGAGATCAATGATTTGAAAGATCATTCATAGATATGATATAAGGATACATCAGTACCAGTCGACTATAGAAAGCATAAGTCGACTGTCCAGAAGGAAAGTTCCATGATTTTAAGAAAATAAACTAAGGGTTATAAAATGACTTTTTAAAGACATAAGTCGACTTACCAGAGATTATAAGTCGACTTAAAAAGTCATAAGTCGACTTACCAGAGAGAAATTCCAGTAATCTTTAAGAAAATATTCTAAGTGTTATAAGTCGACTTGCAAAAGTCATAAGTCGACTTATCAGATATTATAAGTCGACTTAAAAAGTCATAAGTCGACTTACCAAAAGAAATTTACGATAGCATTGAAAAATAAATTCTAAGTGTGCCAGTCGACTAAAAAGGGTCTAAGTCGACTGTCCAGAGCGGATTCTCAAGAAAACTAAATATCAAAGCAGCCGGGTCGTACCAGTCGACTGAAAGGTCATGCCAGTCGACTGTCGGCCTACAGACTGCATAGTTTTAGTTGTGTATCTGTCAAAACTAGGGTTTTTAAGAATCAGTCATATAACAAAATAACCTTGTATTATTTTCCAAATCTTATTAATACCAAAATAATTAGATGTAAACTTAGCATTTGAGAAATCCAAGTCCAAACAACATCTTTAATTTAATTAATGCGTGACATCTATTAAACTCAATCAAATCAACAATAATCCAACATTTTAAGAAAATATAATCTAAGCAGTAGCAGTCGACTGCTAATAGTCACCAGTCGACTGTTTGCAACGAAAATCCAACATTTTTAGCCTACCAATAATTTATATTAGGTTCTCAACAGATCTAACATCATTCTCATACAAATATCTAGGGTTCTTCTCGGTGATTCAATTTTTCATCCATCCAACATACATATTCAATATCCAAATCAATCTAGACATCCATATCATTCTCATATGATATAAACAAATCAAAGGGAACAAACAAAACAACCAAACAATTATATCTACTCACCTACAACATACGCAAAACAAAATAAAACAAAACAATGTCACTCACATACATAAAACAAAACAACAAACAAATTTACATCACTTACATAGTTGGAGAGATCAAGCGAATATTACGAAGCAAAAATGAAGAATCCCCTCTTTGCAAAGAATCCAAGATCTCCTCTTCAATCACCAAGAAAATAGAAATATAATAAAACTTGTGTTGTGCAGTGAATGACGGCTGCACACCCTCTTTTATACAGCCGGGATTGAAAGGAATAGGGTTTTGAAACACTTTTGCAAAAGAATCCTTCCAAAATATAACTTTACATATATAACCTCTTTCTTACAAAGATACCATTTGTAACGCCCCGCCCTAATACTTAGACAGTTTTAATATTTTTAGAATACAAATTAGATACTATGTATTACAACTGCCCACCACAGGCTGCCTCTCAAATGGTAATTAACCAATTAGGTGACTCTTGATCATAGGCAATTGTATTTATACTCAAACTATTTTTGCATATCTCCCATGTGGGACTATATTTTCTCAATCTATTTCTCAAATCCCGTTCAAATCCCGTGAGCACATCATTGGAAGACTGCCACATCATCCATTTCTCAAACCAAATCCACATCTTTAACAATTCTTAACATTATACAATCTGAAACCAAATCCTCCAATCACATCCTACCGGATGACATCATCATCCCACATTCAAATATCAAACCAACAGTATATCAACCGTAGGCTTCTTTTCCCTTTAATGACCGGATTTTATACATCTCCCTATAGAAATATTTCTATAGGACAACCCCCAAATTCCATTATATATTTTTCAAATCATATATATATATTATTTCAGAAATACGGGGTATTACATACACCCCACCTTAGAAAACAGCATCCTCGCTGAGTACAGGGCACACATCTAGTGTAGGATCCGCCTTTCTAGCCGATGTAGCGTCTTCCTCGATCCCAGAGATCAATCACTCTCAACACCGTAGATCGGATATCCGACTATCAATCACTCTCAACACCGCAGATCGGATACCCAGCTATCAATCACTTTTAGTGACTCTCAATAGCGCAGAATATACCCGACCCCGGAGATCGATGACTCTCAATACCGTAGAATATACCCGACCCCGGAGATCAATGATTCTCAGCACCGCGGATCATACTGAGGTCAATAATCCATGTTCTCGTTCGTCATATCACCACTAGTGCCTGTCCTTATAATTTTTTGGGTTATTTAATTACTTAACAAATCTGTATAAGTAGTTATAGATCAAAATATTCAACACCGCAGATCGGATACCCGGCTATCAATCACTATTAGTGACTCTCAACACCGCAAAATATACCCGACCCCGGAGATCAATCACTTTCAACACCGCATCAAGAGAATCTTGACATGAAAATTAAGGTTTTGAGAAATTGATTGAATTAAGGAAATATACCCAAACTAAGGATTCTTTGAGATCGACGTTTTTATCTGAATACAAATTATTTTAGTAAACAATAATTTTCTTTAGAAAACTCTAATTTGATTATCATGTACAACCGAAACTGTGCAGTCTGTAGGCTGACAGTCGACTGGCAGACCTTTCAGTCGACTGGTACGACCCGGATGCTATGATCTTTAATTTTCTTGAAAATCCGTCTGGACAGTCGACTTAGGACTTTTTCAGTCGACTGGTATTCTTAGAATTTATTTTTCAAAATTATTGTAGATTCCTTTCTAGACAGTCGACCTATGACAATTTTAAGTCGACTTAAAATACTCTGGTAAGTCGACTTATGACTTCTATAAGTCAACTTAAAACACTCTGGTAAGTCGACTTATGACTTCTATAAGTCAACTTAAAATACTCTGGTAAGTCGACTTATGTCTTTTATAAGTCAATTTATAACCCTTAGTTTATTTTCTTAAAATCATGGAACTTTCCTTCTGGACAGTCGACTTATGCTTTCTATAGTCGACTGGTACTGATGTATCCTTATATCATATCTATGAACGTTCTTTTAAATCATTGATCTCCGGAGTTGGGTATATTCTGCGGTATTGAGAGTCATTGATCTCCGGGGTCGGGTATATTCTGCGGTATTGAGAGTCACTGATAGTGATTGATAGCCGGGTATCCGATCTGCAGTGTTGAGAGTGATTGATAGCCGGGTATCTGATCTGCGGTGTTGAAAGTGATTGATCTCCGGGGTCGGGTATATTCTGTGGTATTAAGAGTCATTGATCTTCGGGGTCGGGTATATTCTGCGGTATTGAGAGTCACTAAAAGTGATTGATAGCCGGGTATCCGATCTGCGATGTTGAGAGTAATTGATAGCCGGGTATCCGATCTGTAGTGTTGAATATTTTGATCTATAACTACTTATACAGATTCGTTAAGTAATTAAATAACCCAAAAATTATAAGGACAGGCACTAGTGGTGATATGATGAACGGGAACATGGGTTATGGACCTCAGTATGTTCCACGGTGTTGAAAGTCATTGATCTCCGGGGTCGGGTATATTCTACGGTATTGAGAGTTATTGATCTCCGGGGTCGGGTATATTCTGCGGTATTGAGAGTCACTAAAAGTGATTGATAGCCGGGTATCCGATCTGCGGTATTGAGAGTGATTGATAGCCGGGTATCCGATCTGCAGTGTTGAGAGTGATTGATCTCCGGGGTCGAGGCGACGCACATGTGGTATTCTTGTGATGAGGTGTCATTGCTCGTTTATTAGGCATGGGCTAATACTCACAGTTTATCATTATCTCGTAGTAGTCATCGTGTTAGGATTAGTTGTATAGCGGGGATTGAACCCTATAATGTGGAGACGTTAAGGGCTTGCACCGGACCTATGTAGAATGGGATGCATAGACTCCGACAAGTACGCATTAGAGTGTCCGCATATAGAAATTGTGTTTTCTTGACTTGGTTTTATGCATGTGGTTTCCTGTTTTCTACACTTGACACTTAGTTTAGTTTCACTTGTTGTTTACATGTTTCCTTGCTACGTCATATTTTATGTATTCTTGTTTATTATATGTTGTTTAAGAATCCATACTTAATGTTCATTTATGTTGTTTTCTTTTATGTCACTCACACCATTTATAGCTGACCCCTTTAGTTTTGGGGGTTATGGATCATCTCTAGCCTCATGTGTTACAGGTTGTTGCTTAGAGCTTGGAGGTTGGGATGTTTGAGATAAATTGATGTAATAGAGCCCTTGTGTAATATTTGTAAAAGAAAGTGTTATAAGGAAAGAAATTTGTAATTCAAGGCGTTTTGTATTCCGCTGTGCTTTGTAAACAATTAACGTAAATAAAAGTTTTTAATTTTCACTGTATTTGGTTGCTATGCTTATGATTACATTGAAGTTGATGTTGGGATTGTGCCACGTATTTTCTAAGATATCATATTAGAAATTCAGAGTGCTACAAGTACGCATTAGAGAGTCAGCATATAGAAATTGTGTTTTCTTGACTTTGTTTTATGCATGTGTTTTTCCTGTTTTCTGCTTCTACTACTTAGTTAAGCTACACTTGATGTTTTCATGTTTTCCTGTCATTTCTTACTTCACAATACATGCTTAGTATATGTTATTCTCGTTCAGTACATGTTGTTTAAGAATCCATGCTTAATGTTTATTTATGTTGTTTGTTGTTTTATGTCACTCACACCTTTTATGGCTGACCCCTTTAGTTTTGGGGGTTAGGGATCATCTCTAGCCTCATGTGTTACAGGTTGTTGCTTAGAGTTTGGAGGTTGGGATGCTTGAGATAGTTTTGGAGATAAGCTGATGTAATAGAGCTTTGTGTAAAATTTTTAGAAGTGTTGTAAAAAGAAAGTTGTAATTCAAGGTGTTTTGTATTCCACTGTGTTTGTAAAGATTGTTGTAATAAAAGTTTGGAATAGAATTATTTTTGTTTTTGGGCTATGTGTACTATTACATTGAAGTTGATGCTGGGATTGTGCCACGTATTTTCTAAGATATTATATTAGAAATTCGGGGCGCTACAGAAATGGTAAACCCGTAGACCCTCATCACGCGAACATCTAAATACCATGTACCCCACGAATAGGCCTTCATGACCCTCAACGTGCAGATACACCCGGTACATTCTGTGAATAGGTCTGCCAACCCTCAACACACAAATGCACCTTGCATGTTCCGTGAATAGGCCCGTAGACCCTCAACACGCGAACATCTAAATACCATGTACCCCACGAATAGGCCTTCATGAGTATTGGGGCGGGGCGTTACAAATGGTATCAGAGCCGACTTTCGACACCGGGTGTAGAGGAGGGCCTCAGTATGATCCGCGGTGCTGAGAGTCATTGATCTCCGGGGTCGGGTATATTCTGCGGTATTGAGAGTCAGTGATAGTGATTGATAGCTGGGTATCCGATCTGCGGTGTTGAGAGTGATTGATCTCCGGGATCGAGGACGACGCTACATCAGCTAGAAAGGCGGATCCTACACTAGATGTGTGCCCTGTACTCAGCGAGGACGCTGATTTCTAAGGTGGGGTGTATGTAATACCCCATATTTCTGAAATAATATATATATATGATTTGAAAAATATATAATGGAATTTGGGGGTTGTCCTATAGAAATATTTCTATAGGGAGATGTATAAAATCCGGTCATTAAAGGGAAAAGAAGCCTACGGTTGATATACTGTTGGTTTGATATTTGAATGTGGGATGATGATGTCATCCGGTAGGATGTGATTGGAGGATTTGGTTTTAGATTGTATAATGTTAAGAATTGTTAAAGATGTGGATTTGGTTTGAGAAATGGATGACGTGGCAGTCTTCCAATGATGTGCTCACGGGATTTGAACGGGATTTGAGAAATAGATTGAGAAAATATAGTCCCACATGGGAGATATACAAAAATAGTTTGAGTATAAATACAATTGCCTATGATCAAGAGTCACCTAATTGGTTAACCACTTTTTGAGAGGCAGCCTGTGGTGGGCAGTTGTACTACATAGTATCTAATTTGTATTCTAAAAATATTAAAATTATCTGAGTATTGGGGCGGGGCGTTACAGTACAAGAGAATACTTTCTTTTTGTGACGATGAACGGAAGCGAGACGAGCGACGGCGGCAACACGTACGAACGACGGAATAACGAGAGCACGTGAAAACACAAAACGGTGAGAGCACGTGCACGACAGAAATGGCGGCAGCACACAGCAACAGCGGCAAGAGGCAGCAATGTTGACACGGAAAGCAACATAGACAACAAGGGTAAGGGCAGCAACGGTAACAATCAGGATGCTGCCAACAAATGCAGCAACATGAAAGGGCGATGGCGGTGGCAAGAATGCAGCCAATGGAGAGTGCAGTTATCGGCGACGATGGAGGAAGGTGCAACAGCAGTGGTTGGTAATGGGGGTGACGAGGCTGAAGCTTGGGATCGGCGTGATAAGGAGCAACAAGGGGTTCGGTTGAGGGTGGTTGCAGTGGCGGGGGTTGTGCAGTTGAGCAGCAAGGCAGCGACGGGGTTGGATGAGTGGAAGAAGAAGAAGAGGCTGCATGGGCTCACTCGGGAAGGTGGGGGAGCCAATCAAGTGTTGCAGTGGTGGGAGGCTGTGAGGAGCAGCGGCGGTGGTCGCTACGAGGTGCTGCAAGGGGAGGCAACGGGAGGATGACGGTGGTGAGGAGGAAGGTGATGGGGTAGAGGCGGTGCTTCGGTGGTTAACCAGCGGATGGGTCGACAAGGAAGATGGAGGATGGCGGAGCTCGACAGTGGAGGAGATGAGGTGCAGTGGCTATGACGGGGCGAGGGTAAGCAGGCGATGGAGGGCTCGGTGGTCGATGAGGTGGGTTGATGGTGGTTGAAGGGGACGAGGTCGATGGTGGCAATGGGGGTGAGAGGAGGAGGCGGGAATGGGTTCTTCAGGTGTTGGCGGTTGCTGATGGCGGGGGATCGCGAGGTCGAAGGATGGGTTGGAGGTGATGACGAGGTTGCGGTGGGTGGTCAAAGCAGGGTGTCGATCGGCGGTGGTCGTCTCGAGCGTGAGCGGCGGAGGTCGAAGGGATGGCGGGTGTGCTGGGTCGCGGTTCGGGTGAGAGAAACAGAGGAGAAGAAGAGCGAGGAGAGAGAGGGAGAGAGAGAGAGAGAGAGTTGAGGGGTTAATTAGCTGTAACGTAATAATGGGGATTAGTAGTGGGGTATGGACAGCGATTTGTGGGGAACGTGAGAGGGAGTTGGAGAGATCTGGGGAAATTGAGTTTGCGGGTTTAAGTTGGGTTAACAGGTTTGGGTACACCAATGGGGGTTTGGGTATAATAGTTGGTCTTACATTAATAAAGAAGGATAATAATATGGTTGGGTTGGGTTTGGGCTTATGATTTGAAACAATAAATAGAGTATGAGTATGGGCTAGGAGTTGGGCTTGACGAATAATGAAGAATCAAATAATCAAAGCATAGGACGGCTAGGATTAGGTTGTTTACAAATAAATCAAATAATCAAATAATTTTATCGAATGAATTAGGATTTGCATCCAAACAAAGTAATCGAATATCGAAAGGATGCATTTGGGTACAAGATAGCAACAATATACATACATACATACATATATATATATATATATATATATATATATATATATATATATATATAGGAAAGCTTCGGTTGTGCACTCTTCTAGTGCACACGCTAGCACTAGGCCTTCGGGCGTTCATATCGACGATCCGAACCGTTCACATTAATCTACACATCTAAATTAGTCTAAATATGTAAAATCAAATCATTTGAAATTCATTTACCCATCCATCATGTGACTATAAAAAACAATGATTTTTAGCCATACAATTTTGTAACACTTCAATGGATGGGTAAATGAATTTCGAATGATTTGATTTTAAATATTTAGACTAATTTAGATGTGTAGATCAATGTAAACGGTTTGGATCGTCGATATGAACGCCCGAAGGCCTAGTGCACACGCCGTGTGCACTAGAGGTAGTGCACAACCGAAGTTTTCCCTATATATATATATATATATATATATATATATATATATATATATATATATATATATATATATATATATATATACAAGACTTAAAAAGAGTTCATTAAATATTACAAAAGGGTCAAATCATTATACAGAACGTGGAAACAAACGTAAGTGAGAAAATTTGGAATCAAATTCCGACGTAAACGAATCTAATATTGTATAAAAACAGAAATATGGTAAAACCAGGTAAAATAGTTCAAGTTATCTGAAAATATGAAGTAGAATAGTAAACAACAAAATGTCATAATTGAAGAAATTATATATGAAACTTAATTCTTAGGTAAATTAAAGCCTTGAATTTTTAGAATAGTTCAAGAACAAATATTACTTAAGTGAATTTATAAACATTTATTAACATTTAAATTTGAAGCAAACCAACTCCAAATCTGAAATTTGTACTCCTTAAAACTAAAACTATATGCTTTCAAATAAGATATTTTATTTACTCAAAAATCTAAACTTTCACCTTTTTAAATCTATATTTATATGGTTAAAAAATATGGAATTATATTGTACAAATCTTGAAATTATAAATCTGAAATCACATTATACCAAAACTGAAATATTTATATACTCAAAACTGGAATTTGTCATCTTGAAACATAATAAATTCAAGAAATCTGTAACTAATCAATTAAAACTGAATTTAATCTAATTTGGTTATAAGGGTTAATCGAATCTAAAACTTTCAAGAATAACCTGTCAAATACGAACGTTTCTCATTCTAAAAATCAGAAATCATTCAAATATGAAACTAACAATAATAATATAAAAAAAATATAAAATCATACAAATTCTAAACTTGTTAAAAACCTGAAACTAATAAAATCTTATATTAATATTAAAATAAAAATCTGAAATCAATAAAAATAGAAAAATAAATAAAAAAGAACTTGAAACAAATCCAACTTAAATCATAAGGGCAAAACCGTTCAATATAGTAAAACCGTTATAAAATTTTGATTGTATTACTATATAGTTGTACCTGTATACACCTCATTAATTTTTGAAAAATAATATTAAAACAAATATCGTCAGGTGCAACTTTAAAAAGTTACTATAAACTGATCTAAATAGTTATATACAAAAACATAATATATTCAAAGCAATAACCAAAACAAAATAAAATTTAAGTTTAAAAAAATGTTAATTATAATGTAATTATTGTAGTAACCGTCACACAAAAGTGACAAACAAAAATCAAACATTATGTTATTCAAACTATAAACTGCAAACACCAATAGAAAAGAAAAAGCTAGATTCGCCACATTCCAAACTTCAGTAATAAAATTTGTTTCTATAAAACACAAAACTTATAGAACAAATAGACTAGAACTAGCAAAATATTCTTTAAAATTAAACAATTATAATTATACTTGTACTAAAATAGATAAGTCAATAACTAATAAAATTATCTCAATTAAACGTCAATAATAATAAAAATAATTAAAACATAATTTTAACAGCAAGAGAAAACAAATCATTCATCTTCTATTTACGCGAAAACAATCAACCCACGTACGATAAAGAAATTTTTATTCGAATCTAGACATACAAATAATTCAAATTTCACAATTAAGCATTCATGATAGAAACAATTAACTCACACATCTAATGTCCACCTAGGTTCTCACACATCTAATGTCCACCTAGGTACTCACACTTCTAATGTCAACCTAGGTACTCACGCTCTAGTGTCCACCTAGGTTCATTCCCTATACCATGTTTGACATTACTAATTGAAACAGGCTCTGATACCAACTCTATAGAGTCCCGAATTTCCAATAAATAAAAATCAGAAATAAGTGACGAAATTTCCAGATTCAACTTTAATTGCAATCATAAACACACTATCAAATACAGAGAAAATTAAAACTTTTTGTTACAACATTTCTTCTTACAAAACACAGCGGAATTAAACACTTCAATTACAAATCTTTACACCACATAGAATCTTTAGTTTGCATTTATACTCCAAGCTTTATTTACATCGATGCAATCCATAACTGAAAACCCTGCAAAAGTTTATTGAAAGTGGGCATGTCAGTTAAATGCAATAGACGTCAACTATAGTAATAGTGATACTTCTAAATCTCACAATCACAAACTTGATGCACATTACTAGAATAATAATAAATGATACATAAAAAATAATGAATGGAACATAGAACAACAGGTAAAGTTAGGCTAAGTGTCAAGTGTATGAGATGAAAGCAGAAAACAAGCATGCATAAAACAAGTCAAGAAACACAAATGCTTATGATGATTTCTAATGCATACTTGTCGGATTCTATGCATCACATACTACATAGGTCCGGTGCAAGCCCTTATAGTTTTACACTTTATAGGGTTCAATTCCCCGTTATGCAACCTACTGCTATGAGTACTACGAGATTCAGACATTCTGCGCGTACCTAGCCCATGCCCCGATAATTCCGGAGGTCAATCTCTATCCATAGATAATTTCGGAGACTATTTCACTCACACCTAGAAATTTCCGAGAATACCCCACACCGCAAGAAATGGCGCCTCACCACACATAGACGTCCCACGAGCGTCGCTTTAATCCCAATAATTTCGGAGATCAGCCTCACACCGTAGGTAATTCCGGAGATTATTTCACTCACACCTCGATAATTTCGGGGACTATCTCTCACCGCAGATCATCCTGAGGCCCTCATACTCGCGTTTGCTCCCATTTCATCATGTCACCGTCTAGTGCCTGTCCTTATGCATACATATAAGTAACCTGAGCCACTTAAAGCTAGCTCCACCCTACCGGACTTAAACCTACAAAACTACGAATGCTAACCTTTCCTGGCCAAGTCCAACAATCAATTAATTCACTACCGGTAATTCTGGATCCTGCTCAACTTCTAGTGCTCACAACACAAAAACCCTCAACTAACTTTCTAGGGTCCACAACATAACCCTAAATCTCAAATCAAGGCCCAACTTGGTTCAATTATACAAAATACCCTTCATTAATCACAATCCTTTTAATCAACTGATACTTCCATAAAAGACTTTTTCATATGGAAACAAATCCAACTTATGAACATTCTTTAAAACAACTTTTAAATATCACTTTCCATCCATCCATACAATTCAATTAATTCTACTAGAAAATCATTCAATCTCAACTGAAACAAGCCTCTTAATTATATGGGATCTCGTCCCCAAAAATCTGAAATTTACCTCTTTTAGAAACTGAAAATACCCCTTCAGAAATCAAGGTTTTCATCTTTAAAACTGAAATATATAATCCCTCAAAACTAAGAGTTTAATCGCTTAAAACATAGATTTACTTCCTCAAAACGTTACTGGAATTTATTAGAAATTTGCAACTAGATTTCGAAAAAAATCTGAAATTTAACAACTTCTAAACTCCATCAAAACTTCATTAAACTTCACCACAAATAATAGTTTAAACATATATATATATATATATATATATATATATATATATATATATACACTCATCTATATGTGTACTAGGGTTCTCTACCATAGTTGTAACTCCCATTTTCATTTTTCCCTTTTATTATTGATCTCCATTGTAATCTCTTTTGTAATTTATAACATTTCATTTTGTTTTGTTTATTGTATCGAATAATATCAACTGTAATATTATTCATGATTTATCCTTGATCTCAGTTTGATTATTTGAATCTTACTCATTCTTTTCCTAATTCAAATTTAATTTCATGAAATTGTCTTTTATCTTGTTGGGTTGAGAATTGTCCTTCTATTTGACCCATATTGTACCCAAAATCCTATAACCACCTCCTATTGGATCTTGACCCACAAATCTACTAATCCAAAACCACCCCATATCTCCACCAACAGCCAATCTCCAAAAATCACTCATCACCACATCACATCCTATAACCCCCCAAATTTGAATCCCTAATAATCAGCACTGCAATTCCTCCCCATTATTATGGTTACTATAATACCACCATTATACTATAACTTAACCCTAACCCTACCCCTATAACCCCAGCCGCCCCTACTGTTATACCCCCCTCGTCCCTAACCTCCCGCCCAATCTCTTCATCTTCCCCACATTGCCAACAGTCGACCCCGAGCTCTGACCGACCACCGTCCCGCTCGAGCCATTCGCTCAACAGCGCCACCTCGTGACCCCCGTCGCACCCTCGCCTCGTCGACCCACCGTCTGAACCCACCAGCCTTTTCCATCCTCTTCCTCTGCTCTTCCCGTTGCCTCCATCGAGCCGCCGTCGATGCCCCTACCCCGTCGACCTCATCCCCCACAGACTTGCCAACCCATCGCCTCCTTCTCCACCTCGTCTTCACCCTCCATCGTCGAGTGACCCTGCCATTACCGTAGTTCCGCTCATCACCAAACCCATCGCCATTGCTAGAGCTCGAACTCGTCATCCACGTCGACCGCCGTCTTCGCCTCTCTGCTGTCCCCTCGCCCCATTGTTGTCATCGTCTTCGAACACCAAAGCCTTGCCGCTTCGTCTCCTCTGTTTTTGGTGCGAAACAGAGTACCGTCGATCTCTTCACTCTCGCCGATGCGTCGCTTCCCGGCTGCCAGCGTCCCCGCCGTCAGTCGCCGCTGTCGTCAGTCATCACAGTCGTCGTTTCCCTCTCCTGCCATCTCTCTCACTGTCGCGTTGGAGAAGAAGCACAGGGATTGGAGTTTTTGGGTGTGTGCTATTTTGTGTGTAAGATTGGGTGTCAGCTATTTGCTGTTGGCCAAATTTTGGCCGTTCCTGTTGGTGTTTGGGTGGATCGTGTTTGCTGTTGTGTTGCTGATCCCGCTGTGTTGCTATTTCGGTTCCTTCGCACATAGAGCACACGTGTTTTTGTACGTGTGTGGATTTGTGGTTCGTCACCCGGAATTCTAATCCCGTTATTCCCTATATCGGATCTAATGTCTTTCTAAAGGCAAGTCATCTCACTCTCGAATTGTATTGTATCGTATTCGAGATTGTTTATTAAATCCCGCAAGTAGATCCATATTGATTATCGTATATTGTTTATTGTTGTTCATCATTGGGATACTACGGATTTACACGAGTAAATCCAAGTAGTAGTCTTGACTTCATGCCATCTTTTGCCCCGGTTTATAGAGATCTTGCATTGCATTTATATAGTTAATTATTGAATATAGGAATAGGGATTATTATTGTATTTCATGTCATGAAATTACACAACTATTGTATATTGTATACTAGTGTTGATTGTTCATATGATTGATGATGATGTATTTGTTGATTGTGATTAGTAGGATTATGGACATTATACATCTTAATACCATGTTCACATAGATGTAACTTACTGTGATTTATAATTATTATCCCTTAACTCATCGTTCATAACATTTTAATCATTTTATTCGCGAAGAATATGATGAGACCCTGAAATTTACTGTCAACCTGAATATTGTCATGCTGTTTCAACCTAGATAATGTCATCAAAATCAATAACTTTCTGAATATGAAATGTAGATACAGGTGTCTAGTTTCCAGAACATCCAGAATTTTTGAATTCTGACTTATATTCCATGATTTATGACCATTTTATTGCAGCTGCGTTCTATTTCCAGATTTATGCATATACCATGTTAGCCTTATTAAATAGATGAACTAATGATCAAATATTACCATGATAATTTCCAGATTGATAGTCTACATGATTAGGTTAATGAAAATTATTTTTGCTAATTTTTAAAATGAATATTTATTTCTTTTACAACTGAAACTAGTTAACATTAATAACCAACCAGAACCTGTAACCTGTAAAGAACACTATAATTCACCTAGCTACTGTTGTCGGATTTTGGACTTTAAATATGCGTTGAAACCAGACTAGCGTCTTGTTTCTAGAACTTCTGGTGGATCCACTTTTGCTATTCTGTAGCAACAGGAATTCTGACTTTGGTACAGCAACCTACTGCTGTCCAGAATTGGATTTCCATATTTGATAATATATAATTAGATCTATAATATTGTATTTTGTGCATTTAATTGTATGGAGTACATTGTATGATCGTAGGGTTGTGTTGTCATCTTTCTAGTGTCCCTTATTAATCGCTTTATCATTTTTCCATTGATATTTCTGTCCCTATTGTTCCCTATTAGTATTGCATGTTAATTCAATAAAGAATGTTAATCAAGCCGGGGTTAACAGTTGATTAGAGTAGTTGATAATATAGTGACTATACTCGAAAATTTGGGCCTCGTTACCAAAATATTGTTATCGTCATTATGCAAGAAATTGCATGCATCAATAGCCAGTGTTATCGTTATTGTGCAAGAAATTACTACAATTGCCAGTGTTATCGTTATTGTACAAGAAATTGCTGCAATATCCAGTGTTATCGTTATTGTGCAAGAAATTGCTGCAATAGCCAGTGTTATATCGTGCCGAGTACATGACCTATAGAATCTACCACCTTAGTCTAAACGAAATTGATTGTATGCATGGAACCTGTAGTATGGGATGCAGTAGTACGTGCATTAGTTAAGATTAAAATGAATAATAGACTTAAGATTTTCATCGCTTCATCATTACATATTGTCATCATTATTGAACAGTGTTACCGTTATTCTTTACCGTTATTGTTATCGTTTATTGTCATCATTATCAATCAACGTTATTGCACACTGCATTGTTACCATTTTGCCATTGTTCATTGCCATCGACTCTATTGTTTATTGAATTCATTGTTATACCGTAAATGTCATTGTTTCTCTGTTTCTCTACTTGTTGTCCACGACTTGCTCTAAGCACATATTTTTCTCTCTTTTAGATGAACAGCTACAAGTAATCACAGAGAATTTCCTAATGGACTAGGAGAACAACAATGGTGAAATAATTGAATTTGCATCGCCACCTAAATAATTATTGTTTTGGTGAAATAAATTGAACATTGTTAATTCTTGTATTTGTAGGCTTTTGACCCGAATATTGTTATTGTTCATTCCAGATGTTGGATTGTTTTTATGTTGGTTATTTTATGCTTAATTTCCAAGTATTGTTATTCATGTGATTACTCCTTTAATGCATGCGTGGTTGTATTACTTCATGTTTATATTGTTGAGTTGAATCGATAACAGCTGATGGATGATGCAAGCCATTCGCTGGGCTATGTCACGTGCTTGCATTCCGTATTTTTGGGATGCGGGGCGTGACAATAGCACACAAAGCCACAAACAAAAACCCACTCTAAACATCAAAAAATCCAACTGAAACCCAAAAAAATAGCAAACTGTTCCTGGTTACTGTTTGGGTTTGAACAGTAACACCAAGTTACTGTTCACTCAAGATAGCACTGTTCGGGTTTGAACAGTAACCTTGGGGGTTACTGTTCACCTGAACCCTAACCCTAAGTTTTTTTTTGGTTTTTTATTTTTTTTCTTTTCTTGAATTCAAAACCCTAGCTCCTAATAAAATTTGATTTTATAATTTCTCATATAAATTACTTTCCTTAAACACTTTGCATGCACAACAATTAGACTGTATCATTAAGAATTTTATTTGTATTAAAACATCGAAATAAACATTAAAAATCTCATCTTTTAATTATTTAAAACATGCATCTTGAATGAAACACCAAGATCCAACATCTACAATCACATATATTCTCATTGAATTTATTTCTTTAAACAAAAATATTAATCTTTCATGCATAAACAACTTCTTTGTTGAAGACAAATTAATTTCGATCCATATAGCAATTATTCAAACCCTAATATTAATCTTGGATTTTTAATAATTAAAAACAACAAATAAACATAGAAAAATCTCAACTTTAAAATCAATCAAGAATGAATTTAAGAGCATACAACAAATTCTAATCATCTCTACAAATGTCCATCATCTACAATTAAATCTATGGTCATCCAATCAATTTTATAAATTCCAAATTAGATCTTTTCCAATTTAGGTAACAACTCATACAAGTCTCATACAACATACAATAGATTAAATCATCCACCATTAAACCATGAACAACCAATCAATTCTATAGATAAAAATTTAGATCCATCATACATCATTAATATTTAACATTCAAGATTAATAAAACATTACCATCTCTCATAAAAATTGCATCTTTATCTCATATAAATGTCCAAAAGTTCATTCATCATGCATAGCAATCATCAACTTATTTTTTAAAATCATGATCAAACTATCAAAACATAGATCTACAAATTCACAACAAGCCCTCACATAATCTCTACTAGATTCATCATAATAATATAATAAAAACAAATCAAGAGACAAGCAGTACCACCCACCTTAAAGAATATCAATTGAACAACAATAATAACATGAAAGAAAAGCTCAGCATCCTCCTTGCGAAGATCTAAAGGTCCAAAGCTTCCAAAACCCCCAAGAATGATAAAGAAAATAATATTTTGTGAACAAAAGAAAGGAAAAGGCTGCTGCAGTCTATTATAACATCAAGCTTGATCAACCATTAACAAGCAATCCTAATGTAGGGGGGTTTGGTCAGGGAGATGCGAAAATAGTGCTTCAAGACCCATTACGCGTCCAAGGCCTCTCGTTCTTCTTTGCATCCGTTATTTTGGCACAAATCTTTTTGGTTCTTAAAAAGAAACAGTTTGAAAAGGTTCAATTATACGGTCAATCTTTTAGGGTTTTATGAAGGTTTTACTAAATCCCCCCTCCAAAATCAAATATTTACATATATATATAAATCTTCCAAATCAAGTAGTTGATTAAATTAATTAGGGTAAGATTTAATCTCCCCTAACCACTCCTAGTTGACCGGCCCCTCATGCGCAACCCAGAAATTTAAATTATCAAAAATTCAAAATTTGCCTACAAGTGGCAATTTTACATAAAAGTCCTTCAGTTTGAAATATTTGCAAACATCCTATAATTTATTCATAAAAACCCAGAAAATTTATAATTACTATCAACTAAAAAATATTAGATTTTCCAAAAAAATTCTGACTTTTTATTTCCCAGGAAAAATATTTGCACGTGTTTTGCATGTGCAAAAATAATAAATTTCAGAAAAATACTTAATAAATCAAAAAAGTATAGAAAATATATATTTAGCCATAAATCCTATGTTCATGCTCTCTGTTATATAGCCAAGTTCTAGGAAATTAGGATTTTAATCACAATTTTGCAATAAAGTCCCCAACAATCCCAAAATTGTATAATTATATATTTACACAATAAAATCAAATCAAATCCAATTAGAGGGATATAATCTCTCCCCCCAACCACTCCACTACTAGATCGGCCTACCAAAATAGCACAACAGAAATTTAAATTCGAATTCTATCCCCAAACGATATTTTGCACAAAACCCTTTTCTTTAAAGTACTTACAAAAATAGTTTCTTTATTCAGAAAAATCCCAAAATTTAAAATATACTCAATTATAAATAGGAGAATTTATTCAGAAATTCAAAAGTGGAAATTTGCACATCAAAAATATCTGCACGTCAACTACAATTTCATAAAAAATAGCCAAATTAATCAAATAAATTAATTTAAAATTATTTATTAATTCAAAATGATATATCATTAATAGAAAATACTTTTGATTTAATTTTTAGCTCTTTTACGGCCGGAATGTAATTCTTTTACCAAAATAAAATTATATCAACATAGAGTCCAAAATGAGTTTCTTTAATCATGTTATATGAAAAATAAAATAAATCATACTTAAATGAGGTACATCAATTATTGACAACCAACTTTTGAGAAATCCAAAATTTTCTAACTTTGCACGTGCCTTGCATGTGCAATAGCAATTTCAAGAAAACGATCAAAATAGTCAATTTCACTAATTCAATATTTTTTAATAATTCCAAAAATACAGTTTATTTTACAGGGTGTTACATTTACTGCTCCAAAATAAGAATTCATTATTTTAACATCAAAATGCAACACCAATTTTAGCTTGTATAATTTGAGTTCTATATTTCAATCACATTAAAGTGAATAATATCATGAAAATTTAATATTCATAATACCTACAACAATATCTATCAACATAATGCATCAACATAATCAATTCATATCAATACGAGCAAGCATTCCTATGTTTACATCTCATATAATTTCCTAAGATAATGTGTTCATTTCAACTTAAAAATTGACTAGCAAAATGGAGCATTCTCACACTAACAAACTAACAAAATTTTAGAAATTTAACACTTGATATCGAATTTTTCTTTTCTTTTCTTTTATTATAATCGCATTAAACTTAAATCAACTGGCATGTATTCAATTCTAAAAATTAATTTACACTTAAAAGAGAGTTTAAAGCTACCAATAACATGAAAACTATTATATAACATAACATGATCCTACTCAAGAAAACTATAGAAATCAAGGAAACACTCAAATCTTGATGTGTCCCCGACAATTGCAACTCCTAGAAAAATCTCCAAGCTTCCAATTCTCCAAGGCCGGAGCTCCAATGAATAGAGTGACTTTTTTTAAAAATGGAAATGAGGGCTCTGCCTAGGATTGGCTGATGGGAATTTTATGAAGGAAAAGAAATGATAGAGAGTTTTTAAAACTACCCACACACTTCTAATAACTACACAAAAAATCATAAAACTCATTCAAAAGTTTCTTTTCCCTCCCATTGAGATAGGCCGGTCAATTCTTGGGGTGGAAGCACGGGTTCTAAATGTGTTTTGAGTGAGCATATTGATGGAACTGCGATGAATCCCAGGACTATGGATTGGTGTGCGTATCGATCATAAAAGATTAACAGATTAAATATGTGATCTAACCCTTTATAGCGGAATCTAGGGTTCACGAATTATACCTGCGATGAGAAGAAGACGATAGTTTCTAGCAACCTCGAGCTGTCAGCGACCCCAAGATCTTCTGCACGTATTCCTTCCTCGGGTTGGACGTCGTGTGGGCGACGATCTCCCAACCTTTCTTCTCCTTGGCTGACCTCTCTTTCTCTCCTTACGTGAATCACGAATTTAGAGAAAAAATCTTATATCTCAGATGATCAATGACGGCCAGAGAATAGAGGATATATAAGGCTACGGCAGGACCATGAGGAGAAATTAGGGTTAGGTCTCCTAACGAATCTGGGTATCCCGTGTTCAGCCCGAACACACAACCCAGGCCCATTAATAATAGCACGGTCCACTAAAGAGCTATTGTTACACTACCTTCCTAATCCCAAATTATATTTATGGGCTCCTTTTATTATATGCTCGTTCAGCTCCTCATGTTAAGATATCGAATGTCCGTCGATCAAATTAAGTTACTGACAACTATATTGATCAACATCTTTTATACTTAAGTAGTACCACTCAACTTTATTTGTCATGTAGGATGTAATCCACCTGCAGGGTTTACATGACAAATCCTTATGAGCTCCTTAAGGGGACATCATCAACCCGACGTATCGGGACATGGATTCCTTTTACAATCAGCAGCCCATCATACGTACAATGCTATTACCCAATTCATAGAGGTTGTTGATCCATAATGAATCTCACTCTTTTATGAGTCAAAGTAATGCACACTGCATATACATGTCTGTTATTATATCTGGATTAAGAGCATAAGCATCCATAATAACAAAGGTGTTTGTTCTCTTTTGTAGTCAGTACAAAGAGAACAACCTCAAGTGGTCCTGTTCAATACACACAAAGTGTACTAGTGTAAACCTATAGTCAATATAGACTAATACCAGATTACACTACAATCTTTCCAATGGATTGTCCAAGTCCGTCTAGGTTGTGAACTATTTATATATTCCATATGGAACTGATAATATGATCTTCTGTGTGTCACCTCACACCATATTATCAACCTTATAGAATATCAGACACTTGCATTAATATTATAATAAACACAATATGCAAACATATGCCCATATGATTCTCATTCAAAAAAAATAAGGAAATAAAGTTAATACAAAAGTGATGCTTTCAGTATATAACCCTAACACATATAAGTTACACACAAAAATTAAGAATTTTTACTTAATACCATTACATGTGTTACTCAATTTAACATGGATTTAATAAAACTAGTTTAAGTTAATCATAATAAAAAAGTTTTATGCACATTTCATTAATTCTCTGTATGTACCAATATAATCAACACGTGCATTTAAAAACATATGTAAAGCACGTTGTAACATGTTTCAGTTGTACATATTTTATTATGTGAATTTTTGTACTTCAATTTTCAGATCAAATTTTATTTCTTTTTTTCTTTTTGGACTCTTTATCGGGCATTATTTCATTCTTATTAGAACTCAGATATTTTCCAATCCATTTTTTTAATAAATTTTTTTCCATTGAATTTTAAATTTAAACTCTGATTAATCCTAATCCTAATTAATATCCCTAACCCTATTCACTACCTCAAACTCCTTCTCAGCCAACCCCTCAACCCACAACTTATTTTTACGGCTTTTAAATGCCTCCCCATACTACCACCCTTTTCTATATATTATATTCACACCTCCTCCTACTCCTACAACCTACCTCCTACTCCTACACTACTGCCTCCAACCCCCTCTCTATATATTATATATATAATAATACACACATGGTTATCTCTCTCTCTCCTTATATATTATACATATTATAGATATACATTGCCACTCTCTCTCTTCTTATTTATATATATATACCCACATACACACCCCTCTCATCTCACCGCATCTTCTTCTCCTTCTTTCTTCTTCTCTGCTCTGAAACCCAAGCCCCGACCTCAACCCGAGCTCCACCACCTTCGACACCCTCCTCTCTCTCACTTCCAAACCCAAGCACCTTCCCTCCGAAGCTCCCCACCGCCGTCAGCCCTGCCATTGCTGCCCTCGTCGACCACTTCCTGCCACCCCATCGTCCTCCTCTCCTCTCGATCACCACCCGAGGCTCCAGCCACTGTCTCCCACCATTGCCTCCTCCTTGGCTGTCCCCGACCTCCGAGCCTCTACCACCTTCAACCACTCGCCCTGCCTCCGCCACCTTCTCCATCATCGATCCCCACCTCACCAACCTTCCTCGTCTGCACCGTCAACCCATGCCAGCGATCCTCCGCCTCCTTGCCACTGCGAGCACCACTCGCTCCCCTGAGCTCCCTGCGACTTCGACCCCTTGCAATTGCTACCCCTTCCGTCGACCACCGCAACCCACCATCATTTCCTCTGTTCACCGCCAGCCACCTTCACCTCGACATCTTTTCTGTCGAGCCACCCTCCTCGACACTCTGCCATCACCCTCTCTCCGCAACTACCCACCCCCTCATTGTCAGAAAATCATCCCCTTGCCGTAGCCGCCGAAGTTGCCTCTACCCTGTACGCCGCTCACCGTCGAACTTGGAGCCTGTTGTGCGATGTTGCTGCTATTTGCTGTTCTGGAGAGGGGATCGTTGTTTGCTGTTTGGCCTGTGTTTGCTGTTTTGCTCTGTGTTAATCTCGCTGGTTGTTGTGTACGGGCCAGTTGCTGTTTGGTTGCTTGCACGTAGATTGCACGTGCTTTCGTGGGTTCGTTTGTTTGCACGTGTGCACACGTGTGTCGGTTGTACGTGTCTTGCACATGTCATTTTTGTTTTCATCATCTCGAGGTTGTTGCTTGCTTTGAGAGGTATCTGGGTATCTCTCCAAGCTTTGGAGCTTGCTATCATGGCCATAACTTGATAGACTTGGGTACAAAGTGTTACTGCCGTCGATCGTGTCGCTGCTCTCTTGTGGTGTTCGTTACTATCGTCACACACCGACGTAGTCATCATTGCTCTTACTGCCGTTAAGTGTCATCCTTGTGCTCGAAGCCGAACTCCATCGCTGCGGTTGTAAGTTCAAGATAATAGCCTTCCATTTCACGTTACCGAGCTCGTGTAATCTCCATCTTCATCCTGTGATTCTCATTGCACGCAAAATCGTCGTTATAAGGCAAGTATTTTCTTGAACTCTCAGCAAGTAGCATAGTTATCGTCATACTTTCTTGTCTAGTTACTTATTTCATGCTATTGATTTAAATCTTTAACTGATAACACACTTTGAATAGTATTATCGAATATTGAATAAGGATTTAATAAGGATTTTATAGTAGAGTTATAAGCCCGAGAACTTGACCATATATTGTTGCCTAAACATGAGAACCGTAATGAATAGACTGATATACCTAACTACTGTCCTTAGAATGTATTGTATCAACTCGATATCATGCATTGCATCTACTACTTGATATTTTCTTGATAACCATCATGACTCCATATCATGTATTGCATCATCTCTTGATACCACCATTCCTCTCAGTGATTGTACTGACTGCATGTTTATGATTAATTATTGTAAAAGAATAACAAGTCGGGATTATAAGGGTACGGCTTAGTAGTGGACAATATAGTGGAGTATACTCCAAAGGGGGCCTGTGTTTTCTGGAATAGTGATTCTTGATTCTTGATTACACAATTCTCGATTGTATGATTCTTGATTACATGTCTTGATACTATCACTAGAAGACCCGAGTACATAATCCTATAGAATTCACTACTTAAGTCTGAACGTAACATAATTGATAGACACCCGAACTTGTGGTATGGGACACAAGATTGCGTGCATTAGATAAGTTAATAAAACCGATAAACTCGAGATTGACACTAAGCATGATTCTTGATTACATGATTCTTAATTCGTGATTACACAATTCCCAATCCTCGATTACATGATTCATGTTTACAAGTTAGATGGTTCACGTATACAAGTTACACGATTCCCGTTTATATGTTTATATGTTCCCGTTTACAAGTTAGAGGTTTACATGATTCTTGTTTACAAGTTTACATAGAAGTCTTGTTTCCATGTCTCTCGTTTCAGTTACAAGTTTACATTTGTTACTTGTATCGCACTTAATCATATGGTTCCATGTTTCTGTTTCTTGTTCCTTGTTATATCATGTTTTATTGTTTCCTTTCTTGTTGCTACTTGCTGCCCGAAGCTTGCTCTAACGGGTACTTTCCCTCTTTTTCTTTGAGTTAATAATTATACAGGTACTGATGGACCCAACAAATAGACTCTCCAGACGATCATTGCTGTATTATTACTACTTCCTGTTGTTTACATTTTAGTCACTATTTTATCGAGTTGCTATAGCGAACTGTTTATCGTACTATTTTAATTCTGGTATCTTGTATTCCCGGGCATCTTGACCCGATGTTTATGTATTTTCCAGATGATGGTTATTCTATTTCCAACTTATGTGATTATTATATTTACTTACGTGAATGTATTATAAATATCTTGTTGAGCTTATAACTGTACAGATTATGGATGATGTTGTATCATTTACTGAGACTCAGTTACATGCCCGTACTTCCGTATAGTGGAAAGCGGGGCGTGACACACGTACAAATAAATATTTATATACAAAATAAATTCGAGAAAACAAAAAAAATGTTCATAACAATCGAAATACAAAATACGTAAAAGTATTTATATTAATAATGTTACAGATATTACACGTAACAGTACAAAATATATGTGTGTAACACGCGTAGAGCAGAATTGTCATAACTCAATTTTGCAAAGTGTTAACAGAGATCTTCTAGGTTAATCTTAACCTTATAAAATTTCTCATTTCATAATTCATTTGATTTGTTCATACATTCACTTTGAACTGTCATTTTCAACATATGATTTCTCATTCCCTTATAATACATCTCAGGAGAGGTATTTCAACTTGATAAAAATTCCATATGAATATCATAGGTTTATTCTCTCAAGTTCATTCTTTGTTTATCTCTTAATTATCATATAAATCACCCTATTTTTCATAAATCTAGGATGAAATCCTTTTTCATATGATAAGCAAACTTTATCACACTTCAATCTTTCATCACAAAAATGTTATCAAGAACTCACTTCTTAAAGTAGATAATGTATATTATAATTTTTCATCCAAATGAATTTCTCCAAATTTATATTAGATTATTTCGATCATTAAAAGTTAGCTCATTTTAACATAAACAAACCCCCTCAAATTTAGACTAGAAGTTAGATTCATCTAGTACATTGTCTAATGTATCTTTTAAATCTCCGAAATACATCTTCAAATAGTGTAGAATTATTTCCAAATGTTCTAATAATATTCTAAAATATTTCTATATTTTTTCCCAACTTTTAGAACCATGTAAAACCTTTAAAATAAAAATAACAACAAAATTGTGTACACCAGGGATCGAACCCAGGCGCACAAAAAGCCCAAACCTTAACCTAATAACCAGTGAGACATCTCACTATTAGTGAAAGGTTGTAAAGTGTTATTTTTATATATAGGACTCTCTGTTTTGGATAATTTCTCAACAAAAGAATAAAAAAGGGAGACCGAAGGACTCGAACTGCAACCCGAGACCCCAGTACAGAGTGCCCCCAAATCACACCCAAAACTAGGTTGTCAAGCCTACTTACTCTAATTAACTTACTATCCTAACTCTTTCAATGCCATTTTCTGTTTCAAGATTTCATTAAAAAAAATTCGATGTCAAATTTCTACGCTTTAACTTCCATAATTTCAGAAAATCATTTTCCCTTCAAATTGAATATGTCACGCCCCGCTTCCCAAAAATATGGAACACAAGCACGTGACATTGGCCCAGTGAATGGCTTCCGTCATCCATACGTTGTTTACCTATTAAACTCAACAATAATAACAATACAAAATAATTGTGTTGGCAATAATAACAGCAAAATGAACAATAATACTTGGAATAAAACAATATGAAATATCCAAAGACAATAATCCAATATCTGGAAACAAATAATAATATTCGGGTCATATGCCCAATACAATAATAAATCCAAACACCATAGTAATAAGTCTCAATACAATTAGTCCAATGAATAACAATCAACTAGAAAGCAATAAATCTTTAGAAAGCTTGTTCTCCAATTCCTGCAGGTTCTCCACGATCACCTGTGAAAACTTCATCTAAAAAGAGGAGAAAAATTATCCTTAGAGTAAGTCATGGACAGTAAGTAGAGAAAACAAAGAAACAATGGAATAACGATATAACAATGAATTCAATGGATCAATAGGAATCAATAACATGGGACGATAGCAAAAATCAATATCATGGTAATCGATGCAATGATTATAAACAATGATTCAATATTCATTAACAATATTCAATGGTCGATGTCAATAATACTTAGACAATATTCGATATCAATAGAAACAATGATGTACAATATGCAAAGTCGATGTTGTGTCAATTCTTAAGTCTATTAATCATTTTAGTCCTAACTAATGCATGTACTACTACATTCCATAACTACAGGTTCGATGCATACAATCAATTTCGTTAAAATTAAGTGGAATATTCTATAGATCATGAACACGGCACGATAACATTAATTGCAACATTTGTTAACACTGGTCGGCACAAAAACACTAAAACAATACACAATGGATTGGGATATCGTAATTAGTAATCCAACAATAAATCGATAACGATAACACTAGCCGACACACATTATTTTGAAAAACATGGCCCACACTTCCGAGTACAGTCGCTATATCATCAACTACTCCATTCAATCCCTTAAATCCGAGCTTGTTAATTATTTTATCGATGCAAACAATAAATTAAACAATTTAGAGACATTTGATGAACGATAGTAACAATAGGAGAACAATAGGATGATAACTTTGGCTGAAATGAATAAAATGATGACAATAGTACATTAGGATCATGCAATGAAACACATGCGCTTCAATTCATGCAATACAATGATATATATATATATATATATATATATATATATATATATATATATATATATATATATATATATATACTTATATTAAGAAAATCTGGAAAATAAATTTCTGGACAGCAAGAGGTCACTGTACAAAAATCTGTTTTTCCGCTGCTACAAAAATCAAAAATTGAAACAGTCAGAAATTCTGGAAACTAGACTTCCACACGCTTCCAACGCATATTTAAAATACAAAATCCGACAACAGTAGCTAGGTAAAAGACATCATTCCTTACAGATTGCATGTTCAGACAGAAAATCGACATCAAGTTGTTATATCTTTAGAATCAGCGAAAACTCAATTGTAAATTCATTAAAAATCTTCATTAGACTCCTAAACATGTTAACTATCATTTTGAAAATTTTAAAAGTATTGTTCTAACGTTAATTTAGTCTTTTAATAGTTTAAACATGAAAATATACATGAATCTGAAATTCTGGAAATAAAACACAGCAGTAATAAATTCATCATAACTTTTGCAATACAACTCGGAATTTAAAGATCTTAGATGTTTTGGAAACTAAAGACATAGGGATATAACTCATATTCAGTAGTTATTTATTTTGATGTCAAATACTGGGTCGAAAATGTCTCACAAATTCCAGACAGAAACAAATATACAAATTTTCAATAGATTTCATAAAATAAAGCGATCTAACATGATGGATTCCACTTCATTTGGTCAATAAACTTCATAATCTGCATGGTAGGTATAATAGCATGGTAAACATCATTAAGAATACACACATACACTAATTTAACGATCACAAACATCAATCGATCATTTAATCACACAGCCTAGCAATTAATTCTACGATAAATTGTTCGTATGTTGTTTGTATGAATATACCCTACTATCACTACTACATGGATGCTTGAAAGATTCAATTTTTGGAGTCAACAAAGGCACAAAGTCGAGAATATTTGGGTTAGAACGTGTAAACCATCAATATACTCAACGAAAAGGGAAGAACAATTTACGATACGATGAACAGTTGGATCTCTTGCAAGAATTTCAATAAAAGCTTGAATTTGATACAATATTCAATTCAAGAGGAAAAGTGACTTGCCTTTTGGACGATTAATTCGAATACTAAAGAATAACGAGATGGGAATCCCGGAGCAACGAACCCACGGAAAAAATACGTGCACACTATGTGCACAAAGAAACTTAGCAACAACAACAACAATAGAAGAACGACAGCAACAGCAAAAGAGGGCCACGACATCAAGGGGGGTCTGTGTGCGGGGCTGACGGCGAGTGGTGGCGTTGATGTCGACTGGAGGACGGTGGTCGACTGGCGGCGTTGGGGCTCGGGTCTGCTGTGTCGATGGAAAAAGGGAGCAGTAGAGGGCGGCTTGGTGGTCGGCTGGGGGTTTTGGGGTCGACGAAAGGGAGATGGGTGCTCGAAGGTGGAGACACTAGGGCTGGAAATGCTTGGAAGGGCTCCGGAGGTAGTCGGGGAAGAGGGTCGGGGTTGGCAGACGGGATGAGAGAGGAGACAGAGAGACAGATAGGTTTAGAGTTTGAATTTTGTATTTTTAAGGTTTGCAATAGGGTACTATTTATAGGATACAATTAGGTCATTGGGTTAATGGGCTAGGATCCAATAATAATGGGTTTGGGTCTAGAAATAATTGTAATTGGGTTTTGGGTTCAAAAAGAGATGGATTTAAAGACAATAGTGTTCAAATAAAATATTCACAATCAAATAAAAATGGGATCAACACGAAAATAGCTCAACAAGAAGAACAAGAGTAATTCATGAACAAAATTTAATTAAGATGATCAAGGAAAAAATAAAGTATATTATTCAAGTGCATATGAAATATTACAATGAAGGGGAAAATGAAAAGAATGAAAATGGTAGTTACAGAATATATTATTCTGGAATCCTATAATAATCTATTCCCAAAATAAAGAAAATTATTGCCCAACTTTTATGAATTTTTCATAATTCTACAATTTTAAACTATATAAATTATTGTTCTTTATACAACTACATTTTTTTAGGAGTTGTTACATTACTACATTGTATATAGAGAAATTTAATTCCATGGATTTAATTTTTATAAATTCTCTACTAGAAAGGCATACTATAAAATTTATATTAATAAAATTATCTACTACATGATTGTAATTTAGCATGTACTCATAAATTTGCTAGAGATGTTACTTTACGCACAAAGTTATTTTTATCATCCATCTACATATTTCTAACATGCACAATTACTAGTATTTTAGAAGACGATGAAAACCCTACACATTCACATACTAACTATGACTAATAGTGCACAATTAAAACTATAGAAAGCTTCTACACATATACACCGTAATTAAATCAATATCTACACATGTCATGGACAATCAAGCATAATCTACAAAATTTTAGAAGACAATGAGAACACCCAGCTCAAAAAGCCCCTAGTAGTTGAATCCTTAGCAAATGCTCCAAAATCCCCCACAAAATCCACCGCAAGCCTCCTCCTTGGCACTCCCAAAAATTCAAAGCACTCTTGCTCTCTTTCTCTTTTTTTTTTATATTTTGATTTACATTTCTTCATGGCTAAAGAGAGGGGCTATTTATAAGGTAACATAATGATTAGTTATAATAACTCCCCACTTCCTAAAAGAGCTCTCCACTCACTCACACACTCTCCTACTTTCCCACTCTAGTTGGCCAGCCTATAAGGGAAGAGAAAGCACGTGCACGTGCACCCATGTGCACACTTCTTCATACACTTTTATTATGAGATTTTAATTAAATTAGGTGTGTACTAGTCTTATCTAATTTTAAATAAGAGTTCATGCACATTAAATGCACACCTAAAAATTAGGGGTTTTAATTTATTATAGTTTTAATGTGTTACAAACTTTAGATTTAAGATTAGTTGATTTTTTTTATTAAACTTAACTATACACTAGTGACTTGTAAAAGAGAGAAAATTTTTCATGACTCAAGAGAATTTCATTAATCGACACGTGCACAAAGTTACGTGCAAAGTATGTGCAAAAAAAATAAAAAAATAAAAAATTTTGGGGAGTTACAACACTCCCTTCTTAGAATAGTTCTGTCCTCACAACTACGCTTAAAGAGTAGAGGGTAAAAGAAAAAGAATACCAGGTTTTAAACAAAAAATTCGGGATATTCACTCATCATCCGCTCTTCTGATTCCCAAGATACCTCCTCGACTAGCTGATTCCTCCACATTACTTTTACCATGGGTATAATTTTGTTCCTCAAAACCTTTTCATGTCTATCCACGATCTCCATTGGATGCTCCTTGTAGCTCAAGTTATTTGTAGACCTTCTAGTACTTCTGGAAAGTGATGACTTGGATCTGGAATGTAGCCTCCCAACATGGACACATAAAAGACATTGTGCACTTGGGCTAACTCTTCCTGTAATTCTAACCGATAAGTGGTCTTCCCAATCCTCTTTAGTATCTTATATAGTCCTATGTACCTTGGAGCTAACTTTCCTCCCTTCCGAAATCGGATCACTCCCTTCGTCGGAGACACCTTTAAGAAGACAAAGTCACCTTCTTCGAATTCCAAATCTCTTCTTCAATTATCTGCATAGCTCTTTGTTTGCTTTGTGCCTCGACCAGTCTCTTCCTGATCAATTCTATTTTTTCGATGTTTGTTGTACTATCTCCGGCCTGTACATCTGCCTTTCTCTCACTTCATACCAACACATCGGCGTTCTACACTTCCTCCTGTACAAAGTCTCATACAGTGCCATGCCAATGCTAGTCTGGAAAGTGTTATTGTAGGCAAACTCTACCAGAGCTAAGTGCCTCTCCCAGCTTCCGTCAAAATCCATTACACAGCATCTCAGCATGTCCTCCAAAACACGGTTGACCCTCTCGGTCTGTCCATTTGATTGGGGATGGAAAACAGTACTGAAATCCATCCAGGTTCCCAAATATGTCTGAAGGCTCCTCCAAAAGTGTGACAAGAACTACGCATCTCGATCTGAAACAATCGACACCGAAATTCCATGCAGTCTCACGATCTCTCCGATGTACAATTCTGCCAACTACTCCATCGACTAGAAGATTTTCATCGCCAGGAAATGAGCAGACTTGGTTAGTCGATCAACAATTACCCAAATCGCATCAATCCCTTTGGATGAAATCCATGCTGATGTTCTCCCATTTCCACTCCGGAATGGGTAATGGTTGTAGTAAACCTCCAGGTTTTTGATTCTCCACCTTGATCTGCTGAAAAGTCGCACATCTTGCTACAAACTCTGCTACATCCCTTTACAATCCCGACCACCAGAAATGCAGCTTAATATCTTTATACATCTTGGTACTCACTGGATGTACTGACAATAGAGTAGTGTGCGCCTCCTGTAGAATATTCTCCTTCAATTCTAACTGATCAGGTACACTCAATCTTTCTCCGAACCACAGCACTTCGTCCCTTACATGGAATTCTGACAACTTGCCCATGCTAACTTGCTCCTTCATATTCTAAATTTCTGGGTCAGATCTCTGACCGTCGATGATCTGCTCCTTCAACGTGGGCTGGAGTCTCAACTGCAACAGGGATACCCCAGTCTTTGCAATACAACTCCGATTCCAGCTCGATAGAATTCTTCTGCAAGTTTAAAATGCTTTTTGACTGAGCGCATCAACCACCACATTTGCCTTCCCCGGATGATACTTGATCTCTGGATGAATATCCTCTAGCACTTCCAACCACCTCCTTTACCTCGAATTTAGATCTCTTTGCTGATAGATGTACTTCAACCTTTTGTGGTCTGTGTCCATGTTGTCTTTCTCACCATACACATAATGCCTCCACTGCTTCAAGGCGAATATGATTGTTGCCAACTCCAAATCATGGGTTGGGTAATTTTTCCCATGCAGTCTCAATTACCTAGACCCATAAGCCATTACATTTCCCTCTTACATCAGTACACAACCCAGTCCTCGATGTAAAGCATCACTATAGACATTATAGTCAATTTCCCGCTCGTGGCAAAGCCAAAATTGGAGCAGTAGTCAACCTCTCTTTCAACTCTTGGAAGCTTGCTTCGCATTGCTCTGTCCACTCGAAACTTATATTCTTCCACGTAAGCCCGGTGAGCGGCACGGCTATCTGAGCATTATCCTGAATGAATCGTTGATAATAACCAGTCAAACCCAAGAAACTTTTGATCTCCTTTGCAAATGCAGGTGACACGGCTATCTAAGCATAACTATAACACCCCGAATTCCAAAATATAACTAAATCCGAAGTTCCACGGGATCTTTACATTTCTTTCATACAATTTTACAAGGAAATAAAAAAAACTTTTCTGTCATCAGAGTTACATTACACTTATACATTGTCACAACAGAAGCAATTTTACAATAATTTACATGAAACAACATTTAAAACAATCTTGAGCAGCATGTATACTTCAATTTGTCAAGCATCTTTACCCTGCATATAAAACTGTGAGCGCGTCAGTTCATTCAACTGATGAAATATTATACACAGCCATCCTCTCTATGCCGGAAACAGTATAACGATTCTCAATACTTAGCAAACAACAAACTTGTCATAAACAAAGCTAAAGGGACTATCCTGCTGATGTTGTGTTGTGAATGTGCACTTAGTCCTTAATGTAATTATTTGTATTATATGACACTAATGCGCACTTGTTCAGAGTCTATGCAGCCCATACTACATAGATCTGGGAGCAAGCCCTTAACCGTTCTTCATCTTGTAGGGTTTAATCCCTCGTCATGACTTAATCTACTACTGTAACTACGGTAAGTATCCTAGATGTTTTTTGACCTACGAACTCATGTTTAGGCGCCCTGGAGGGAATTCCAACGCACTGACATATGACTCATCATGCAGGCATCCTGTGGTAACTCAGCTCCCACCATAGACATGACACCACCCGCAGTCGTCAAACACCCCAAGAGCGTCGTCACCAGGACGGTACTCTGGAGCAGTATCCACGCCCTATCATGACGCATCATGGGACATCCTGTGAATACTCTCACGCCGCCAATCCAATGGCCCTCATACTCAATGTTTTTCTCTTACTTTCATCACATCTTCACTATGTATCTAATCCTTAGTTTAATTGAATTATGAATAAAATCAACCCTTAGAATGTAGCACTCCCACTATATCGGTCTTATTCATTTAATTCACATGACCTAAACCTTGATCTTCTCATTTCAAATATCATTTCCACAATTCTTTTATTGCCGGTATAAGGCTTAGCTATACCCTAATTCTCAATTTCAACTCATAATTACAATATCGTGCTTTTCATACTCATATGGTCTTTTCATGATTAATCACAATTCATGTTTCATAAGTATAGTATTCATGTATTCACATCTTTCATAACTCATCACAATCAATAATTCAACTTCACGTGCAATTTATGTGTAAGAATAAATTTCAACTAATAGTAATCAATAATTCATGTATTCCACAAATCTATTTTTCTCACTTCAAAATCTTACTACGAGCAAAAATTAGGAGTCCAATTAATTACACCAATCACACTTTCAAAATTTCCTCATTTCTAATTTTTCATCTTTATAACTCAAAAATCCCATTTATTTTTCCTTTATTTAAAAGATAATTTAATTTCAAACGAGAGGTCCTTTCTTGCAAAATCCCAATTTCTTAATCACCCTTTATCAAAAGTTATATAAATTTTTCTTATAAAGTTCTAATAATTTTCAGTAATTAATCTGTACTTTTTCAATTTTTATTTATTTTTAAAACTCAATTAATTTAAAAATCCAGAAAAAAAACATTTTTTGAACTCAAACCCCCAACCGGATTCGAACCCACAACCAGCGGTGAAACAGACAGCGCACAAACGCACCAAAGCCGCCAATCGATATAACTAGGGGTTATAATCCCTATGTATTCATTCTCGGCAAGTTGGGTTTTTAACAAAAAAAAAATAAAAACAAAGCCACAGTATCGAACCCGAGACCTCCGACAACTGTAGCGACCAAAGCTCTTCTGACCAGTTGGTCTAAGTGGACATATCGATTTGAAAATTGTAATACCCTAGGTTTTCAAAGAGTGAACAGTCGACTGGTACTGGTAGCAGTCGACTGTATGCGCGAAATTTGAGAGATTTGAGAAATTTGAGAAGGATTTGAGAATTTAGTCCCACATGGGAGGTTTACAAGAACTAATTTGAGTATAAATACTATTAGCCAATAATCAAGAGTCACCAATTCGGTTAACCACCTTTTGAGAGGCAGCCTGTGGTGGGTAGTTGTACTACATAGTATCTAATTTGTATTTCTAAAAATATTAAAATCGTCTGAGTATTGGGGCGGGGCGTTACAAATGGTATCAGAGCCGACTTTCGACACACCGGGTGTATTTGATACACGGCAGGGAGATGAGTCTCTGGAATTTGCTTCGTGGGGTATTCACGGAAGTAGGCAGGGTGCTAGAAAGGGCGGTCCTACACTAGATGTGTATCCTGTACTTAGCGAGGACGCTGATTTCTAAAGGGGGGGTGTATGTAATACTCCAGATTTATAACGAACAGTCGACTGGTATACCTAGCAGTCGACTGGTAGCGAACAGTCGACTGGTATACCTAGCAGTCGACTGCTATTGAGATTTGTGAAAGGATTTGAGAAATATAGTCCCATATCGGGGATATACAAAAACTAATTTGAGTATAAATATAATTGCCTATGATCAAGAGTCACCAATCCGGTTAACCACCTTTTGAGAGGCAGCCTGTGGTGGGCAGTTGTACTACATAGTATTTATAATTTGTCTGAGTATTGGGGCGGGGCGTTACAAATGGTATCAGAGTATTGGGACTACATAGTATCTAATTTGTCTTCTAAAAATATTAAAATTGTCTGAGTATTGGGGCGGGGCGTTACAAATGGTATCAGAGCCGACTTTCGACACACCGGGTGTATTTGATACACGGCAGGGAGATGAGTCTCCGGAATTTGCTTCGTAGGGTATTCACGGAAGTAGGCAGGGTGCTAGAAAGGGCGGTCCTACACTAGATGTGTGTCTCGTACTCAGCGAGGATGCTGATTTCTAAAAGGGGGGGTGTATGTAATACCCCAGATTTGTAACGAACAGTCGACTGGTATACCTAGCAGTCGACTGGTAGCGAACAGTCGACTGGTATACCTAGCAGTCGACTGCTATTGAGATTTGTGAAAGAATTTGAGAAATATAGTCCCATATCGGGAATATACAAAAATAATTTGAGTATAAATATAATTGCCTATGATCAAGAGTCACCAATCCGGTTAACCACCTTTTGAGAGGCAGCCTGTGGTGGGCAGTTGTACTACATAGTATTTATAATTTGTCTGAGTATTGGAGCGGGGCGTTACAAATGGTATTAGAGCGTTACCTTTTGAGAGGCAGCTCTGATACCATTATGTAATACCCCAGATTTGTAACGAACAGTCGACTGGTATACCTAGCAGTCGACTGGTAACGAACAGTCGACTGGTATACCTAGCAGTCGACTGCTATTGAGATTTGTGAAAGGATTTGAGAAATATAGTCCCATATCGGGGATATACAAAAACTAATTTGAGTATAAATATAGTTGCCTATGATCAAGAGTCACCAATCCGGTTAACCACCTTTTGAGAGGCAGCCTGTGGTGGGCAGTTGTACTACATAGTATTTATAATTTGTCTGAGTATTGGGCGGGGCGTTACAAATGGTATCAGAGCTGACTTTCGACACCGAGTGTAGAAGAGGGCCTATGATCTAGTTCACGGCAGGGAGATGATTCTCCAGATAGGCAGGGTGCATTTATATGTACCGGGTGTTTCTACGCATTTCGTGGGATCGAGGACTATTCTACAACGGCTAGAAAGGCGGATCCTACACTAGATATGTGTCCCATACTCAGCGAGGACGCTGATTTCTAAAGGTGGGGTGTATGTAATACCCCAGATTTGGAGCGAACAGTCGACTGGTAGTGTTAGCAGTCGACTGGTCTGCGTATTCGGAATTTGAGAGATTTGAGATGGATTTGAGAAGGATTTGAGAAATATAGTCCCACATGGGAAGTATACAAAAACTAATTTGAGTATAAATATAATTGCCTATGATCAAGAGTCACCAATTCGGTTAACCACCTTTTGAGAGGCAGCCTGTGGTGGGCAGTTGTACTACATAGTATCTAATTTGTATTTCATAAAAATATTAAAATTGTCTGAGTATTGGGGCGGGGCGTTACAAAAATAATTGAACTGGGTTTTCATCTTACTCTCTATTCATAACTATGATTCAAAAATTTTCAAAACAAAATTGTCTCTTTCTCTCCTCTTTTGAAAACAAAAATTTCCAGGATAGAACTACATTCAATTCTACAGTAACCAGTATTTTTAAGGGTATTTTTAACTCTTTAAAACATATATTTTAGCCTTAGTTTGTATTTTATGAACACAATTTCGACATTTGAAAACTAAAGCATACTTCTTTATAATTAAAAATAGTTTCCCACAAAAATCACTATATTAATGTTCTCTTACTTATTGACAACTATAATATTTTAGAACACAAAAAACATCTTTCTTAGTGAATAAAACTTCTATTTTACCAACTAATTTACACATAAATGCATTCAATCGTTTGTTTGCAAAAACAATCTTTTCATTTATTCTAACATTCATAAGGCACATATAAATGGAGAATTCTACTACAACAATTAACAATTATTCTTAGTAATTCATTCCATCAATTCATCTCTAATATACTATTCTACTTTAATTAACAAACATGGTTCCAATCTCTTACTAGTTAATTCACATAATTGCAATTTAAAACATACCTAGCATGCTTTCTAATATTAGGAACAATGAGAAAACTCACTTTCATTCATAATTAATAAATCTAGCAATCAAATTAACACACATCTACTAGTTTATCAATTCTCCTCTAATTAGGCAAACATGGATTTCATTTCAACTAATTGCTTTTTAATAACTTATTCAAGTCATTCCTAACATGATTTCTACTTTAGAAGTCATGAGAAATACCCACTCTTTGGAGAAAAGCCAATTAAAAGCTCCTAGAGTCTCCTAGCATGCGAGAGAGTGTCTTCTCCTCCTAGATTGCGATGCAAAAGCTCCTCCTCCTTACTTCCTTGCCAAAACCGAGAGCTCCTAGCGTGGGGAAAGAGTGGGCCGGCCTCCAATGTTGGACACACACACTCACATTCACTTTAATATATTTCTCCTATATAGTTTTCTTTCTTTCAATAGTTTCTTAGTGTAGAATACAAATAGATAGGGGGTATTTATACTAATTCTAGGATGGATTGGAGGGCTATGATTCATTAGATAGTTAAAGGATGGATGGCTAGGATAGGAGGGGAAGTTGTAGCAACCACCCACACTCACATAACTACCCATGCACACACACACCCACTCTCCATGACTCCCATGCACAATCCAGCCTCACATGGTGTGCATTGCATACTACGTGCATGCACGTGCCTCCTAGTACCCCCTATTTGAAGTTTGTACAATTTTTAATTAATCATTTGTTCACATTTTGTGTCTACATGACAAGTGTGACCATTTAATTGATTAATTAAATTTGTGGGCTTCACAAATAGTGGGTTCAGACTTGTGGGCCAAAATAATAACTAAATTATTAAAGTGGGCTCAACTAAGAAAATAGTGTTTTAGGCTTTACAAAAATAAGCTCTTAGAAAAATAAATGAGAAAATAATTGTTCATACTACAAAAAATGAAATTTTATATATAAAAATAAATAATTAAATATACATACAAAATTTGCACGTGCACAACCCGTGAAAATCAGCATTTCTATTAAAATGAAAGTTTAGGGTATTACAATAACCCTGAATGAATCGCCGATAATAACCGATCAAATCCAAGAAACTTCTGATCTCCTTTACAAATGCGGGTCTTGGCCAATCCTTCACTGCTTCTACCTTCTGCGAATCAGTGGCCACTCCCTCCTTAGAAAGGATATGACCCAGGAACGCGACTTCGGACTTCCAGAAGTCACACTTGGATAGCTTGGCATATAATTTCTGCTCCTGCAACTTCTTCAACACTTCTGCCAAATGTTTAGCATACTCTTCTTCAGACTTGGAATATATCAGGATATCATCGATAAACACCACGACGAAAGAGTCGATAAATGGTCACAAAAGCTTGTTCATCATATCCATGAATATGAATGGTGCATTCGTCACTCCAAATGGCATAACTAAGAATTCGTAATGCCCATGTCAAGTTCAAAATGCAGTCTTATGCACATCCTCTTCCTTAACAAGAACTTGGTGATAACCTGACCGAAGGTCAATCTTGGAGAAAACTGCTTCTCCTTGAAGTCGGTCAAATAAATCATCGATCCATGGAATATGATACTTATTCTAGATAGTCACCTTATTCAGCTCTTTATAATCGATGAACATCCTCATTGAACCATCCTTCTTCTTCACCAACAAAACTGGTGCTCCCCAAGGCGACGCACTAGGTCTGATGAAACCTTTGTGCAAAAGATCCTTGATTTGCTTCTTCACCTCATCCTATTCCACCGGTGTCATTCTGTACATGCATTGGATATCGATGCACTTCCTAGCTGAATAGAAATGCTGAATTCCACATCTCGATGAAAATCGTCGGAAAGTTTCGGACCACAAGAATCTTCTTGACTTCCTCAAGGACTTTCTTCTTGGTTAAGGCTGCCACCAATTCCTTGCACTTCTTCTTCCCTGAAAAGTTACTACCAGCCCTCCTGGTGCCATCACCGTAACTTCTTTGCTCTTTGTAACCCCTGTTTTTTATTTTTGTGTATTTTGACTGTATTTTTCGTTTTGGTGTATTTTTCTCTCTTGTATTTTTATCTAAACCGTATATTGGATTTGTTTTCAATATATATTCGTTTTATTTCATTTTGGACTCCTTGTGTTTGATTGAATGTCTCTTTTATCTCGTTTTTCGTCGTGTTGATCTTTTCCTCATTTGTTTGGTCTCCTTATATTTAATTTTATTTTTTTCTTGGTGTTGTAAAGGTGTTTTGGTTTGCAATTTCTCAATCCCATTATTTTGATCCCTAACAAGATTTTCTCAAGTCATAGAATTCACTCCTATTTGCATTCCTATTGTCATTTGACCCAAAATCTAAAACCCATTTGTATACCTATTACTAGCTACTAATACCCAATACCCATTAGCCCACATCTAAATCCTATATATAAACCCTCCTAACCCTAACCCTAATAATCCCTCTCACAACCGGCCTCCCTTCTCTTTCCTTCTCTTGCTTGATCCCGGAATGCATCCCCAACCCGACCAGCCCTACACCACCAGCCCGGCCACCCGCACATCCAGGCCGAGCCCCCTTGCCGGCTACCCTTCCCACTCCGGCCACCCATCAAACCCGAACTCCCCCTTTTCTTTTTCCTTGCTTTGCCGACCACCTACACAACACCACCATCATCAAGTCTTGCACCATATTACCCCCCTACTTCGTGGTGTTCTCAAAGTGGTCGCTTGCCACTTTGATCATCGTTGCTTCAAAGAGGTTCGTTCATGTGAAGATTTCGTCGTGGTTGCTTGGATTCGTTGCTTGTAGCAGATTTCGTTCGTGGGTTTTGCTTCTAGGCTTGTTTGCATCGTTCTTCATCCCCAAATTAAGGCAAGTAACTTGTACTCAAATTCATTTGTTTGATACATGTACCAAAGTTCACCTATAATGTAGTTGGGTCTAAAGACAACCTTTGATTGTGTTTTCCTTGATGGGTTTTGTCTCTATTGTGATATTTTGGCCATAGAAGACTCACAATACCAATCTTGACATGAAATAACCTAGGAATCACCCGTTCTTGATTTTAGACGTGTATGTGAGACTTGTGTGCAAATTCGTGTTTTGTTTGATACCCATGTGAAATAATAAGCGTGAACATGTTAATAACCCTAATTCATGATGTTTAGACACTTGGTAGGTTGTATTTCAAGTTTGGATGAGTTTGGATCAATATTCTTGGATCTATGTTGTTTTTGTGCTTGAGGGTGAAATCTGTATTTTCTGAATGTTCTGTTTTGTTTGTTGTTTTCAACTGTGCTACAGTCAGTATCTTGATTTCGGTATAAAATATGAATTTTAGATAATTTCGTCTATTTTCAAACTCCTCTGGCCTTGCTTGATTTTGATTCGTATGACTGAGTTATGACTGTTTTAGTACAGAGGTGTCGATCTTTTCCAGATTCTGTTTTTGGATAATTTTGATAACAAACTATTTTCAAGAACCATGCTATACATATTATTTTGATTTGAAACTTTGGTCAGTGTTTCTTTATCTAGTTAGGGGTTACCCAGAATTTTGGTGAATTTTATTGATAAATTTTATGTGGTGTTTCTTGCTCGTTTCTAAAATCTATACATATGCTGTATTTTGCTCGCTATACTGTAAAGAACCTTATTTTCACTATGATTCCTTTTACTGTATGAAAAATGTTTGTGAAATGAGAAAGTTATTAAATTCTATCTATTTTCATATCCCTTTGGCAGAATTGGATTTCGTTTCACTGGTTGCGAGATATCTTAGTTTTCGTACAGCAGTGTTGGGATTTCCAGATTTGCTAAACTATGTTTTCTTGATACTTTCGTATTTTTGATAACTGGTCTATTCTCCCTGGAAAATTTTGAAACTTTATATTTTGATTCTAGACATATAGGGAATACCCCAAATTTTTTGTGGATTTATTTAATGTGTTTTCATGCTGTTTTCATGCTCTTGAATTTGTTTTCTTGATTTCTGGTTGAACCTAATTTCTGTATGCAAATCAGTTTTGAGCTGTGTTGTTGTGAATTAGTATATGACTTAATTATACTCGCTGGATTTGTGTGGAAGTCTATTTTCCAGATCCTTCGACGGATCTGGATTTTCTTGTTTGTAACTCTTGGAATCACTGTTTTACTACAGCATGGTCTTGTTGTCCTGAACTTAAGATGTGTTTACTTTATTCGTTTATGAGATATCTTACACTTGTACATGCTTATCTTGCAACTTGTACTTGTCACATGATCATGCCATATTATTCTTGATATATTTTGCACATATACATGCTTGTTGGACATTAATAATAAATAATCAAGCCGGGATTTAAGGGACAGATCTAATAGTGGATAATTCAGAAATATGTACTCGGAAGGGGATCCACTGATCCTACGTGATTACTTGACATGATTACTTGATACTTGCATGCAAGACACGATACTTGCCACTTGCACTACTTGACACGTAATTACATGATACATGATACTTGGAACTTGGAGTTCATTTACTTGCTTGTCCCCGAGTATACTGCCATCTATGGTCCACTATGAAATCTAAAGCAAAACTGTTTTGTTGTAGCAACCATGTCATATGGGCTGCATGAAGTGCTACCTAGATAGTAATTCACTACAAGACTTGACACATGATACTTGAACATGATACATGCTTGCTTGAGACTTGATTACATGATTACATGAGACTTGATTACATGAGACTTGAACATGAAACTTGATACATGATTACATGAATATATGATACTCGACACTTGATGCATGTTTACATAATACTTGATTTCTTAACACTTGATTTATGCCATGTACACTTGATCACTTTTACTATGCTAGTTGTTCATCACACTTATACCATGTGCTAGTTAGTTTCCACATGTGCTTGTATCCTACATTATAAGTGACCCGTGACTTGCAATTGACGGGTACTTGTGTTTTCTCTTTTTCTCTTTCTTGCATTCGATGAATTGTAGATTTTGGAGAACCGGTTTCAAATGGTATCGGAGACTTGAAGTATTAGTGCTGCATTTATTATTATTTCTTGTATCGTGCTTGAACAATAATTGTATTCGTGGGACTTGGAATTATTCTTGTATTTGGGCAATGTGACCCAAGACTTGTGTTTTATTCAGATCATGACTATTTGAGATTTATGTATTTGGTTTCAAGTATTCTTGTTGGTATTTTGACTCATTATGTGCATGTGGTTGATTAATTCGCTTCTGACTCTGAATGTTTCTTGTGCATGTTGTTAAGATTTCTTGAACAGCTTATAGATGATAAAAATCATTCGCTGGGCTTTTGTTACGTATCCGTATTTCGTATTCTTTTTGGAAAGCGGGGCGTGACACTCTTGCACTAAATGCTAGCACTGTAGATTGACATCCAGTCTATGCCAGTGATGACTTCCACTCCCAACACATTCAACTCTATCAGATCAATCCCAAAAACCCTTCCTCCAATCTCGATCTCATAGTCAGCATAGTACCTATCAGTGGTCAATGTTTTCCCTGATGGTGTAGCTATTGCCAAAACCTTGTCGGGAAAAATCTTTGGTTCTACCCCTAACTCTGGAGCAAATTTAGGAGATACAAAAGTTTGAGATAAACCAGTATCAAACAAGAAGGTAGCATTCATTCCATTTACTAGAAGTCTTCCTGTTACATAATGAATTACATCTTTCAGTATATAAAATTTCCTTTGCTACCATACTAGAAATACAACACAAATTTTACTCCGATGCTCCTACACTGGTGATGACGTTGTCGAAGTCCTCAGTGTCCTCCTCTGTCAGAGCGGACACTCGCCTCTACCAGTACGGTTTCCCATTCTTCCCTGATGGGTCCCTGCTAGCATTTTCTTGATTTAGTTGCGAACAAAATGGCCGAATATGCCCTTCTTTGCCACAGTTGTAGCAAGACCTGATCTTCTGTTGTTAAGGATATTCCTCTATGCAATGTCCCGACTCCCCACACTTGAAGCAAGAGATTGGCCTTCCAGCTACAGTGACAACATTTGCCCCAGTCGGCTTGAACTTTTGTGCTGGGGGCTGCCTCCTGCAGTTGTACAGTGTGCAGGCCTCTTACCAATGTTCTAGTTGATTTTCTTGTCTTTCACCAGCTGATATTGTTCCATATTTAATTCTGTGGCTGCAGCCCTCCGAACAAGCTTGTCAAATTTCCTGATACCAAGGGGTATCATACGAGACCTCAGTCCCAACCTCAGACCCTGCTCGAACTTTCTTTCCTTCTTGGCGTTATCAGTCACCAATTCGGGTGCATACCGAGATAGTTGTGTAAACTTTGTCTCATACTCCCGGACAGACAAGTTACCTTGTTGCAGGCTCAGGAATTCCATCAACTTTTTCTCCTGCACGTCTATTGGGAAGTAATGGCTACGGAACTCCTCCAAGAAGTCCTCCCAAGTGATAGGCTCATCTCCCAAGGTCCTCTTCATGGATTGCCACCATACTTCGGCGTCCTTATCCAACTGGATAGTTGCTAGCTTCACCTTACTAACCTCCGTAGTCTCCAACACTTCAAACACCATTTCAATCTGCCGGATCCAATCATCAGCTGCATCGGGATCCGCCTTACCTTCAAAGACAGGTGGTTTCATCCTTTTGAAGGACTCTACCAACTTGATAGCCTCCGGGACTTGCACTACTTGCCCTGCCCATGCATTTCGATTCACACTTGCTGCGACAAAAGAGTTAAGTGTCTGGTATACATGGGCCAACTTCATCTCCAAATCAAATCGGTTGTCGTCTCCGCTTGATCCTTCACCATTTCTAGTCCTCCTTCCAGGCCATTTCTGGTTCATAAAACTTAATCAATCATCAAAAGCAATAATAACGTAGAATTTCTTCCAACACAAATTACTCATTTCCAAAATAAACTTCTTATATCCAGAAATAAATTGGTTCATACATCCATACATAGAGAACACCATAAAACTCCAAATCTTCCTACAGAACATTAAACAACTTAAAGCAGTCTAGACTCTACGGTTCCTCTTGGATCCTCTGAGCTCTTCCCATAGATCATCTATTTCCTTTTGCATCTTCTCACATCATTGATGGCATTCCTATTACCCCCAATGAGATTTGTTGTCTAGCTGGGTGAAATGTCGAGCATTCCGGTGACAACACTTCTCGAGTTCCTGTACTCAGAGCGGCGATGTTTTGCTTATCCTCCGCATGATGCGCTTCCTTGTGGGTTACTCTCCACTTGTGGATAATCAGCTGCTTATGGAGAGAAGCGATGATATGGTCTTTCTTATTCTGAACCGGCTCTTCGTCTGAGGATTCGTCTGGGGATTTAGGCGGAGGTAGAGTGATTTCTAGAGATTGTGGCAATTCTTCCTCTTCTTCTGGGTCTCCTTCCTCTTCAGGTTCTTCTTCCAGGTCTTCTTCTTCTTCTTCCTCAAAGAATACATCTTCCTCCACTTCCTCCATAGGATTTTGGTTATCCGCCATCCTACAGCAAAAGGGAGGAGAACACATCAGTGTATAGCGCAACGCAAATGTAAGTTGACATAACTATAACATTTAAATCTCTATAAACTTAACTCACACTCCTAATGTCCACTCTGATGTTTTTTCCTTATAATTTTGTACTACTTGTTGAAGTCGGCTCTGATACCACACTGTAACTCCCCGAATTTCAAACACAGGTAATTCGTAGCAAAAACAAGATCTTTTACTTCGACTTCGTACAAAAATACAAGGAATTTAAAACCCTTTCATTTACAACATCATTCTTTACAATAGCGCAGCGGAAATAAATAAGTATTGTACATATATAATAATGAAAGCTATTCAATCTCATGACATCTTTCACAGTGTCTTCAGTTGTAACCCCCGTTCCCGTAAATAAATATTTTCAGAATATTTTCTGTACTTCGATTATTTTAATTTACTATATTTTAAATTCGTTTTGGACTTTCTTTTAAAATCTTTTCGAACCAAAAATTATATTTACTTCGAATAATAATATATTCTAACTTTAATTTCTATTCTAAGTGATCTACTATTTATATTTTATTTTATTACTATTTGGATTTTAATAGATTGTTAATCTCAAATCCTATCTTGATATTTATATTTTTACTATTACTATTATTATTATTACTATTATTATTTTTATCATTTTCTTATTATTATTATTGTTATTAGTATTATTGCTATTATTATTATTATAATTGTTGTTGTTACTATTATTATCAGTAGTATTATTATCACTGTTATTATTATTATTATGTTTATAATAATTGTTATTATTGCTATCGTTATTATTAATTTTGACTGTTTATTAAAAAACCCATTTATATTTGTTAATTGTATTTGTAGTCATTTCAAAATAAATTCTATATTGTAATGCAAATTACATTTTATTATAAATCATATCTTTATTGGTTATTCTATTTTCGTATTGGATCATCTACCCAATAGCCCAATAACCTATTCTATATAACCCCCCTATTAAACCTAACCCTAACCTATAACCCTGCCCCCATTCACTGTTACACCCCCATCGCCAACCCTACCCTCCTTCTCCTACCTCCAAACTTCGGAAACCCATTCACCTTTTCGTTTACCTCCGGCACCTCCTCTCATCTCCATCACCTCGTCGACTGTCCCTGCATCTCCCTCGTCCTTGACTTCGTCCCCTCCAGCATCATCGATCGCAGTCATGTCTCCAACCGCCAACCACCTTCGACAGCACCACTGTTCACCCTCTTTATCCATCGTCTTCCCCAACCCAAGCCTTCGACCCCAGCCTTGTCGCCGCCCTTCGACCTCACACCCATCTCCATCATCCCCGTTTCCTCCTCTCCTCGACACCCCCGTCGTTGAGTCGCCATCGCCTCTTCGCTAACTCATCGAACTCATCGTCTTCCACTTCGCCTCACCACCGAACCCATTACCTTTGACCGTGGTGCTCATCCTCGTCGCCATCCCCTACCTCTACACCCCCTCGTCACATAGCCATTGCTGAATCCCCGAGCTCCGCCTTTGCCTCACCCACACCACCTCCTCTGTTTCTCTTCCGAAAGCAGAGTGCCATCGTCTCCCTCCCATCGCCATCGTCACCCTCCGTCAACTGCTCCTCAGTTAGCCCCCTCGATGCTGCCACCAGTCGCCGCCGCCTGCACCATCGCAGCCGCCACCGAAGACAACCACCTCCCGCCATTGCCGTGAAGCTCCACTTTGAATTCTAGTCATTTGATCTGATCGTGATCATCGTCATCATCAAAGCTCTACTTTGGATCTGGGCCATCCAATCTCATCAGCCATCATCAGATCTAACTTTATCACCCTGATCTGGACCGTTCGTTTGATCTGATCTTGATCATCATCTCCATCATCATCAGATCAAATCAGATCAGATCAATCTCAGCCATCGACCTTTCTCGATCTTGATCGCCATCAAGATCCACGCCGATCCAATCCATCCTATCTCGATCATCAATCAACGTCCTTATCCAATCAAGGCAAGTATCTTCTTGTACAATTCGTTGTTCTAGTGCAAGCTTTTATTTGAAAATACCGTAAGTAGATTGTAGTTGTGACTCCCCTTTGGCTTATCATTTGATGATCTCATTTTACTCGTTATCGTCCTTACCAATTCCATGATCACAAGAGTCACAACCCTTCATTTATATATATTAGTTTCACAACTTGTTGGGTCTATTTTATCATCTAATTATTTGAACACATGAAATTAAGAATCACCTTGACTTGTAAATGTATGTTGTATGATGATTGTGTTGATTTTATCTTCTTTTGGGTTGAAGAATAAATATGACTTGCTGATTTGATATCTATTACACCCTAATTTGCATCACACATTAATTTAGACTCATAATAGTTACTAATCATGTCATTTTTTATATAAAAGAAACCACTATGTTGTTGTTCCTGTTTTTTCTTACTGTTTCGACCCTGATAACATCAAAATTTCGACTTGAGTTCCAAACATGAAATGTAGCCCCAGATGTATAGTTTACTACCCTTTTGGCAGAATTGAATGCTGAGTTATAGTTTGTGATTTATCACAGTTTTACTGCTGCTGTGTCGTAGAATTCCAGATTCAAAAATTTGTTGCATCACTTTGTTTTACAATTGAATTAATTATTCTACCGTAGGATAATGACCTGAAATTTTGCATGCTAATACTAGACACACGGAGCACACGAAGCATCTGGCAGCAGTTTTGCAGAAGCTGGAAGAGCAGAAGTTGTATGCCAAGTTATCCAAGTGTGATTTCTGGAAATCTGAAGTGGCATTCCTAGGTCACATCCTTTCTAAGGAGGGAGTGGCAACTGACCCTCAGAAGATAGAGGCAGTGAGAGACTGGGCTAGGCCTACTACAGTGAAGGAAGTCAGAAGTTTTCTTGGGATGACTGGATACTACAGGAGGTTCATTCAAGGTTATGCTCAGATAGCCGTGCCGCTTACTGGACTGACCAAGAAGAATGTGAACTTCAAGTGGACTGAGCAATGTGAGGCGAGCTTTCAGGAGTTGAAAGAGAAGCTGACTATTGCACTTATTTTGGCCTTGCCTAGAGCAGGTGTTGAGTATGATGTTTATAGCGATGCTTCACATCGTGGGCTTGGTTGTGTCTTAATGCAAGAAGGAAGAGTAATCGCTTATGGGTCTAGGCAACTACGACCACATGAGAAGAATTACCCGACTCATGATCTGGAGTTGGTTGCGATTATCTTTGCTTTGAAGCAATGGAGGCACTACGTGTACGGTGAGAAGTTGAATATGTACACGGACCACAAGAGCTTGAAGTATATATATCAGCAGAGGGATCTGAATCTGAGGCAGCGGAGATGGTTGGAAGTGCTCGAGGATATGCGACTTGAGATCAAGTATCATCCTGGGAAGGCTAATGTTGTTGTTGATGCACTTAGTCGCAAGAGCAGCTTAGCCAGTTTGATTACAACTCAGAGGCATCTGATTGAGGAGTTGGATCGGGCAGGTATTGAGGTTGTCTTGCAAGGATTGGGAGCATCTTTGGCTCATTTGAGGCTTCAGCCTACATTGAATGCAAGGATTATTGCAAGTCAGGAGGTTGATGCTGATATCTTGGAGATGAAGGAACAGGTTGGTGCTGGCAGGTTGCCCGGATTTCAAATCAGGGATGGAGTGTTGTTGTTCGGAGATAGACTGTGCATTCCAAATCAGGCGGACCTGAAGGAGAGTATTCTTTAGGAGGCGCATGCTACTCTTCTGTCTGTACATCCTGGGAGTACTAAGATGTACAAAGACATCAAACAGCATTTCTGGTGGTCAGGTTTGAAGCGGGATGTGGATGAATTTGTTGCGAAGTGTGAGGTTTGTCAGCAAGTCAAAGTCGAAAATCAGAGACCCGGAGGTCTATTACAGCCGTTACCTATTCCGGAATGGAAGTGGGATAACATCAGTATGGATTTCATCACGGGATTACCTAAGAGTTCTAAAGGCAATGATGCGATTTGGGTTATAGTCGATCGACTAACCAAATCCGCTCACTTCTTGGCGATGAAACTCACTGCTTCGATGGACAAGTTGGCTGAGATGTATGTTGGTGAGATTGTCAAACTTCATGGTGTTCCCTCAACTATTGTGTCTGATCGAGATGCGCGGTTTACTTTGCATTTCTGGAGGAGTCTTCAGACAACTTTGGGTACCAAGACAGATTTCAGCACTGCTTTTCATCCGCAAACCGATGGGCAGACCGAGAGAGTCAACCGTATTCTTGAGGATATGCTTCGGTGTTGTATACTAGACTTTGGAGGCAGTTGGGAAAGGAATTTACCCTTGGTGGAGTTTGCCTACAACAACAGTTTTCAGGCTAGCATCGGGATGGCGCAGTACGAAGCTTTGTATGGCAGGAAGTACAGGACTCCTGTTTGTTGGTATGAAGTTGGGGAGCGTCAGTTGTTTGGTCCTGAGCTTGTGCAGCAAACTTCTGAGAAGATTGATCTGATCAGGAAAAGGTTGGTGGAAGCTCAGAGCAGGCAGAAAAGCTATGCAGACAACCGGAGAAGGGACCTTGAGTTTGAGGTTGGTGACTTCGTCTTTCTGAAGGTATCACCCAGTAAAGGTGTGGTTCGATTTGGCAAAGGCGGGAAGTTAGCCCCGAGGTTTATAGGCCCGTATAAGATATTGAAAAGGATCGGGAAAACTGCTTACCGGCTTGAATTACCGGAAGAGTTGTCTCAGGTGCACAATGTCTTTCATGTGTCTATGCTGAGAGGTTATATTCCAAATCCGAGTCATCATTTGCCTGAAGTGCCGGAAGGTTTGCAGTTGGATCTGAACTACATCGAGTCTCCAGTCGAGATTGTTGATCGTCGAGAGAAAGTCTTGAGGAATAAGACGATACCGATGGTCAAGGTAGTCTAGAGAAACCATTTGGTTGAAGAGGCTACTTGGGAGTCTGAGGAGAGGATGTTGAAGGACTATCCTGAGCTTTTTGCTTGATTGTATCTTTGTATCTTTTTGTTCTTGTTGTTGTGTTGTATTTTCTGTTTCTCTCACTCTTGACTGTAGTTCCGGGGACGGAACTATTCTAAGGAGGGAGTGTTGTAATACCCTGATTTTTCATGTAATGAAAAATTATTTTATTTTTGCACATAGTGTGCACGTGCAATATTTTGGGTTAAATCTTATAAATTTTTATTGTGATGTGTATGAATATTTAAATATATGTTTTCAAATTATTCCATACAAAAGCCTTTTCTTTAAATAAATAGAAAGCCATATTTTAAAGCCTCTTTCTTAAAGCCCAAAATGTATTTTTACTTATTTTTACTATTTTGGCCCATAAAACTAAAGCCCATGGATTAATTTATTTAAAAAGTCTATTTTATTTTTATGCACAATTTTTTGGCCCAGTTGCATGCACGTGCACTACACGTACACGTACAATGCACACTACTCCTTGTAGGCCGGGTACACTTCTTTTGGAGGGAGATTCAAAAGTTTAGTGGTGGTCATGGTGTGGTAGTTATGTGAATGTGGGTAGTTGTGGTAACTCCTACTCTCATCCTAGCCTTCCATCCTACAACCAACCAACTAATCCTAGCCCTCCATTCTAGTTGATTTTAGTATAAATACCCCCTCCCATGGCTAGTTATTTTGTGCTTATTATCCCTTCCAAATCTATAGTCTAATTAGTAGTAGTGTGTGAGTTAAAAAGATTGAGTTGTGAGCGAGATTGTGCTTGCATTCTACCAAGGAGGAGAAGGGCCGGCTATTCAAGGAGGGAAGCTTTCGGTGGTGCTTGTGGAACTTGTGCGCGCATCATCTAGGAGGAGGTGCATCTCATTTGCAAAGGACTTAGTTGCTATTGTGTTTGTTCTCTCCATATAAGGTGGGTAAAATTCTCCATATTTCTAAAGTAGAAATGCTTGTTAGAATGAATGAATGATAGTGGGTTTGATTTTCCTTATTTCTAATTAGAAATGATGCTAGTATTATATTGAGATGATGCATGAAAAATATTAATAAGAGTACACTCTTAATTGGAGAATTGACCTATAAATTGGATTGGAATGTGAGTATGCAATTGTATGTGATTGGATTAGTAAAAAAAAAATCTAAGTTGATATGGATTAATTATAACCATGAATGTGAACTTGGCTAATAAAGGGATTTGTGGCATTAATTGTTGAGAAATGTCGGAAAAGAAACGTTCTGGTAAGTCGACTTAGGACCTTGTAAGTCGACTTATACGCTCATTTAAGTCGACTGGTGCTTTTATAAGTCAACTTCTTGCTTAATTTATTTACTTAAAATCATGGATGTTTTCCCCTGGACAGTCGACTTATTATAGTATAAGTCGACTGGTACTGATGCATTTTTTATAAACTCGAATGTTCTACTCTTTTGAAAATACATGAGACTTTATAAAGATAATTTGGGAATTGTTGCATGGAATAAAATGTGATTTGAGAATAAAGGTGTGATCAGAACTATGATTTTGATATGTGTATTTTTGGGAAATTATTACCTTGCAAAAGAACTAGAAGTGAGGAAGATTAGTATAGTAAAGATTGAAGTGACATTATAGATGTATGAAAATATGAATTATGAATATTCGTTAGTACTTCTCATTTTGAGAACAATGTGATAACCATGAAATGTGAATTATTCTTGTTGAAGAATAGCGTGCCAAAATATGATGTGTGATTCCTTAATTTGAGATTTTTAAACTGTTCAGTCGACCGAATGTGTGTAGCAGTCGACTGTATAGAACTTGAGAAATTACATAATTGAACTCGCAAAACAGGCGACTGTGTTGAACGACAGTCGACTGCCCTGTGGGTGATAATTGAATTGGAACGCTGCGGAACAGCCGACTGCCGTGTGCAGCAGTCAACTCTCCCGAGTGGTTAAGAAGAACTTGAATTGACTGGACAAGTCGACTGGAAGAGATCCAAGTCGACTGTCCAGAGTGTTTTGATATGTCAGAGAACATTATTCTATTGAACCTTATGGTGGGTGTTGATAAACTCTATTTGTTGCTGCATGAATTTACAGGAAATGAATCATAGTTTTGAATTGAGAATTTACATGAAATGAATCATAGATTTGAATTGAGAATTACATGAATATGAAAGCTAAGATCATGATATGCTGAGGCAATGAAAAATGAACTTATGAGCTAGTAACGTTCAATGTTAGAATTTGTGAATTGGAATTGAAATGAAAGAGCAGCTAAGTCTCCCCCAGCAATTGGAAAGAAATTGAAATGAATATTGAAAAGAAAGACCAAGGTTGGTCATGTTGAAATGAATGAATAAGTCCGGTTTAATGGAGAGGCTAACTCTAGAGCTTTGATTTTGTTCATGAATCTAATAAAAACTAAGGATTAGTACATAGTGGAGACGTGATGAAAGTAGGAGAAAAACACGAGTGAGGGCCATCGGATTTGCGGCGGAGAGTATTTCACAGGTTCTTCACGATGAGTCGTGACATGACGTGGATACGGCTCCAGGGTGCCATGGCGGCGGAGAGTATTTCACAGGTTCTTCACGATGCGTCGTGACATGACGTGGATACTGCTCCAGGGTACCGTCCCGGTGGTGACGCTTGTGGGATGTTTGGTGACTGCATGAAGATTGTGTGCCATGAAGGAGGCTGAATTGTCCATAGGTTCTTCACGATGAGTCGTGACATGACGTGGGATTCCCCTCCAGTTTTTGTACACGTGCTTGCACTCATATATCATCTAAGATACTATCGTAGTTACAGTAGTAGATTAAGTCATGGCGAGGGATTGAACCCTACAAAGATGAAGAACGATTAAGAGGCTTGCCCTCGGACCTATGTAGTATGGGATGCATAGAATCCGAATAAGTGTGCATTAGTGTCATGTAACATAAATAAGTGCATTAAGGACTAAGTGCACAATCACAACACGATATCAATAGGGTAGTCCCTTTAGTTTGAAATGTGACACGTTTGTGTATATTAAATATGGAAAATTAAGTTATACTATTTCCGGCATAGAGAGGATGGCCGTGTATAATGATCGTCGGTTGAATAAACTGACGTACCCACAGTCTTATATGCAGGTAAATGGCATGTTAAAGGTTAAAGAGGAATGGATGCTTAAAGATTAAACCATGTTGTTGTATATTTGTTTCATTGCTGTAAATTTTACTTCCGCTGTGCAAATGAAAAGTGTAATATCGATGTAAACTCTGATGTAAAGTGAAAAGTTTAAATTTCCTTGTAAAATTGTACTAAAGAAAGTGAAAAGATCCTGTAGAACATCTCGAATTCAGTGTATTTGGGATTCGGGGTGTTACACTTGGTTCATGAACTTGTTGTATCTTTAGTGTATTCATGAACCCATTACTTGGTTCATGAACTTGTTGTATCTTTAGTGAATTCATGACCAATGGTTTGGTTCAGGAACTTGTTATAGAGTTAGTGCATTCACGAATTAGTACTTCGTTTGTGAACTTGTTACATTATTTTTGTATTCATGAACCTTGCTTGCTTGTTTGATGCCTGAGTACACTGACCTATAAAATCCACCACTAGGCCTAAAGTAACTTGTTTGTAAGTAGCAACCATGTGGTAAATAAATGGGACGCATGAAGTGCTACCTAGATAGAATTAAACAATAGACTTACGAATAACTTGTCACTTGTACACACTTGACACCTTACTCGATACTTGTTACTTGACACTTGTTACGTGATACTTGTTACTTGATGCTTGATACATATTACATGCTCATTTGTTCCCTATTTCTGCCACTTGTATTTGCTACCCAATCTTGTTACTGGATTTGTTTCACTTGCTAGCTAGTCTGTTGAACTTCACTACTTGTTGCATCCTTGTCAAATCATGTTGTATACTCTTGATTCCAAATCTTGTTTCATACTTTCTTGCACCTTTTTTCATACCCTTGCTTGTACTACTTGCGGCCCAAACTTTCACTAAGGGCGTCTGTCTTTGTTTCTCTATGTTTCTTCTGCATGATATATACAGGTTTTGGAGATCAATTGCCTGAAGGAGTTGGTGAGCAAACGTTCTAGGCTTCGCTTGGGAAAACTTGCTTTAGTTATTTTGTATTTGAGTTTATTTAATTCTTGTTGCTACTTAAAACTTGTAACAGGCTTGTAGTCCCGAAGTTTTACTTTTGATCCAGATCTTGAATTTATTTGGGATATTTATATTCGTTTCAAATGTTTTCTGTTGATTAATAAATTATTCATGCATGCATGGTTGAGTATACTTTGCTATATTTCTTGTTATGATGCTAAGTCGATCCTACAGCTTATGAATGATAAAAATAATTCGCTGGGATTTGTCACGTACTCGTATTCCGTATTCCTTTTGGAAAGTGGGGCGTGACATCAGATCTATGCCAACCCATTCCTGCAACAAGAAAACTGTGGGTACGTCACTTGCATACAACCGATGCAATGCTATAATACAGCAATTTCGCGATCTTAACAATCACAAACTTGAATGCAGAAATAGAAAAGTGACTATCCTAATTATGTTAGTGAATGATATGAACCTAATGCCTAATGCTGACATTCATACTACGATGACACTAATGCATACTTTTTCGGATTCTATGCCTCCCATACTACTTAGGTCTGAGGGCAAACCCTTATCATACTCCTCATTATATAATTCAATCCCTCGTTATGAAATCCTACTACGAGAACGAAAACAAGGTTCAGACATCCCACGAGTATGGATTCCAGCCCCGAAGTACATCACCCGACTATACAGAATTTACCTCGTGCTTGTCACGCCCCGCTTCCCAAAGTACGGGAATACGAGCACGTAACCAAGGTCCAGCGAATGGTGTAAACATCATCCATAAGCTGTGCCAGTTTAACTCAACAATATGAAGAAAATAACACTATCATGCATGGATAAAAATCACATAGACAATAAGTAAATTTCAATAGCATGAAATAATCCACCAAAGTAATATCCAACATCTGGGAAAAACAAACTTTGGGTCAACAAATCCCGTAATACAAAATATAGGAAATAATATGCAGGAAATAAAGAAACATGAATCAAATAGTTATTGTAGACTACTGAGCGGCTTCATCCACTAGAACGTTTGCTCACCATATCCTTCGTTAAGCTCACATCGGGTTCCTGTGAACTCGTCAACTAAAGAGAGAAAAATTTGACCGTTAGAGCAAGTCACGGACAGCAAGTAGTAAAAAGCAAGGAATAAGAAAGCATTGTACATCAAGAAAATAAACTAGAACAAAGTGAAATTCAATAACAAGGGCTAAATAATGAGCTTAAGGGCCTAGAGTTATCGAGCAATAATCAATAGTTGTAACAATAATCAATGATTACGAGCAATAATAAATGCCAATGGCAATTCAAGATTAGGAAATGCAAGTATCAATTCTAGGCTTTTTAGACTTTTATTATCCTATCTAATGCACGTAATACTGTCCTATACCACAGGTTCGGTGCATGCAAACAGTGATCGTTTAGACTATAGTGGTGAACTATACAGGATCGTGTACTCGGCACAATAACAATAATTAAAAATAAATATTCCATAATCCACAATCAATAACCCACAATCCATAATGATAAACAATAACGAGATAAGGGACCATTCTCCCAGTACAGTCTCTGACGATGTCTGCTACTAAGTTGACCCTTATTACTCCGGCTTGTTATTATTTTATTATATTCAATGTGAACATGCAATGAGTATAGAAGCAATGAAGCGATGTCAAAAAATGTCAAGGCAATGCAAGGCTTGGTATAACTAGTTCTATGCACTATATGAAAAAATCAAACATGAATATGCTTAAAAACACAAAACACGCATTTTGGACAGCAAGATGTTACTGTACAAAAATCAGTTTTCCCTTTTCTATAGGAAAGCAAATTAGGTTCCGTCAGGATTTCTAGAAACTAGACTTCCTGCTGGTTCCAATGCATACGACATATTGCAGTTACAGGAATTTAGTCTACCGGCAAGTTCTTTACAGGTCTGCTGTTCAGGAAGCAACTCAAAGCAAGGATTGTTATAGGTGTAAATCGATTAAATCTAGGCAAAATTTCTTACAAAATTACATTCTACTTCCTAGAGTTGTCCATTAGTATTCTTGAATTTATTGGACCCTAGTTCATAATTTATCTTACTGTTTCCATTAGTTAAACACGATGATGTCCTTACAGAATAGTGAACCTCAAATCACGACAGTACAGAAGTAAAATCGAGTATCTTGCAATTTGAGATTCGGATCGCAAAATCGAAATCATCAGATGATCTAGATCCCAGATTCAAAGGGCTAGAACTTATATTCAGCAAGTTCTAAGTGATTCTAACCGCAGCTAGGTCAATTAGCCTATTCTTTACAGGTTAAGCATTCTAGCAGCAACCTAGAGTTAAAAATTTGTATGCATAACTAGACTGTAAATTCAATATAAAATCTGATAAAAATCGTAAGATGAAACCTAAACATATCTAGCAACTCCCAGGGGAAAATCAAGCATAAACTTTACGTTTAACATTGTATATTAATTAGAAATCATGTTGGTGTAACATTAAACCGCATGTCTGGAAATCAAAAGTCAGCAGTACTAAAAGTGCGATAACTTACAGGTTATAAGTCAAAATTTAGATCTATCGAATGTTCTGTAAACTAGACTCATAAAACTGCAATTTCTTTTCATATAGTTCTAATTGATTTTAACAACAACAGAGCCAAAAACTTAATGCAACATGAAACAACCATCAGAACAACAGATACCCAATTCATATGTGATCAACAAAATACCCAACCCGCATGAATCTATAGCATGAATTAAACTACCATCGATATTAGCAACCAAGGTGGATTCCTACAGTCCACCCGATAAATCAACACTACTATAAATTAAGTTGCAACCACACATTCAATCGATATACATCCAATCACTGCATCACCTACGTATGAGCATTTCTAGTTTGTGTGCGTGTAGTGCATGCATATGGGGATAACAAAGTTTTGGTTTGACGCAATGGTATGGCACGAAAAGGGAACTAATACTTGGTTTTGCCGATGAATCCGTAGTAGTCCCTTTGAAGGGTATTAAAGCAATTCATTACGATAATAGAAATACGAACTACTTGCGGAGATCAATGGTTCTTGAACTTGAATAACAATAGTGTTCAAGGAGACATGCCTTATAGATGAAGACTAAAAACGAAAGAATAACAGGTTGAGAATCTCGACGGCAACGCACACGGCAACACGTGCAACCAACGTAGACGATAACCACGTGCAACAACAGCGAACAGCAACAATAGCATGCGGCAACTGTGAGTCTATTAGGAAAATCTAGTATTTATTAGTGGGTATTAATTATAAAATTTATGGATTTTTATGAATAATTTATGACATATTTACAAATACTCAAAAAGGAAGGACTTTTATGCAAAATTGCCACTTGGAGTAAAAACTCCAGATTTCGATTTTCTGGGCTGTGCATATTGGTCGGCCAAATCAGAAGAGTAAGGGGATTTAATTTTATTTTATTTTTAATTGATTTGATTAACTAATAATTGGAAGAATCCATATATGTAAATAAAAAAATTCTTGAGGAGTATTTTTGTAAACTTTGTGAAATCCTAGAGGACCAAATCTCGGCCTATATTAGGGGCATCAACCGCTATTCTCTGTTGTGAAACCAAAAATTTAATTTTCCTCATATTTTCTTGGAGTTAAAGCTTGGATCTTGGACTTTTGCAAGGAGAATGAATAGGCTTTTTTTTTTGCTACTACTATTGTTCTTCAATTTGGTCTTCTTTGAGGTGGGTGATGTTTTCTTACCTCTTGTTTGCTATATAATTGTAAATTTGTTCAAGCATAATGCATGATTAGAAGTTTCATGATTATGAAATATGATGTGTGAATATAGATTTTAATGAATGAATAACTAATCAACATCTTTCATGAAGAAATATGAAGTTATGAGTAATTTTTTCATGCTTAAATAGTTGATGCATAAGATACACAAAGATATTCACTTTCTTATGTCATGCTTGAATAATTGTGTTAGAATTGATATTAAATGTGTATGAGACTTGTAGGAGTTATCATCTAATTAGTATAAATCCAAACATTGCTCGTGTGAGAATTTCTTGATTTGTGGATTCATATCATGTATATATATATATAAGATGCAAATTGAACAGTGATTTCATACGTGCACATGATTGAACAAAGAACCATTAGCTGTTGTTTTTCCCCTATGAATTCACTGTTCTGGGGTTGAAGATGAGGAGTTTAGTATTGTTTTGGACTTGAATTAAGTGAGAAATAAAAGAACTTGATGTTAAGTTGGGTGGATTGAGATATTTTGACCAACGAAGGTGTATTTCAAGATAAAATCTTAGTTTTAAACATGTTTAAGTTTGATATTCTGTATAAGAAGAGATCTTGACTGCATTTTGTGGTTTTCAAGTATTTATGTGAAAAGTTTCTTTAAAATCTTCTTGTTCTAGTTATAACTTCAAGAAATGGAATTTTGTGAAATCTGTTAGCATTTGATTTGATGAGTAAGTTGAGTTGTTTTTTTCCAAAGATGTACTAGCTTTATCACAGGTTTCATTGTTTGGAATTGTGTATTCAAAGTTTTTGAATATGTATCAGTTTTTTAGAAAAACTACAATGTTCATGGCTATTGCGGACTGCGCGGTCGACCGCAGTGCGTCTGACGGTCGACATTAGTTCATTTGAACGCGCGAGTGCGGTCAACTGTCATGCTAGGTTGTCGCCATCTTTTTGTGCTAGCAGTCGACTGTAGTATTTTCTGCAGTAACTACCAGTCAACTGCCAGGGTTTAAAATTGTGGATTTTAATTGAGTGCTGTCGGTCGACCGCAACATTTACAACTGTAGTTGTCAGTCGACCGTCGAGTCCTGTTTGCTGTGAATATTTCTATTTCTTGAACAATTGTTTACCTTCGAATTTGCATAGATAACTTCTCTATTTTTCAAAGTGATTTAGTTCAGATTACACCATTTTCAAAAAGTGTGAGTTCTTACGTTTTGATGGAGTTTAAGTTCTATTTTTTTTGTGGGTTTAGAAAGTGAACATTTCGTGATTTTCAAAGATATTATATTGGATTTATTCTATGCTGTTTTGAGAGTATAAGATCTCAGTTGTGTTCGCACTTTGTTTCAATTTTGACAAATTATATAATTGCACTTTGGAAGTATTTGGTTTTATTGATTATTGGGTTTGCGGGAAACCTTGCTATAAGTTGAATTATTTGGATTTATGAGATACAAAGAAATGTTGAGATGATGGTTTTTTATGTTTTGAGACTCTTGAGGTTGAGTGGGACCCTAACATGCCGGCGGTTGAGACTTTGTGGATATTTTGGCCAGTGGGGCCTCGCTGTCAATTTAGTTGAGTTAAGTTTGGCAGGGTACACCAACTCTAGGGAGAATTGTGACTTAGCTAATAATAATAAACCTAAGGACATGCACTAGTTGGAGTTGTGATGAAATAAGAGCAAACATGGGTAGGGGGGCCTCATATGACCGAATGGTGGAAGATAGTCTCAGGAATTACCGGGGTGTGATCACGGACGGTGTGGGATGAATCTTTGGTATTACCGGGGGTCGAGGCGATGCTCATGGGATATTTGTGTGATGAGGTACCATTGGCGGACGGTTTGGGTTTCAATTTTCGGAATTATCGGGGTGTGAGGATGTGTACCCAATATCACGGACGATGGAAAAGTTGATTCTCGGGGATTACCGGGGCATGGCACTAGATACTCACCGAATACTCTAAATCTTAAAGTAATCACCGTAGTAGGATTAGTTGCATAACGAGGGGTTAAACCCTATAAAGTGGAGAACGATAAGGGCTTGCACCGGACCTATGTAGAATGAGATGCATAGAATCTGACAAGTATGCATTAGTAAGCATCATATGCATTTATGATTTTCTTGACTTGTTTTATGCATGCTTGTTTTCTGTTTCTCTTACACTTGATACTTAGCCTAGCTTCACTTGATGTTTTTTGCTTCACTTATTGTTGTTTTATGTTTAATCTATTATTGCCATGTTGTTCATGTTCTATTATTATTATTTTCATGTATAAATTATTATTGTTTATGATTGCGAGGATGGAAAGTATCACTATTACTATAGTTGACGTCGGTTGCATTTAACTGACATGCCCACTTTTCATTCAGATTTTTGCAGGTTTACAGTTATAGGGTAAAGTTGAATTAAGAAAGAGCTTGGAGTTAACTGAAAATTGTAATTCATCATGTTGTAAAGAATTGTAATCTAAAGTGTTTGAATTCTGCTGTGTTGTAAAGAGTTGTTGTAATAAAAAGTTTTAATTTTCTCAGTGTTTTGTACTATGTTTATAATTGCAATTGAAGTTGATGCTGGGAATTGTGCCACTTATTTCTAATTTTATTTATTGAAAATTCGGGGCGCTACATATAGTGTGCACAAAACACGTGCACATGTATTCAATGTGTGCACACTCTTTCATACAAAATTTATTATTAGTTTTTATTAATTAGATGTATGTGTTACACATGGCAAAGTGTACCAACTAACTATATTTTAAATGTACACTTCAGTGTAAAACTAATCATGGGCTTTAAATTTGTAATTAATTTTAGTGGGCCACAAAAATGGATTTAGGCCTAGTGGATTTTAATTAAAAACAAAACACACAATTGTGACTAGAAAAATGAGAATAAAAATATTCATGACTCAAGAAATTTTAGGAAGCAACACATGCACTGCTAACGCGTGCGTTGCACATACCAATACAAAAATAAATTTGAGGAAAAGAAAAACAGTCAAAATATAAAATACGTATAACATGTATATTAATAATGTTACAGGATATTTCACGTAACGGTAAAACATACGTAATCGACATATGTATTGAAAGCACGTGCAATACACGTAAAAATACAAAGATTAAAATAAATATTTAAGTTGGCTCAAAATAGAATAAAAATGAATTTTGAGAAGATGGAGAATATATAATTAATTGAAATACAAAATATGTATGATATTTATATTAAAATACGTTACGGATATTACTCGTAACAGTACAAAATACCTGTGCGTAACACACGAGGGCAAAATTGTCATAACTCAATTTTGCAGGGTGTTACAGAGTAAGTATCATGTCATTGAAATATTTAATAAGCTATTTTATTAAAAACACCTCATACTATTTTTATTCAAATCAACGTCCCTCATCATTGACTCAAAAAATCTCATCGTAAGATTTTCTAGTAGGCCAAGATCTATAGTTCGGCTAGTTTTGAGTCAGCATTGGCAGATCACCTAAAATTTAGTTATTTAGGTAGGAAACACTTCCCAATTACATCATCTGCAACTCTTGGATAGTTAGGTGAATAACACTTATTCTAATCTATGTCATAGACTAAAGCCCAACTCTATACATGTAAACCTTCAATCCTATTGAAATAGCCTAATTAAGTCAGACCCAATGGTTGGCAGTTGAATATTACTTTTATCCCATCGTGTCTCACTAGGATAGATAAAGGCACATTGCTTTAGTAAACCTACACTTAATCGATTCTAGCCTAGACGAGTACCACGCATTGGAAGGCATCTTATTGCGACTTATATTTACTTTAAAGGATTTTGTTATTTTATTAATTGATCTCACTATTTATTACTCGTTAGTATACTACTAAAACAATGCATCTCATACATTATAAAGGCATAAAATATGTGTGACATGGTTGTGATCCCTAACGCACTGATTCTCCCAAGACAATGAGAGTATCAATAACTAAAGCTAGGGATTATAGCATCTTCTCCAAGCAGCTTCCCAATCATGTCCTTGTATGGTTGCCAATTCCTTGCCTCCACAGTGAGATTACATACATATAAAGAAACCTCATTTTACATGCAAGGGGAGTTAGGAGAAAAAAGAATTGTAACCCCCGTTTTCGTCTATACGTGTTTTCTCCGTATTTTGTATTTTAATTCCTTATAAATTCTTTTCCGCTCTCAAATTCGTTTTTATTCATCTTGGACTTTCTATTAAAGTCAATTCTAAACATCAATTATATTTTTAGTTATTTTCAAAAGATTATATACTTAAATTGTAGAAATTTTATTCTTTTTCATATTTTAATTATTGTAACTACCCTTTCCGTTCTTTTCATCTTTCCCCTTCATTGTAACATTTTATTTGCATTTGAATAAAATACTCTATTTCCCTTGATCATCTTAACTAAATTTTGTTCATGAATTACTCTTGTTCTTCTTGTTGAGCTATTTTCTTGCTGATTCTATTTCTATTTTATTTTGAGTATTTTATTTGAACTCTATTATCTTTTAATCCATCTCTTATTAAACACAAAACCCAATTGCAATTATTTATAGACCCAAACCCATTATTATTGGATTCTAGTCCATTCACCCAACAACCTAATTGCACTCTATAAATACAACCCTATTGCAAACTCTAAAAAATACAAAAATACAAACCTTAAACCTAGCCATCTATCTCCTCTCCCCTCTCTCTACCGACAGCCACCTGCCCCTATTTCCCACCAACCGTCAGCACCCTCCGGCGTCCTCCCTGCACCTCCGGAGACCCACCAGCGCTGCCAACCCGATGTCGCCATCCACGATGCCTAGCCAGCCCCAATCTCGAAGACCCTCGCTGCTCCACTGTTTCCTCGACGACAGCAGACCCCCGATGCCCCACTCGATGCCTCTAATCACCACGCCACCACTGTCGACCTCCAGTCAACCACCCGTTGCCGCCAACTCGATTCAAGCTGTCGTCGACTTTGCTGCCCTCTCTCTTTTCGTTGCTGTGTTGGATTCTTGTGCACGTATCGTTGCGGTTCGTGGGTTCGTTGCTCCGGAATTCTCATCCTGTTATTCTTTGGTATTCGAATTTATCTTCTATAAGGCAAGTCACTTTTCCTCTTGAATTGAATCTTGTATCAAACTCAAGTTTTTAATGAAATTCTTGAAAGTAGATCCAATTGTTCATCGTATCGTATATTGTTGTTCCATTTCGTTGAGTATATTAAGGGTTTACACGAGATAACCCAAATATTTTCGACTTCATTCCACTGTTGACTCTAAAGAACAAATCTTTCATGCATCCATGAAGTATTGAAAATAGGAGTTGTTCATATAAACATCACATAAAGATACTATCGTAGAATCGAATACAAGGTTGATTGCTTGGATAATTGATTGATGAATTGTGTACTTAATTTAGTGTATGTGTGTTTCTTAATGATGTTTACCATGCTATTATACCTACCATGCTGATTATGAAGTTTATTGACTAATTGAAGCGGAACCCATCAAGTTAAATTACTTTATTTCATGAAAAATATTAAAAATCTGTATGTTGTCTGTTGTATGGATTTTGCTTGTCGTTTTCAACCCAGTAATTGATCTCAAAATAAATAACTTTCAGAATAAGAGTTATAGCCAAATGTCTCTAGTTTCCAGAACATCTAAGATCTTTAAATTCTGAGTTGTATTGAAAAAGTTATGATGATTTTACTACTGGTGTGTTTTATTTCCAGAATTTCAGTTTCATGTATGTGTTCATGTTTAAACTATTAGAAAGCTACATTAATGTTAGAATAATGCTCTGATAATTTCCAGAATGGTAGTTAACATGTTTAGGAGTCCAAAGAACATTTTTTAATGAATTTATAATTGAGTTTTCGCTGATTCTAAAGATATAACAACTTGATATCGATTTTCTGTCTGAACATGTAATCTGCAAAGAATGATGTGTTTGACCTAGATATTGTTGTCGAATTTTTTATTTTAAATGTGCATTGGGATTGTGTGGAAGTCTAGTTTCCAGAACTTCTGACGGTTTCAGTTTTCAATTTCTGTAGCAGCGGGAAAAATCATTTTTGTACAGTGACCTCTTGCTGTCCAGAAAAATCGTATTGCATGAATTTAAGTGTATGTATTGCATTGCATGATCTTAATGTGCTATTGTCATCATTCTATTTGTCCCACCCAAATTTGTCCTCCTATTGTTCCTCTATTGTTACTATCGTTCATCTCATGTCTTTAAATTGCATAATGTATTATTGCATTGATAAAATAATTAACAAGCTGGGGTTTAGGGGATTGCCTTGTGTAGTGAATAATATAGTGACTGTGTCAGCCAGTGTTTTATCGATTGATTGTTGGAGCACTGACTACGACACCCTAATATTTTGTGTATCGTATCAGAGTATCAGAGTATCGGTGTATGAGTGAATCATTTTAATGTATCGTGCAACAATATTATTATCGTATGAGTGATTATCGTACCGACACATGATCTATAGAATTCACCACCAGAGTCTAAATAAAATTGATTGTATGCATCGAACCAGTGGTATGGAACATATGAGACATAGTAGTACGTGCATTAGTTAGGATTAAAATGATAAATAAACTTAACAATTGACACAACATCGACATTGCATATTGTACATCATTGTTCCTATTAATATTGAATATTGTCTAGGTGTTACTGACATCGACCATTGTACATTATTATCGAATATTGAATCACTGTTTATATTCATTGCATCGATTACCATGATATTGATTATTGCTATCGTCCCATATTATTGATTCCTATTGATCCATTGAAATCATTGTTATATCGTTATTTCATTGTTTCCTTGCCTTTTCTACTTGCTGTCCATGACTTGCTCTAAGGACAACTTTTTTCCTCTTTTTAGATAAAGTGTTCACAGGTGATCATGGAGAATTGCCTGCTGAAATTGGAGAACAAGGTTTCTAAAGATTTATACTTGCTAGTTGAATGTTATTTTATTGGACTTGTTATATTGAGACTTATTATTATTGTGTTTAGATTTATTATTGTATTAGGCTCATGATCCGAATATTATTATTTATTTCCAGATGTTGGATTATTGTATTTGGATATGTCATATTGTCTTATTCCAAGTATTATTATTCATATGGTTATTATTATTGCCTGCGCAAATATTTTGTATTGTTATTATTGTTGAGTTGAATGGGTAAACAGCTTATGGATGACGCAAGTCATTCGTTAGGTCAATATCACGTGCTTGTGTTCTGTATTTTTGGGAAGCGGGGCGTGATAATTATTTATAACCCAAACTAGGTCTATTGTTATTATGTGATTATTTTAATTAATTTGAAACTATTCTATAAAATATTATTTGATTTATTAATTTTGAACTTAAGCCCAATCCTGGTCCATTCTATAATTGTCTAAATTATTGATTTGGCAAACCATATTTAATCCCTAGTCCATATTATTTTATTATCTTATTATTGATTGAAGCCCAACCTTTATCCCTTCTATAATTATTTATTTTATTTTGTGAAGCCCAAATTTGATTTTAAACCACTATATATATATATACCTTGTGTTTGGCCCATATTTTAAATCTCAATCCCTTCTATAATTATTTTATCATATTAATTGTTTAAGCCCAATGTTGATTATTTTTGTGTACGCCCAACTATTAAACCCAGACCCGCATTGGTGTACCCAAACCCGTTAACCCAACTTAAAACCACTAGCACAATTTTCCTAGATCTCTCCAACTCTCCCTCACGTTCCCCCACAAATCCTCTAAACTCTCCACTACTTATAACTTCCCCCTAATCTCCTATTTCTTCTCAATAACTAACCACTAAATCCATATTAATTATTTCCCTAATAATTATAATTTATTATTAACCCCCCCTCCAAACTGTTTCTCTCTCTCTCCTTCTCTCCTCCTCTGTTTCTTCCGAAACTCGAACCCAACCCCGAGCTCCATCTCTTGCCCTCACTCGACCACTGACGCCCTGCATCGCTGCCTCGTCTCTAGCGCGCGCGCCATCAACCACCGCTCGACTGCAGCACCTCCTCGTGACCCTGTGCATCACCGTCCTCACCCCGTTCTGATCACCCTGCCTCCAACCGTCAACAAGACCCTCCATCGACTGCCTCTTCGTCTTCCTCCTTCGACTGCTCCTCCCGAGCACCTCACAGCCCCCACCTCCGAGCACCATTGCCGCCTGCAACCGTCGAACCCATCTCCAACTCGCTGCTATTCCTCACCGAGCACCGCCACCCATCACCGCCACTCCGTCGCCATCTTCATCCCGCTCGAGCCTTTCGCTCGCTGCCCCCTGCCTTCGTCTTCAATGCCTTCCACCGACTACAGCATCATCGAGCCCCGTCACCTGCTCGACCCTCGTAGTCGCCACAGCATCGTCGACTCCTCACCACCGAGCTCCTTTTCCACCGTTGCTACTCACCCCTGAGGCACCCCCATCCTGTCTCATCCCCTTCGCTGCTCTGTGCTACCCCGCTGCACCCTGTCCTCCTCGACCCCTGCCTGCCATCCCTCGCCACTGCAGCCCCCGTGCTTCCTCCATCTCTCCTCCTTTAGTCGCCTCGCACACCGTCGCACCTCTGAAACCCGAAGATGCAACCCCGGCTGCACCTCCTCGACACATGACCACCATCTCCAATCACCGCAGACCCGAGCCCACTCCGCTGTCTTTTGCTGTTCTGTAACCCCTATTTCCCCAAATACGTATTTTCCGTGTATTTTCTGTATTTAAAATTTTCGTAAATAGTTTTTACCGCTTTCAATTTCTTTTGTCAAATTGTACTATTGGATATCCTATTAAAATCTGTTTTTGATCAATAATGTTATTTGTAATCATTTTCTATGATTTTTATTTTTATTATTACTACTTTTATTATTACTATTACTGTTATTATTATTACTATTATTATTGTTATCATTTTCTTATAATTATTGTTATTAGTATCATTGTTATTATTGTTATTTTTGGCTGATTATTAAAAAATCCACTTTAATTTACTAACTGTATTTGTGGTATTTTACATAAATATAATTTTGTAATGCAAATTACCTTTTTAGTATAAACAATTTTTGTATTGGTTATTTTTTCTATTTAAGTTTTAATCCCCCTAATACCCTGTTTTAATCCCCAACCCATTTATTAAATTCACCCTACCCGTTACCATTTACCCATTTAAACCCCTTGACCCGTTTTACCCATACCCATTAAGCCCATTTAATACCCAAATACCCATCTATTTTAACCCAAACCCTTTACCAGACCCATTATCACATCCCCTAACCCGTTTACCAACTTACACCTAACCTAACTATATAAATACCCATATGTTTTATCCCTACCCTCTTCATCTACCCTAGCCGCTCGTTTTCCCCGTTCTCCTCCTCTCGCTCCCTTCTCCCTGGTTCTCGCCCCCTGTCGCGAGCAGCGCCAGCACCAGCCCACCTCAATGCCAACAGCCGCCTCGTGGTCCCCTGTGCTGCTCCCTGTCCTCAGCACCCTGCCGCGACCACCTCGCGACGTCAGCCACCCTGCGACTGCAGTCTGCCTTCCCCTGGGTTCCTCCTGACTACAGCGACCGCCACAGCCCCGTGCCCTCGTCGCCACCGCGACGACCCTTCGTTGCTGTCCCCTGGCCATCGCCGCCGTAACCCCTGACCGCCGCGACAGCCCCCAGCCTATGTGCGCTCCTCTTGATGCGCCGGAAGCTGTTCCCGTCGTCCTTCCACCGTAGTGAGCCACCGCAGCAATACGGCAGCGTCCTGCCGTTGTGCCCTTGTGCCAATCACCGTTGTAACACCCCGAATTCCAAATAAGGCCGAATTTGAAGTTCCTCAGGGATCTTTACACTTCTCTTCGTACAATTTTATAATGAAATAAAAACTTTTTTTACATGAGAGTTACATTTAAACAGCGGAAGCAAAGTTACAACAATTACATGAATGAAATAAAACAACACTTGAATAATTCTTTAAGCATCAATTCCTCCTTAGTCTTTTTCATGCACTTTATCCTGCATAGAAACTGTGGGCACATCAGTTCATTCAACTGACGCAAGGATATAATACATCAATTTTCTCTTACTCAGAAAGCACACACATGTCACAAACAAAACTACGGGGACTATACTATTGATGTCATGTTGTACTGTGTACTTAGTCCTTAATGCAGTTATTTATATTACATGACACTAATCGCACTTGTTTGGATTCTATACATCCCATACTACATAGGTCCGAGGGCAAGCCCTTAATCGTACTTTATCTTGTAGGGTTCAATCCCTCACCATGATTTAACTATGGTAACTACGGTAAGTATCCTAGGTATTCTATGAGTTACGAGCTCACGTCCAGGCATCCTAGAGAGAACCCCACGCACTGACACATGACTCATCATGCAGGCATCCTGTGGTCAATTTACCTCTGCCATGGACCATGGCACCACCCGTAGTCACCTAATACCGCACAAGCGTCGCCATCAGGACGGTAGTCTAGAGTAGTATCCACGCCCTAATCATGACACATCATGAGGACATCCTGTGAATACTCTCACGCCGTCAATCCAATGGCCCTCATACTCATGTTTTTCTCTTACTTTCATCACATATTCACTATGTATTTAGTCCTTAAATTATTGGAATCATGAATAAAATCAATCCCCTAGAGCTAGCACTTCCCATATACCGGTCTTACACATTAATTCAACAACATGACCCAAACTTGGTCCTTTTATTTCAAATCTTATCTCAAAGAATTCATTCAACGTCGGTATGAGGCTTAGCTACACTTTAGTTCTTTAATCTCATTTCATGTTCACAGATTTGAGTATTCAATACTCATAAAATCTTTCTCATAAATCAACATGATTTCTATTTCATTCTTATGTACAATTTCATGTATATCACTACAATTCATTTATTCACTTGTCAACATTCATACATACACTTCACAAAATTTCTTTACATTCATAATGTCATCCTTCAACTTATTAGGCCAAATTACATTTAACTTAAATTTTCCATGTCACAATTTCCATTTTAAAAGTAACTCTACTCAACATTATTTATTTAATTAATCAATATTATATTCTAAGAAATTGTATCAAGTTTCTTTTTCTCAAATAGCCTTTAGTTCTCATTATAATAGGTCAAAGTGAAAGAAACAATTTTCATGAAGTCTAGGAAAAGTGAAAGAAACAATTTTCATGAAGTCTAGGAAGTTTTAGATTAAATCTAATATTTTTTCCTCAATTTTTTAGAACACTTGAAAACTATCTCTTTTTTTTTGAAATATTTCATCAGCCGAAAACTGTGATAGTCGACTGTTGAGATAGGCCATTCGACTGTTCTGCGAGGATTTAAAACTCGAAAACCAATAGTCAAGACTGTGACAGTCGACTGTTAAAACATAGCCGATCGACTGTTCTGCACCTAAAATCCGAAGTTTATTACCTGACAGTCAAATGTCGACTCTAGTTCGGTCGACTGTCGATTGCACCAGGTTGCAATTTAAAGTAGATCATGAATATATTTTCGATATTAAAATTCAACAATTTAGCACTACCATTATCACAAAAGATTGTTTTCTTATTTTCTTTTTTCTACAAACATTTCTAGGACAAAATTCTCTTTTATTACACTAGTGTTCCCTTAATTTAGACAATACAACTTCAATGGTTCACTTAATCAACTAATCATTACATAAGCACAATTTTCTCAATTTAGCATGGCCCAAACATATGTTTCATGGCAATATGATCAATTATAGCATGAAAATCACAATTGTATCAACTAGCAAGTCAATTCACCAAGCATTTATTTTATCTACAATTTTTCCTTGTATAAACAAACATGGGCCAATCTACCATGTTTTTCTTAGCAATTTTATCAACCAAACCCTAGCATGATATCTAGTTAGAAGTTTGAGAAAATCACCCACCTTTATGGAGAAAAACAACTAAGAACTCCTAAAATCTCCTAGAATGAACGATTGGATCCTTCTCCTCCTCTAATTTACTTGCTCGCATTCAATCTAAAAAACATAGGACTAATGCACCTAATGAATTAAACTGGTATAATCAAAAAGATAGTGAAAGTTTTAGCTCTAAGATTGAAGTGTTACGATGGTGGAAAGAATATGAAACTCTTTTCTCAATTATTTCGCATATAGCTAGAGATCTACTAATCCTTCAGGTGTGTCTACAGTTGCATCAGAAATTATTTTTTCTAGAAGTGGCAGAGTTTTAACCGATTACAAAAATCGTTTGAAGTCGGGTTCATTTGAAATGCTGGTGTGCACCGAGGATTGGATGAAAGCTGAAGACATGACTCAAGAAAAAGCAGTCGACACCTGAACAAGTGGAAGCAACTCGCCTGAATATCAACAAGCTTAGAAGAGAATTTAGGATGATGAGATCCTAGGTTTTTGATTAAGTAGAGGTGCACGACAGTAGTCTATTGCCCCTCTCTTCATTCTAACTCTAGACTATCTCGAACTCTAGATAATCCCCTCAAACATGTAATTCAATAAATTTGTATACTTTTTTAGGATTTTGCCATATGTATTTCATGTAAACATGTTGTAAAAACTTATTAGAAGATGAAATGAATAATGTATACAATTTTGTTTCACTTTTATACTTATTGTACATTACTTTTTAAAAAATTTTGGAGTTAAAAAAAATACCACAATCCCGAGACAACCTGCAACCCGGCCCTGACCCGAATCGGGTTCAACCCGAAGTGGTTGGCGGGTCGAACGGGTCGAGTATTTGAATTCCCAACCTGGCTCGATCGGGACCGGGGTCTTGACCCAACCCGACCCAACCCCGCCCCCTCTCCTGGAAAACCCGGCGGGTTTGGGCCTGGCTGGACTTGCACAACCCGATTACCATCCCTAGGCGGAGGTCCCAGTAAACTAGTAATCTATAATGACCATGTACTCAAGAGTTAATATGTTCTCGGATTATCCTAAGTCATGTAAAAAAAAGCTTCACATTCCTGACATTGAACTAAAAGGGTCTCATCTCACAAGGGAGAGAAGAGCGACTAATGTGGTAAAAATAACTAGCTTTGCCGATACAAATATTTTTTATATTATATTTTTCTTTTTCTTTTTCACAGGAGTCAGCCATACGATGAAAATTTGGGAGAGAGTGATCATAACATAAACTGAGACTAGAACCTACAGTGTCTGAGAAGCAGTTTGGATTTATGCCTGAGAGGTCAACAATGGAAACTATTTATGTACTGAGGAGATTTATGAAAAAATATAAGGAGAATAAGAAATATGTACATATCTTGTTTATAGGTTTAGAAAAAGCATATGATAAAGTCTCTAAAGATATAGTATGGTGGCGTTAAATAATAAAAGAGTAACTCTTCGGAATATTGAGCTAATTAAAGATATGTATGAAGGGGCAAAGGCCACAATTTTAACAACCACATGAGAGACTAGTGATTTTTCTATTACAGTAGGTTTACACCAAAATTTTGCTTTAAGCCCCAACCTCTTTGCTTTGGTTATGGATGAACTGACGCGATGAATTCAAAATGAGGTGCATTGGTGCATTTTTTTTGCTTGACGTCGTCTTAGTGGACGAGACTAGAGCAGAAATCAATGCTAAATTAAAATTATAGAGAGAAACTTTGGAAGCTAAAGGCTTTAGAATATGCAAAACTAAAACAGAGTATATGAAGTGTAATTTTAGTTATATTTAGAACACAAATGAGGAAGTAGTGAAACTTGATGGTCAAGAGATACCTAAGAGAGACCGTTTCTGATATTTAAACTCGATTATACAAAGAGATGAGTAGATTTGTGAAGATGTTATACATATGATCCATGCAAGGTAACTTAGTGGATAAGTGCTAGTGGTATTTTGTGTGACAAACGTAAACCTTTAAAGTTGAAGGAAAATTTTTGTAGGACGACTGGTAGATTATCAATGATGTATGGAGCAGAGTGTTGGGCAATAAAGAAACATGTCCAAAAAATGAGTGTAGCGGAGTTGAGGATGCTAATATGGATGTGTGGTAAAATCAGGAATGATAGAATTAGTAACGAGTATATATGAGACATGGTAAAAGTAGCTCCTATCCAAGATAAATTAAGAGAGAATCGTCTCAGCTGGTTTGAGCATGTCACACCTAGATCTAGTAGTTTGCACCCGTTAGAAAGAGTGATTTGGTAAGTATTGAGGGTACAGTAGGGGTAGAGGAAATACCTAAACTTACTTGGGTGGAAACGGTTAGAAAATATATGATAGCTTGTGGTCTTCACAGAAGATAATGCGCTAAACCGAGTAGAATGGAAAATTATGATTCATGTAGCCGACCCCAACTAGTTGGGAAAAAAATCTTTGTTATTGTTGTTGTTGTTGTTGTTATTGTTGTTGTTGTTTATGACAGGAGCCAACAGGCAAATAAATAAAAGGGGCTTGATTCAAATTCAACTAATTTTGGGTTTGGCTTCTGAAATAATCAAGCGATAGTCACCATGCTTGAAGAGGTTGATCAATAGAATACTCAATCCATGATTCATGACACAACATCAGCTGATAAGTAACATAATTTTAAACTTTAAACAGATAATTAAAATTTTATTCTCTAGTGGGATTAATCAAGATACATTTGAAATATTCCATAAAATAAAACTTGCAATATGGTAAACCGAATGACTGGAAAACCCATTTGAGAAACTCTTATAGAATAATTATTATTAATCATCAAAAACCTCATTGGTATATATTTGTTCATGCTTTATTTATACTAGAGAAGACTTTGAGACACAACCTAACAACCTTTCCTCTATCCTCTTACAAAAGTCTATGCCTATTAAAATTATTTCCTTTATATAATAGTAAATATGCTACATAAGAAATAAAAGCGAATGGATTCATATTTCCAGTAATTGTGGGGGAATCTTTCTTCTTTTTGGATATGCATCAGCCCAAATTACCCAAAATCACAAGTCAGTTGTCTTTGTGCGACCAGGCTGCACTGGTTTGTTAAAGTTATGATTATCAACCACCTTAAGTAATTTGGTTAGAAGGATAAGGCACCCTGGTTTTGAAGCACGGACATTTCAATTGGCAGCCAAGCACATACACGTGCCCGACACACGAATCCGACACAACATTTGTTATTTTAGAGTGGCTTTCAAAATTATGCTTGTGTTGTTCTGTTGTGTCGCATCCTGTGCATGTCAGCGTGTCCATGTCCTTGCTACTTGGTGCCGTCGATATTGTAGTTGGAGCATAGTTCACAATAAATAGCAAAAAGGGATCACAAAGAAAACATGTCTTAAAGTTCTTATGGTGCACCCAGGCAGTGGTTAACATGGGTTACCTTCCAAGAAGCGCTAAGTTTTAAGTGTTCAGCCAGACTTGATAGTTGATATGGTTATATAATGCCAAGATCCAACAACATAAAAGTCTCTTTTCCAATAATTCTCTTCATATGTGGATTAGATTTTTCTTGTGCATCTGTCAAGCTTGATGGTAGCGGCTCGAATTTCAGTCGTTTCTTTCTCGAAGATGGAGTCTTTGATATCCCCACCTCCTTGAATTTCAGCTGAGAAAATGGATGAATAGATGGTGCAGCATCCAAATACATAACATATTCTAAAATATTTTCTTTTTCAAATTCAAGTCTTGCTGAATTTGTTGGACATACTTTTATATATAACTTTTCAATTTCAGCCCTCTGTTTCTCGCCCACAATTAAATCGGTTTCACTAACTTGAAAACACGGCTGTTATTCGGCAGAAAACTTCATGGATTTACAAACATCAAACGTTACTTGCTCATGCTGCGTTTGTTCCTCCACAATTGGTTCGTACTCATCTTCCTTTTCAACCACATTTTTCTCGTCATTTTCTTCTTATGGTTGCTCAATTGTCCTCCCGCTTCGCCTTTTCAACAACATGAGGTTTTAGAAAACTCTTTTCTCAATCAGTTTCCAAAATTGACTTAGCCTGTGCCCATCACTGGCCCAGTGTTACTTAGAACTAGAACTTTCACTATCTTTTTTATTATACCAGTTTAATTCATTAGGTGCATTAGTCCTAAGTTTTTTAGATTGAATGCGAGCAAGTAAATTAGCAATGGCATCTTCTAATGTACTCTTACCCTTACCTCTAGAAGTAGAAGAAGAAAAAGTTGATATACTAGTTTGGTGTGTTGTACTTCTAGATGCATAAGTTCAATCATTAAAATCATACAAGTTAATCAATGTCAAATTAAAGCTAGCTAAATATTCACTATAATCATAATCAGATTCATCTCCACGTAAAGTAAAAAATATTTTAATCATACTCTTCATACCCACTAATTTGATATGAGGATCCATAACATTAGCAATACAATATAACATAAGAGGATGGTTAAAATACTTAATAATTTTATTATAAGCAGGAATAATAATATGTCTAATGTAAGGGTCTGAAATCATGTCTTGAAAAGTTTACATCATAGTAATTATTGAAAAAAAATACTCTACTAGAAGTAGAATCATTAGATTTAAAAACTTCACAGTTGTGGTTCTAAAATGTTTCAAAAATTTTAACAAAGATTCGACAAAAAACCAACATTCATGAGTTATTTCAAAATTTTTCGTATTTTTTGCAATACAAAAATCATTTTAACCACTTTGTATTGAGTAACAATGTCACGCCCCGCTTTCCAAGAAGAATACGGAATACGGATACGCAACAAAAGCCCAGCGAATGATTTTCATCATCCATAAGTTGTTCAAGAAATCTTTACAATATTCTCAAGAATCATCAGAGTCGGAAGCAAAAGAATCAACCACATGCACATAATGAGCCAAAATACCAACAAGAATACTTGAAACCAAATACATAAATCTCAAATAGTCATGATCTGAATAAAACAAATATCTTGGGTCATATCGCCCAAATACAAGAATAAATCCAAGTCTCAAAATACAATATTGTTCGAGCAAGCTACAAGAAATAATATAATAAAATGCAGCACTAAACTTCATGTCTCCGATACCATCTGAAACCTGTTCTTCAAAATCTGCAATTCAACTAATGCAGGAAAGAGGAAAAGAGAAAAACAAGTACCCGTCAATTGCAAGTTACGAGCCACTTATAATATAGGATACAAGCACATGGGAAAAACTAACTAGCAACATGGTATAAGTGTGATGTCAACATAAACAACTAGCATGGCAAGGTGATCAAGTGTACATGGCATAAATCAAGTGTCAAGTAGTCAAGTATCATGTAAACATGCATCAAGTGTCAAGTATCATATAATCATGTATCAAGTGTTAAATTTTAAGTCTCATGTATCATGTAGTCAAGTATCAAGCAAGCATGTATCATGTTCAAGTAGCATGTATCAAGTCTTGTGGTGATTACTATCTAGGTAGCACTTCATGCAGCCTACCTTACATGGTTGCTACAACAAAAAGTTTCGCTTTATATTTCATAGTGGATCATAGAAGGCAGTATACTCGGGGACAAGTCAAGTAATCGAGCTCCAAGCTCTAAGTATCATGTATCATGTAATCATGTATCAAGTTGTGCAAGTGACAAGTATCGTGTCATGCGTGCAAGTATCAAGTAATCATGTGTCAAGTATCATGTCTCAAGTAATCACGTAGGATCAGTGGATCCCCTTCCGAGTACACGTTTCTGAATTATCCACTATTAGATCTGTCCCTTAAACTCCGGCTTGGTCATTTATTATTAATATCAAACAAGCATGTATATGTACAAAAATATATTAAGAATAACATGGCATGATCATGTGGTAAGTTCAAGTTGTAAGATAAATATGTATGAGTGCAAAATATCTCATAAAAGACTAAAATAGACAAATCTCAAGTTCAGGACAGTAAGACCATACTGTAGTAAAACAGTGATTCCCAGTATTACAAACATTCAAATCTGGATCCGTCGAAGGATCTGGAAAATAGACTTCCACACGAATCTAGAGAATATAAATAAGTCATATATTAATTCACAAAATCATAGCTCAAAACTGATTTGAATACAGAAAATAGGTTCAGCCAGAAATCAGGAAAACGAATTCAAGAACAGAAAAACAGAATGAAAACTCATTAAATAAATCCACGAAAAATCTAGGGTATTCCCATATATGTCCAGTATCTAAATATAAAGTTTCATAATTGTCCAGTAAAATTAGATCAGTCATCAAAAATCGGAAAACATCAATAAACAGTAGTTTGGCAAATTTGGAATTCCCAACACTGCTGTACGAAAACTATGATGTCTCGCAACCAGTGAAACGAAATCCAATTCCGCCAAAGGGATATGAAAATAGATAAGATATACTAACTTTCATATTTCCCAAATATTTTTCATCCAGTAAAAGGAATCATAGTGAAAATAAGATTCTTTACAGAACAGCGAGTAAAATACAGCAAGTATAGATTTCATAAACGAGCATGAAACAACACATAAAACTCATCAATAAATTCACCAAAATTCTGGGTCATCCCTAACTAGATAAAGAAATACTGACCAAAGTTTTAGATCAAAATAATATATGTAGCATAGTTCTTTAAAATGATTTTGTCATCAAAATTACCGAAAACAGAATCTGGAAAAGATCGACACCTCTGTAGTAAAACAGTCATAACTCAGTCATACGAAAATAAAATCAAGCAAGGTCAGAGAGGTTTGAAAATAGACGAAATTCTCTAAATCTCATGTTTTATACCGAAATTAATATACTGACTTCAAGACAGTCCAAAACAGCAAACAAAACAGATTGGCGACAAAATACAGATTTTTCCCTTAAAAACAAAATCAACATAGATTCAAAAAAATTGATCCAAACACACCCAAATATGAAATCGAGTCTACCAAGTATCTAAACATCATAATTTGGGGTATCTAGCATATCCACAACAAATATATCACATGGTCTCAACCAAAACACGAGTTCTCACAAAAGTCTCACATACATGATCCAAATCAAGAACGGGTAAATCCTAAGTTAATTCATATCCATATTGTGTTGTGAGTTATCTATGGTCAAATTTTCACAATAGAGACAAAACCCATCAAGCATAACACAAATAAGAGTCGTCTCTAGACCCAACTATACTATAAGTGGTATTTTTGATTTGTATCAAACAAATGAATTGGAGTACAAGTTATTTGCCTTAACCGAAGATGAAGAACAATGAAAACCAAGAGTAACGAGCAAAACCTACGAACAAAAACCCACGAATCAACGAATCCAAGCAACTAGAGTGAAAATCTCCACACGAACAAAACTCCAAAAGCGAGATGATAAAAGTGGCTCGCGGCCACAAGAGAACACCAAGAAGAGAGTCGAGGGATTATACGGTAGTGCGAGGTGGTCGGGATGGCCAAAGGGAGACTAGGCCGATCAGGAGATGTGGGAGAAGTGGGCTCGGGTGAAGAAGAAGGGGCTATCGGGTGCTAGGAGTTAGGGTTAGGGTTTGGTGGAGAGGGGTTTATATATAGGGTTTAGTTGTGGGTTAATTGGTATTTGGGTTGTGGGTAATTAGGAGTAGTAGTAGGTTTACCAATGGGTTTTGGAGATTTAAATTTGGCTTTGGTAAACAAATAGGGATCAACAAATAGGATTTGGAAAATAGGACAACCAATCACCACCATCACAACACCCCAAAAAAAAAAAAAAAATAAAGAGAACGAGACCAAAAATGAAGAAAGAACAAAATAATGAAGAACGAAACGAAAGAAACAACCAATCAAACACAAAGAGCTCAAAATAAAATAAAATGAATATATATTGAAAACAACTCCAATATACGGTCCACAAAAATACAAGAGAGAAAATACACCGAAACGAAAAATACATAAAATGAAAAACAGGGGTTACAAACAACATTTAATAAAGAAAGTAGAATTTCATCGGTGTTTAACATGTCTAGAAATTATCTAAAATGTACTCCTTTAAGATTACACCATTCTTTAAATTGTTGAAGCACGTATCTACTGAAAGTGATGAAATGTACATAATTTCTAATTGCATTCATATATGGATTGACTACTTTTAAAACATTTTGTACACATAAATTTAAAATATAGCATGCACATCTAACATGAAAAAAATCACGACATGGAGGAGCCAATTGTTCTTTTAATGCACTAATCGAACTACTGTTGTTTGAGGCATTATCAAAACTAATCATAATTTTTTTTTGCGAATTTGAAATAAATCACAAACTTCTCAAATACGAGTTACGAAAACCAAACCACTATGGGGATACGGCAAAGCGACAAGTGATATGGTTCTCTTTCGAATGAGTCAATCACTATCGATCCAATGATAAGTTATGTCCATCATCGGGATATCATTATAACATTTTCAACAATCAGAAGTTAGATACTCTACAAGTTAAATAATCCAAGTGCTATTAAAGCACCACTCATTTCGGAATAAAGTTTAAAACAGTCGGCCTTAAGTGTGTTTCTATGAATTCTTTTGAAATGAGGATTTAGTGTATTTTGGTTAAAGGCCTCTAGGAACCTACTCTTGGAATTGGAAAAACGTAACTTTTCCTTAATAACTAGTTTGACCATTTTCCTATGAACAATTTTGGGATCATAGCTATGGCTATCTATTTGCCCAAGCCTAGGGTTGATCTTTTGTTGTATTTGTTGGTCTTATACTAGTTGGAGGTGTATATAGGTAATGTGTCGATGAATTATACCCGCCCCCTCAACCTTCTTCCCTTGGTAACTTTTTGTTACATGTTTTACAAATCTTATGTCTTATACTAGGATTCTCCTTGTCTGGGATATAGTCATAATATTTGTATCGATCACTAGTTTTTCCTCTATGTTTTCTACTAGAAGTGAGTTGTGCAAATTTGGTTTTGTGTGATTGTGTGTCACTAATATGCATTTCTTGTTGTGTGTTGGGATCATAATCGTGTGGAGGAACATCTTCATAACCTATGTTAAAATTAGGGTTATATTCGGTCTTTAATTGTGGGATTATTGGAGGCCGACTAGATGAACTAGTAAAATATTATCCACTTTGGCGACGGCCTCTACCTCGTGATCATAATATGATAAATGATTTGTAGTAGTAGTGTATGTAAAAAAATAATTTCTAGTATTTTAGTAGTGTATGTGAAAAAATAAAAAGACAATATATGAGGGTTGAGAGAGTTGAGGTAATTATATATGTGGAAAAAAATCTAAAAAACGATAGGAGGGTTTAGATAGAGAGAGAGAGTAGCGAAAATCTAACAAACAGGTATAATAATAAAAATTAAAGCTGCAACCATAATAAAGAGTTGAGAGAGTTTGAAAATTTTGATACCGTACTTCACGAATAATTGAATAGAGTTGAGAGAGATAATAATCGAATATAGAGAATTCAAACGTACGTGCTTCGACAAGAATTTGAGTCATAGAGAGGGAGAGAGTTTCGACAAGAATTTGAGTAGTCAATACAACATATAGGGCTTTCTACAACGGATTTATTACAACATTTAAGTGTTAATGCTGTTAAAATGATCAACAATAGCATTTCTGAAGAAAATGTTAGTCTTTGATTTATTTTGAAATTTAATCTTACCTACGATAGCACTTTTAAATTTCTATCAATGCTATTATATCCGTAGATAAACTGAATAGATAGGAATATAAAAGAAAATTTTAACTCAAAAATCTAAATCAATCTTAAATCCTCAACTCCTCCCCCGATGCCAATTCCAAAAACATTTTCCTCCACAAACCCTATTGCAAATCCCCAATCGCTGCCTACCCGTTCCTTGTTCCAAGTCGCCGACTTCTCCTCCCCGCACCCCGAAACCCCACCCTGTCGTCGCCCTACTAGCAGCAAGGGCATCGAGGACCGACAATCAAGATGTTTTCGATGCTGCTATTCTTGGGACGCTTTCATATCCTAAGGAGGTATTATACTATTTCATTCTCCTGTTGTACTTATATTTTCATCGAGTTCTTTTAGGTTATTTTTTACTAAATTATTATTGGTAAATATTTTTTCGGTTAGAACTAGTATTAGGGATTAGGGAAGTTCCTTGACATTCATTTAACCCTTTTATTCAAGAGAACTGCAATAACCTACATAGATCTTATGACAATTAGCATTGCGCCAGCAAAGGTGCTCCAAAGGAGGTATGTCTTTTAAGTTGGTTGTTTAAAAAAATTTAATTGTCTATATAATCACTAGTGTCTTATCTGGATTTGATTACTTGTAATGGAACATATTATTGAACTCAACAAAATGGAACTTACACAAAAAAGAACGCCTTAGTAAAGGAATATGTTAAAGCTAAGGTTCATTCTTCAGTTAAGAAGATTACTGAAGGTTGTTTTCAATCGTTGGCTGTAGCAAAACAAGTATGCACTTAACATTTCAAAACATTATATGTTGCACTGATTTATTTGTTACAAATCTTATTTGTTCTTGCTTTTCTACAGGAAGTTCCCGAGAAAAGTAAGGATAGCCAGGGAGGGCCATGAAAATTGGTTGATTTATTACCACTATTTGATCCTCCAAGTCTGACAGTGCTCAAACTATCCACAGGGTTGTAGATCTTGGAATCAAAGTGTAGATGACTACACATAACTTTTTATTATCTCTTTTTTAACTTTTCAAATATCATCCTCTTATATGTCATCATATAATCCTAATTTGTTATAGGCTCTTTTCTTTCTCAGGGGATCAACTTGCTAATGCTAAGGAAACTGGCTGAAGACTTGGAATGGGAACAGACATTTACCTGTCATCATCCCTTCTTTGTTCTCTTCCTGTTGTTGGGCATGATGAATTGATTGAGAAGGCTAATGGGCTTGCTGGAGTTTTCCAAGTGAGCTTTTCTTTTTCTGTTATATATATTTTACTCATGTCCCTAGGAAATCATTAATTTCTTCCTTTCATCTTGCGTCTAATTTATTAATGGTGTTTCTTATGGAAATATATCATAAATATGTGATTGTGAAAAAGTTGCAAGAGAAGAAGCATATATGTGGAGTGACAGGAGAAGATGTGAATGATGTCTTGGCTCTTAAAAAGGCTGTTGTTGGTATTGCAACTGTTGACGCTACTGATGCTACTAAGAGTGTTTCCGTTGTCCTCACGGAGCCTGAGCTTAGTATCATCATCACTTTGACCTAAATCATGGTTTAGAAGAGTGTTCTTCTCTAAATTTATGAGAATATCTTTGTTGCCTCTTATGTTTAAATTTTAGGCACTGTTTCTTTAGATCTTAAGCTTTCTGTATAATCACCTTACATCTGATGATTTGGATTTTGAACTAGATGGAAGCATAGAATTCAATATCAAGGAGGAGGCACTATTGTGGAAGGAAAAGATTGAGTTTGTTATTAATCAGGTACAATTAATGCATTGTTCCTTTGTCTTTTGTTTTTAGAGATTGAGTCGTTGATCTGAATAATCTAGTGAAACATAAGTCACCCACCTTATTTACTTTTCATATGGAAATGAATTTTTGCCTGAGCAGTGCTTCAATTTTAGTATATCTGATCAAATAAACTATACTATGATTTGAGAATATGTGATGGTTCGTAAGTAATTTTATTTCTGTAAAAATATAGTAGAGCATCCTATTGGCATTTGGTTATGGGACTTGCAATCGCATGGCCGACCGACCACATCAAGATGGTGGATGCTAATTAGGTACGTTACTAGATTTCTAAAAATATTATATTAACTTGGTTGCAACAAGTAAATTTTACAGAACAAAGAAATTTAACATGCGATAAAATGCCACTTAGAAGTTGCTTCGTTTAGATGTAAGTGACTGCACAATATCTATGTCATTTCCATGAAAATATATCAAATATCTCCAACCTGCAACAGAATTAATTTCCAACAAAATGTATCAACAAGTTCCTTGAATTTACACAAGTAAAAATCAGGCCAGTCATTTGGTTTTGCATATATAAATCAGGCAGAATTCAAGTAGAATATAGGGTTTGAGTTCAAATTCAGGCCAGTCATATGGGTTTTGTATTTATTTATCGAGAGGTTTCCTTACCCATAGTCAATTACCTCGTGACTAGATATGTCACGCCTCGCTTTCCAAAATACGGAAATACGAGCACGTAACGAAAATCCAGCGAATGATTATACATCATCCATAAGCTGTACCAGTCTAACTCAACAATATACAAGAGAAAACAACCACGCAGGAAGAATATAATCACATAAACAAAGAATAAACTCCAAAATAATCATGAAATAATTTTACCAAATAATAATCCAACATCTGGGATAAAAACAAACTTCGGGTCATAAAAGCCCAAGAATACAAAGTATGATAAAAGCAATACAAAAAGCAAATAACAAGAGATAGCTATGGTAGTCTAAAGTTCAGCTCCGATCTTCAGAGAGTTTGCTCACCAAGTTCTTCTGGTATTGTTCCTTCGGTACTTGTAAACTTCTGATCTAAAAAGAAAGAAAGAGTGTCCTTAGAGCAAGTCGTGGACAGCAAGTAGAGAAAAACAGAGGATAAAGGAAGCATGAATATCAAAGAAAGAGGCAGAATCAAAGTCAAAGAACAAAGCAAAGAGCAGGCAATAATATCAAAGGTTTACAATAATCACACATGTAATGAGTGATGTCAAGTCAAGTTCAGTACAAGATCAAGTATGCAGGTTATTAATTATTTTATTCGCCTATCTAGTGCACGTACTACTGCATCCAATACTACAGGTTCGGTGCAAATACACAGTGAACGTTTTAGACTGATGGTGAATTCACGGATCGTGTACTCGGCATCGATAACGATAGTTTTACAATCAATAATTAACAATCAATAATTTGCAATCAATACTTCTTCCAATCAATATTTCTCCTCCTTCCAATGACAATACAATATAACGATAAGGCCTTGCTGAGTACAGTTTCCAATCGTTCACTACCAAGTCCTACCCATAAAACCCCGGCTTGTCATTAGTTTATTTTCATCCTATGTAAGCATGCAAGAGGGTGTCAATCTTGTATGATACTAAGTGTGTATAATTCTATCCATTACAAACAAAGCATGAAGCAAACACATCATATAAGCACAATTCACACAATCAGGACAACATGACCTTGCTGTACTAAAACGTGGATTACGATCACTACAAAATAGTTTATCTGAATACGTCGAAAGTTCTTGAAATTAGACTTGCACATGGTTCCAGCAAATATAAATAAGACATGTAAAAGATAAAGGAACTAGGGTGAAAACTCTATTCTATTCAGGTTTTATGTTCAGGCAGCATGCAGTAAATTGTGTTCAACTATTTGTTTCAGGTCAGAGAATTCATCAAATCTATTTAATAAATTACAGAGAAAGCTATCAAGTGGCTATGCTTCAATCATACATCGTGAAAGAATTAACCCCACATATGTATAAAATATGACCTTAATCTGATCAATATATGATCAAATTTCCTATTTTTTCTTCTTAACCCCAAAGTTTTGTGCCCAAAGTTCGCAATATATGATAAAAAAGGCAGAAAAAGGGGTTTAATTTGATTGTTTATAAATGTACCCTTGAAACACAGTTCTGAACTATTTCACTTTAAACACAGTTTTGAAATTTTAATTACCTTCTTTAAACACAGAATGATGAATATACCCTGGGGTATGAATGCAATATTTCAAGTGGATGTCTTAAGGTCATATTTTATACATAACAAACATGTTAGATATTAGCTCTTTTTGTTGATGTGAACAGTATGTTAGATGAAGCTTATATATAGAGAGGGACACACACACACACACACACACAGTTGTTTTGGAGGAGGATTTGAATTTGAGTTTTGGTGGAGGATTTGAATTCTATTACAGTGTAGTTATTATTAGTGTGATTCCCATCAAAATAATGCAAGAAGAAAAACAATGTAAATATGTTACATACTTGCGTTCTGTAAACTTAGGTCTTGGGCGGAAGTACTTCAAGTGTCCATTCCAAGGTACCTTTTGAGACCAGCTCGGGTGGAAATCACATACTACCCGAGCTGGTAAACCACAAGAATTTAAGCTTTTTTCTTTTGAAAATGGAAATAGAAATTGATACCAAATTTTTTTTTAAAACAAAGGTTACCTGTCAGCAAATTCAATAGATGTTTCTCCAGCTCGAAGATATTGTGGTTCTAAATACCAAACATCACATACTACAGCCCACGATGTCATCAATCGCATGAGATGCATTGTAAAAGATTGCCTAGTAGTTATAATGAAACGATTTAATATGATAAATTTAGTATAGATTATAGTTGAAGAAACTAACATTTAGTAGTTATACACAAATTTAGTACTTGGTGAAGAAACTAACAGTTAGTAGTTATACACAAACTAACATTGTCCATAGTAGATTACTTCAGTCCATTTCTATTTGTGTCCATATCTATGCTTCTTAGATTACTTCAGTCTATTTCCTTTTTAGAAGAATTCATAGTAAATATTGCAGGTTACATTAAAGTGTAGTATTTACAACACATATATGCTTATGCTCTTTCTCCTCTTTCTGGATTTTCTTTTTGACTCTAAAAGCTGTCAACTGTCAGGTCTTCTATGATATAGGTGTAGATTCTACCAAGGAGCCTTTCAAATGTCTTATTAATCAAGGCTTAATACTTGGTGAAGTAAGTATTGTTGATTTTGAGTATCATAAGTTGTATAATTTGTTATCATATATTTCAAATTTCTGTAATAACAGGTTGAGTATACAGCTTGCAGAGATCAAGAAGGCACATTAATTTCTGCCGACTCAGTTAGTAATCATAGTGACTGTCTACTGGAGAAGATACCTGTTGAAAAGGTAAGTTGGTGACCTTCTCCTTTAAAGTCAATGCACATTGTAGCGACAAAAATCAACATGTTCTTTCTTTTAACCTATTGGTCTCTTAAATTTTGTTCATTTCGAATTTGTTAATTGTTAGTATGTCACCTTGTTTTGCTGCTGTCAGTTATAATAATTTTTCCTATTTAATGAGTTCTGAGGTTCTTTATCTCATATTCTGGTTGGAGCTGACATCTTCGGGATAAAAAAGGAGAGGGGTCTAAGACAAAATTCTTAATTTAAAACTACCAGAATTTGAAATAGGTAACTCCAATTTACGAACTAGGTGGACTATATAAACTGGGGACCTACTGGGATTTAGAAGTTTTAGAGGGATCTAACAGCAGTTATACTTAATTCAAGCAAATTAAAGCAAAAACCCTTTAGACATCACTTTTATGATCTCTCAACATTATTGTATAGGTCACAAAAGTTGGCGACTTTCATATCCTCAAAGATGATCCAAATATTCGTTTGATTGCTCGAGCCTACAAAATGAGTAGAGGTAGAGGAAATGTCATCAATCCTGATGGCATTGTTTCTGAGTGTGGTGCAGATTCCCTTCGCTTCTAATTGAGTATAGATTATAGAACTTGAGCTATAATCTATACTCTATACTAAATTTATACTAATGAAACGATTTACTGTTATTACTAGAAATTGAGTTTAGATTATAGAACTTGAGCTAGATGAAGAAATATGATAAATTTAGTAGTTATACACAAATTTAAAATGAAAAATAAGTTTATACTCTGGTACTTGGGTAGGTTTTTACCTTTTTTTAAAGCCTAATTGTCATATTTATGGATTTGTGTCAATCTTTTATCATGAAGTTTACTAGACCCTCATATGCATATTTTGAAACTACATGCACGATTGTAACTGGTACAAATCCAAAAATATTCTACTACTAGGTATGCCCGTGGCACGTGCCTACGACACGTATTCGGAACTGCATATAAATTTATTTGTAGTTATTTGATTGTATGAACTGCATATAAATTTATGCATTTATTTGGAGTCATTCACTATACCTCTTTAACAAACCTTCGTTAAGTTGTTTCAGTTTTTTAATTATTCTACTATTATAAGCTTACTCTCCATACATGAAATATTCTACTATTATAAGTTATAACATGACAGTAAATCCAAGTAACTGGTACATATCCAAATATTAATTGTGATTTGTATAGATTAACCACCAACAGTGCATTCATTACTTGGGTATTAACCTGAGCCACCTTATGCACATGCAAAAGACCAACCATGTCTTGAAACCAACCAACTAACAATGTCTTCAAGCCACCTTATGCACATGCATGTACCCATTACTCTACAGTTTCTAGAAAATAGATCATAGTAGTTAATATTATGTTCGTATTTTCTACCCATTAGTTAACTTCAGCTAATTCTTTTAATTACAAGAAACACAAATGAATTTCTCTCGCATATTCTTCCTGAGTATATGATGTATGTGAGGTTAACTTCAATCCTTTTTCTATTTTTCCTAATATGATGTCAGATGTGGATTGAATGTAAAGGTTAACTACAATCCCGACCACCGATTTCACTGTCTCTACATCTCAGGTTGCATTCGTTTTGTTGGGTTTTTGTTAGATTTATACCGTTTTGCATCTAATTTTGCATCTAATTTTAGGATTGATACTGTTTTCGAGCTTCGTCAACCCAACTTTCACCTCAACGCAGATTTTAGGATTGTAAGTGTTATTCGAAATTTATACAGTTTTCCATCTAATTTTGCATCTATTTTTCATTGAAATTTATACTGTTTTCCATCTATTTAGGGTTGCAGATTTTAGCTAATTGAGACTGTTTAGGGTTATATCTGTTTAGGATTGTATCTGTTTAGGGTTATATTCAATCAGATTGTTTTTCTTTGTCTTTGTATTTTTTTAGGTGATGAAAATTTTGGACAGTGGTCTGCCTTTTATATGAGATTAAAGTACCATCGCATCAGTGTTGGTTCTATTAGCTTTATCTGACCTCTATTTTTTCATGGCAAGTAATATAATTTCTATGGTTCATAGCACTAGAATTTGCTCATGATATGCTTTGCTTTTGTTTCGTTTTGTCAAAGCCTTCTCAATCGAGGGTTGTATTGTTGTCCGTAAAATCTAATTTGATGGGAAAAAAGCTTTAGTGACAATGAAAATATTAATAGAAAGTTCAATTTTTAAATAACATAAAAGTTATTGGTATTGGTTTATTAATACAATTTAAAATTTTAGGTGTCATTCAAGCACAATGTTTCGATCATGCAGCTTACCAAGCGAGAAAATGAAAATGGAATATACATGAGCAGGTGGACGGGAAGTTCTCATTGGATTAGGCAATTTTAACAAATTTTACTTTTAAAGTCTACTTTCGAGTTTTTCATAACAGAATAAATCAGTAATTGTAGAAATCTTATGTTTAGCTTAGAAAAACAAAGCATATTTATGTTTTTTCTGTTAAATTGGAAAGCACCAAGTCTAAATGTGAAAGCTTAATTTTAATTTTTAAGAAGAGATAAGAAGTGCAATTTTAATGTTAAAGCATATTTAAGAAGTGTAATTTACCGGAATATCAAAATATCCAAATTTCGTTCCAATAAATATATACATCCAAATTTTGTATGGATGATAATGAGTACACAAAACAAAACGTACATTAAAATCAAGATATAAATTACTTGCAGATGTTACAACTGAAACTGATACTGGAAGTCCAAAGTTCCAACCTGCGAAGAGTTTGAGATTTTGAAACCTTGGCTACTAAAATTCACCGAATACTCTATGATATACAAACTTAAATTTTACATAATGGAATGTTGGCAATTTGGAATGATGAAATGCACAGTACTGAATGTCTGACATTTCTCCGAGAGCAAATAATGTGCCTATTTTGTGACTTGCTTAACTGTGTTCCTAATTCTAAAAGCAAAGCTCACTTGATTCTGATAGCTAGGATTCTAAAAATGAAATGTAGTACTGGAGGTTAATGGTGATGAACAAAAAATCTAACCTCCAATACAGTACTAGCTAATGCTTTTAGAATCTAACAAAAATTCTAAAAGCAATAACAAAAAATCTAATGCTGCCAATAGCTAGGATTCTAAAAATGTAAAAGCAAAGCTCACTTCTGTATATTAACAGAAAAGTACTGGAGGTTAATGGTGATGAAATTAAGATTAGATGTAGTTCGGAAGAGGCGGTGAGTGCAATAAATCAAATCGAATTGAAGCAAAAAGTTGATTTCACTGTTAAACAGATGAACAAAGTTGTCAAAATTTTATCATTATCAGGGAATGCTTTGATAAGGATATATACATACGTTCCTCGCAATGCAGGTCACTGTTAAATTGTCGAGTGTGTATCCTTACGATCCTGATGCACCACCTTCTGGTGTCGAGGATATGACCAGGATGGCTTATCTCCGAGAACTAGGAGTGTTACAGAATTTAAGAGCAAGATTTGACATGAATGAAACTTATGTAAGTGTATCATAAAGATCTTAGGATGCCTACTTTTGAACGTATTGCAAGCTACAGCCCTCCACTTTTTTTTTCTCCTCCAGGTATTTGTTAAGTAATAGTCAAATCTCTATGCTCCTGACATGATGCAACAGTAGAAAGGGGCTACACTTGGGGATCTACATCCTTTTGTTACTTCTAATTTTGCATACAGGTATTCAATATAAACTTATGAGCATAAAAATATACAATTGCCTAAAGGGGCCCTAGCTATCAGCATCATTGTAATGTATTTGGTGATTAGAGACTGATGAGAAATGACGGGATAAGTCAATCCATTCTAGAAATGACGGGATAAAAGCAAAGACAGAAAAATATGCTCTACACAGAGAAAGCAAAAAAGATAAATTTACAATTGCTAAGCAATGATATTACGACTATAGACACTCTTAGTTATAAAGCAGCAAACCATCAAAAACAAGTATCCGTTAGAAGGTAGCTGGAATAGTACACAAGTGCGCAAGTAATGAAAAAGACATCCTGAGAATAAAGTCTCTCTCATTACAATTATTATGCTTTCCTCAGCCAAAGCAGGAAGAGGGAAAAAAACATAACAACGCAGGAATTTAGATAACAGCAAGCTTGGTAGCAGAGCAGTGTGAGGAAGAAGTTGCATTGCTTTCAGTCAACATATATTCAACTGCTCCAATTTTGCAAATGCATGTACAAGAAAAGAAGTACATTTGGCTCAATTATAGTAAGACTGAATGTTTTTTGTTCGGTGCTGCCAATAGTTTTGAATATCGCTTGATAAGTTTTTTTGTTCGATGCTGTCAATTTTTTTGTTCTAAACATCGCTTGATAAGTACCTTCAGATTTAAAATAACTAAATAATCTATTTTTTTAATGTTCGGTGCTGCCAATAGTTTTGAGTTACTGTTTTGCATGCTGATTGCTACACATATTTATGAGGATTGTCGTATTGTGCAATGTTGATTTAGTTTTTAATTTAGCACATAAGTTCACAATCACCCCAGCATTATCTGCAAATTGCAAAAATAACATAACCATGTTAAAGACTTGGAGATGCATCCAAAACAATAGGCTCCAACAAATTTTCAGTTCTTTAAACCATCAAATTGCAACAGTCAGTAGTGTTTCCCTAGAAAAAAAACATGGTTAGCAAGTGGACAAATCGGTATATTTCATGCAACAACAAAATATTAATCATAACAAATAATAAACATGAAACCAATTGACAAGCATTAAAAAAACTGAGAAATGCAACTGCGCATGCAATAGATGTAGGCTTCAATGACTACAGTTTCTAGAAGATAGATCATAGTAGTTAATATTATGTCCGTATTTTGTACCCATTACTCTACAATGTCACGATTACTCTAAAATGTCTTTATTGGTTTGTTAACTTGATGAGTTTACAGAGTTAGAGCTTCAAGTAGTTTTTAACTTGATGAGGTTTCTATTTGATAACTTCAAACTGAAACTATTATTTTTAAGCTGAACCAGAAACTGAGCTTCATCTGAAACTGAAACAAAATTTTTTGAAGCTGAACCAAAATTTGAAACATACATGCTGAACTGAAATCTGAAGCTCAAACCAAAATTTAATCTGAAACAATCTGAAACAATCTGAAACAATCTGAAGCTCAAACATACAAATCTGAAGCTGAACAAATTTTTTTTTCCATGCTGAACTGAAACTGAACTAAAACTGGACTTAATCTGAAACAGAACCAAAGAACTTAATCTGCAACTGAACCAAATAACTTAATCTGCAAAGTTAATCAATATCCAAGAACTGAAGCTGAACTTAATTTGAACCAAGAACCAAGAACTTAATCCATACAAAATTTCTTATCTAAAATATATGGTTTGAACATTGTACAGTAGTATATGGTTAACGCAAAGGGTTAACACATTCAAATAAACAAAGCTCAAACATAGAAATCTGATATATGGTTTGATTTACAGTAGTATAATGAACAGACTCAAATATATTACATACAGTCCTCAAATGTACATAGTGAAATAAAATACAGAGCTCATTTTGCCGTAACGCATTTTCAGCATCACACCTTCGATCACCTTTAGTCACTGTACAAACTGCATGCAATAAGAATGAAAGGGTTTAGATAGATAATTTGTAATTATTTATCTTAGATATCAACACAACTAATCTCAAAATATTTAAAGTAAATGTAGGCTCAGAACACAACCATGTCTTGATTGGTTTGTTAAAATAATTAGAACGTCAAAGTTAATCATCATATACTTTCCCTCCTTTATATACAGATCAATTGCTTCTTTTTAATGCTTCTTTTTTTAAAGTTAATTTAATGCTTCTTTTTTCCCCCGATTGTTGTCTACACTCAGAACTGTTATGTACATTTTGACAATTTCACTTTTGGTAGGGTGATAAAGAACATGTTTGGTTCAAGGCATTGTTCTGTTTGAAAGGTAATGGTTTCAAAACTCTTACTATTGTTTTCAAACTTTCATTGTTTTAATTGTTTATTGTAAAATCTTACTATTTGATTCAAGACTCTTACTATTTTTTTAGGCTCACTGTTTGGTCCCATTTTTGAAGACTTCAACCATTGTGTTCTCCTACAACCCTGTAATTGTTTTTTGGTTATTCGGTTGGTTGGTGTATATTATGGTGGAGGATGTAATAGTTGTAATAGTTGTAATATTTAGCATTTTTTTAGATGATGTAAGTATCTGTATATAATGATGATATAATATAGTTATGTTAATACCCGTACCCGCAATTTTGTGGAGTATTGGGTTCTGTGTTTTGTTTTTGAAAGGTTTTTCGATGGTTTTTCTAAAAACTCGTTACGTTTTCAAACGAATTTTTAGTTTTTATTTTACATCTTGCATTATATTACAATTTTTCCCCCCAGAGTCTTACATATATGATGCCTGTGCGATGTTGCTTGGTTTCGCTTGGGGAGGATTGCTATTTATTGCCTATGAAGTCATATTTTTAATTGCTAGCAGAATTCCGTAAGGAATTGCTGTAAAAGGGCTAATATTTTAGGGGAGAATATCAAATTTTTTACTAAATTTTCTAAAATCTCATATGTTTTCAAATGATATCATGGTTTTTATTTTGTATCTTTAGTCATATGATGATTTTTTCCCCCCGGAGCCCTATATATATGATGCCTGTGTGATGTTGCTTGGATTAGGCTGGAGAGGATTCATATTTATTGCCTGTGATGTTATATTTTTAATTGTGAGCAGATTTTCGTAAGGAATTGCTGTAAAATGGCTAATATTTTAGGGAAGATTCTGTCGAAATTTTTACTAAATTTTCTAAAATCTATTATGTTTTCAAATGATATCTTGATTTTTATTTTGTATCTTTAGTCATATGATGATTTTTCGCCCCCAGAGCCCTATATATATGATGCCTGTGTCATGTTGCTTAGATTGGCCTGGGAAGGATTCATATTTATTGCCTGTGATGTTATCTTTTTAATTGTGAGCAGAATTCCGTAAGTAATTGCTGTAAAATGGCTAATATTTTAGGGGAGATTCTGTAGAAATTTTTACTAAATTTCCTAAAATCTATAATATTGTCATATTTTTAATAATGTATCTTTAGTCATCTGTAGATTTTTTTTCCCAGAGATCTATATATATGATGCATGTGTGATGTTCCTTGCATTGGCCTTGGGAGGATTTATTTTGATAGCCTGTGATTTTAATTTTTTAACAATTATTAGTTAAATTGTTAAATTATTTCAGTTTTATATGAAGTTCACCTAATCAAATAACTACAAATAAATTTATATGCAGTTCTAAATACGTGTCGTAGGCACGTGCCACGGGCATACCTAGTAAATCTATAAAAATTCTAGGTTGTACCTATACATGTCTAGTCTCAGCTAGATTTATTTCAGATTTTTCTTTTACTGTTAGCATGGTCAATTTAATTAAGAAACAGCAGGATACACATACATTTGTGAATCTGGAAATTCTGAAATAGCTGTACTAAAATGATGATATCTAACAGATTACACATCGGAATTCAAATCTGCAAAAATGTGAAGTAAACTAGACATCATAGGCTAAATTTCATATTCAGAAAGTTATTTCAAAATGTGACAGTAACATGGTTGAAAATCTGATTCGAATGAGACAACTAGCAGTCTAGAAATAAATCATGCAACCATATATTTCATGCAAATTAGTAATCAAAGTGATCCTAGGTGTCAACATGCATATTTCTATGTTTAAGATACAATTTTACAGGCATGGTATATATTCATCAAGCAAATCCCATCCAACACATTCAATTTCACATGTCGAATCCATCAAACAATCCTATGCATGGGTCTAGTTGTTATTATGTAAATGTGCATATGCATGAAACAATAGGGACTAGGTTTTAGATCAAAGAGAGCGGCACGATGTTAAGAATATATTGGGTTAGCTCCTGTAAACCCTTAATAGACTTAACAGAATTATCAAATGCAGCATGATAAGAAAAAGGACGGGATCTAGTTGCAGAGATGAAATAAACTTGAAGGATCTACTTGCAAAGATCAAATAAACTTGAACAAAACAAAATATTAGTTCCAGGAGAGACTTGCCTGTTAATTAGTAGATTCTTATAATATAGAATAACGGGATCGGAATCCCGGGCGACGATCCACAAGAACACGTGCGAGCTACGTGCAAAACATCAAACGGCGAAATCCAAAATAGCAACCAAACAGAAAATCAGGACAGCAAGAGTAATCAGTGAACACAGCAGATCCAAGAGCAAAACAGCAAATGCCAATACCGGATCCACCAAGCCAAAATAGCAAACACCCTAAGCGGCCAATCAATCTTCGTCTCCCTTCTACAACCTTCGACAGAGAGAGAGAGCGAGCGCGGGAGGACTCCGGCGACGCTGGGGCTGGCGACGGCGCGGCACCACACAAGGCGGCGGCACAACTGCGGCGTTGCGGTCGGGAAGCAACGGCAACGGCGAGGCTCCGACGGCGACGCGAACTCTGTTTTCGCGCGAAAACAGGGGAACACGACAACGACTGGGCTGAACAGCGATGAGGATGCCAGGAGGGATCTGCGGTGGTTGCGGGGGTGAGCGGAAAGGGATCGACGGTGCAACGGCGAGGAAAACGACGAGGATATGGGTTCAGCGAAGCAATGGGTTCAGCGATGGGGGAGAGTTCGAGCGGTAGACGAAGACGACGAGGATGATGGCACAGGGATGGAGACAGTGATGAGGGTGGTGGTTGGAGGAGACGGGAGGAGCGACGGAGAGGTGATGGGAAAATGGGTTGGTTGAGTTTGGAGGCAGAAATAGGGAGGGAGGGAGAGAGGGATGAACAGTATAGGGGGTTGGGGTATAACAGTAGGGGGTGAAGGGTTAATGACGAATAGGGTTAAGAAAAAAATAGGATTAGGGTTTGATTAAAAGAGATTAGTATTTATAGGGGAAAAAGATAGGATATAGGGTAAAAAGAAAGATATTGGGTTATTGGGTATGGATCCAATAAATGAAAATACATTGTTTTTTTTATATAATGAGAATAGAATCGAATGATTCCAGCCCAATATATTAAATAAAAAATAGATACAAGCAGATCCCCGTTTACACCATCGTAAAAGGAAAAAATAAAGAACTAGGAAAAGAAATAAGGTAAACGAGCAATTAAGCTAATTGCCCAAAAACAAACAGCTACACAAACAAACGCAACCGCAACACAAACTAAAACAAATGAAGCAATACAAAACGTACACTGTGCTGAAATGACACCTTAGCTGGACGCTCCCAACCTAGGGCTAGCAAACCCACCGAACTGGAGCAAACAAGGTCGAACCGAAAACAAGACAAGCAGCAGCAAAAAGGCAACCAACTAGGAACAGCCCTAAGCTGCAGCAGGCAAAAGCAAAGCACCTAGCCGACGACCTGAAAACATTGCAACTGAACACGATAAAGGGGAAGGTGCAACGAGCTCAACACGCTGATCACCAAAAGACTCAGAAAAGAAGAAAAGGCAAATCCTGGTAGATCACAACCAGGGAAAAGAGAAGGAACAGCTCACACTTAATGCGAAGCCAAAAGAAACAAAACAGCCAGTTCTGGAAACAAATCGCAGCAAACGGAACAAGACGCAATCAATTACACAAAAACAATGCATCCAGAGCCAGCTGCATTTCAAAGAATTAACAAGAAGCCATACCGTTAAGCTAGAAAATAGCAACCTGCAGAGCTAAGGCCAGCATGCAAAACAGGTGGGAGGAAACAAGAATCCAGAACAGGAACCATAGCTGAAAGGCAACATAACCACATCCATAAAAGGAAGCCCGGCCTAAGAAAGGTCGGCTCAACAACCTGAGACGGAGCCCAAACAATAAAAACTAAGCAGCTAAGAAAAGATAGAGGAAACTAAAACCCCATACACAATAGCCAGGTCAGAGGCCAACCCCAAAAAATCATCCAACAGGGCGCCCTAGGTAGCAGTAAACACACATAGCAAAAGAGAACCGCACAAGGGAAACTAAAAGCCAACATCAATAAGAACAGTAAACTACATAACATCAGAGATGAAACAAGAAATAATAGACAGTATCTAAGGGGGGGAGGGAGTAGTATATACAATTGAGCTACAACCAAGAATTTCTTTAATTAATCAAGATTATACTCTGAGAATTTTTTTATCAAGTTCTTTTTCTCAAAATTGCTTATAATTCTCATTTAATAAGTCAAATATTGTAGAAATATATTTTCATGAGTCTAGGTATTTTTAGAAGATTTCTAATAATTTTTCTCAAATTTTTTTTAATACAATTTAAAGCTACTAAAAATATTAAAATATGAAAAAAAATCAAAATTACAAAAAAGTGGCCAAGGGCCGGATTTCGAACCAGTCAAACCCCCCTCCACCTGTGAATAGTAACAGTCCCAAGTCGCACCCGAGAACGAAAAAGTCCAAGAGCGACTACTGTCATATTGGGAACTTAATTTATACTTAAGTTTTGGGTTTCGGGTTTGAGTAAAAATCGGATTTCAGAAAAACAAAGTCTCTGGAGAGACTCGAACCCAAGACCAAACCCTCCGCCGGGCTACCAGTAACATGACTAAAGCGCACCCACTGACTACTAAGGCCTAAGTGACTAATCGATATGATCTAAGTTGAGTTAGCTGTTTATTAATAACTTTTCACAATTCTAAATCTTTTTAATTTTCTTCTCCTCTATTTTTGTGTCATAAAAATTTCCATATTCTCATTCTTAGAAATTTGCAGCGGAACAGTAATTTAAAATCATTATTTTGACATTAAAAGTGAATTTTCTTTCTAGTTTATTATTTTATGTCTACATTTTCGACTTTGAAATGCAACAATAATTTCTTCACAATTAGGCAATACAATTATCACAAAAGGATGTTTTCTTACTTTCTTTTATTTCTACAAAAATTCTAAAACATATTTACTTTCATCACATTAATGTTGCACTAATTAAAATAACACATATCAATAGTTCAATTAACCAACTAGTCATTCACAAGCAAATTTCCTTAATCTAGCATGGTTCAAAAATACACATTCTATGGCAACATGACAATTTCTAATTTAATCATCACAATTCTACCAATTTATCATCTAATTCATCAAGAATTCTTCTCATTTCTAATTAGTCTCTTTTTAACAATCATATGGCCAATTTTAACTAGTTTCTCTTAGCATATATCAATTCAATTTGTAGCATGGTATCTACATTAGAAGTAGAGAAATCACTCATCTTAATTGAAGAAATAAAAGGAAAACTCCTAAGAAACTCCTTGAACACACGATCCTCTCCTAGTTGTGAGCCTTCTCCTCCTTGCTTGTGCACACCAAATGAGCCTTCTCCTCCTTGAACTAGGCAAAACCCGAGCTCCCTTGTCTTGATGCTAGGCGCTGGCCTCCAAGGTTGCAAGAACACACTAACACACAACTCTCAATCTTTTTACTCACATAACTCTCAACCTTTTCTCACACACAAATTTCTACAACTCTTTCCTTTCTTCTCACTCTTTACAAATTTCTAATGGTGCAAAGAAATGAATGGCTAAGGGGGGCTATTTATACACTACTCAAAGCTAAATGAAAGGTGGAGATGCATTTAGATGAAGGGCTAGGATGTACTAGGGAGTTAGAAGAACCCATGAGCACACAACCAACTCTCCACTACTCCACACACCCCATCTCCTCTTGAGTGTAGGCCGACCACTCCTCATGCTCCATTCCACGCGCCTCTCCATACACACCTAGTTACTAAATGTTCATGTGTTGTTAATTTATTTGTTATAAAAACAAGTCTACCCTACAAGTTGTCTCATTTAAATGAGAAGAAATTAATGGGCTTATTTTAGTGGGCTAAAAATCCATGGGCACTTAATTTATTTAATTAATTTAATTAGTGTGGGCTAGATTTAAACAATTAGGCCTTTAAGAATTAATAATAGATACTAATAGGCTTTTTAAAGGAGAAGAAATAAAATACTTGTTCATGATATAAAAATAAATAATTTTTAAGGGAAAATGTACATAAATTTGCACGTGCAAAACACATGAAATTAAACAAAACTTATATTTAATTATAAATGAAAATTCAAGATGTTGCATAGGTACTCACACTTTAGTGTCCACCTAGGTTCATTCCCTATACCATGTTTAACATTACTAATTGAAACAGGCTTTGGTACCAAACTCTGTAGCGCCGCGAATTTTCAATAAATAAAATTTCAAAATAAGTGGCTCAATTTCCAGAATCAACTTCAATCGCAATTATAAACACAATATCAAATACAGGAAAAAATTAAAACTTTTTTTACAATAATTCTTTCTTACATTTGCATAGACGAAATTTTAGATACATTTATTACAATACAACCCAATACTTAAACTTTAATCATCTCAAATCCAAGCTTCCACTTTGCTTGGGTAACTCACTTGCAAATCCTACAAAATAAACTGAAGAGTGGGCATGTTAGTTGAAGGCAACTGACGCAATACTATAGTAATAGCAACCTTCCTAAGTCTCACAATCACAAACTTGCCACACAACATAAAATAAAATAACAATAGATGGTTCAAAAAAATCAAAAAGTGAAACTGACTAAATGAATAAGTGTTTGTCGAGAAAACAATGAAAAGAAAATGCATAAAAAACAATGTCCAAGAAAACATAATGCACACGATGCACACTAATGCACACTTGTTCGGATTCTATGCATCCCATACTACATAGGTCCGAGGTCAACCCCTTATTGTCCTCCACTTTATAGGGTTCAATTCCTTATTAAGCAACCTACTACTATGACTACTACGAGATTTAGACATTCTGCGCGTACCTAGCCCAGGCCCCGATAATTTCGGAGGTCAATCTCTATCCAAAGATAATTTCGGAAACTATTTTACTCACACCGGAGAAATTTTTAAAATACCCCACACCGCAAGTAATGGCGCATCACCACACACAGATGTCCCTTAAGCGTCAGACGTCCCTTGAGCGTCGCCTCGATCCCAATAATTTTGGAGATCAGTCCCACACCGCACGTAATTTTGGAGATGCCATCTTTGGAGATTCTACCTCATCCGCTGAACCTATAGTAATTTGAGCTTACCCTTTCTTCTAGTTGGCTCTTCCATTTCTGAGACCGAGACCAAGGCTTCGGCACTTTCACCTTTTCAGAGGTTTTCCTTCCCACTGGGGATTCCGCTGCACTTTCTTAACCTGCCGATCTGTGCTTCCCACCTTGTGGTGTTGTTGGATCTCACACTTCTTGCCTAGTTGTTTGCGTAGACTTCTGACTTGCTCTCTCACTTAGTCCGGTCGAAAGAAAGTCCTCATCTTCCGCCAGGCTCTCAAAGAGATCGGTTGACAACTCGCACGTGCATGCTTGCGTGTGTGTGCGGGTACCTTAACTCACACGCGTGCGAATGGCCCCGAGGGCCAAGGGGCTTCCTCCCTCTGTTTCACCTCCCGGATACATATGCGAAGTCAAAAAGTAGCTCAGTCAGAAGAACAAGTAAGACTCCGAGTTAAGAGCTAAGAGTTATGAGTTATGAGTTCTGAGCTGTGAGCTCCTGATAAAAGATATACAGGAGATAAGAACCTGATGAGTCACCCGTTTGGATGTGTCGTCAAACCAATTTTATTTAGAACAGGGTTTTGGATGCTTCACGAGTTTCAGACCCATCTTATCCACGAGGTGTACTGAGAGGCAATGTTCATACTACTTCCACTGTTGACAAGAAGGCGCATCTAATGCTGGTCTGAAAAGACCTCATAGAGGAACCTGTCCCACAAGGACAAACCAAGAAATTTGTGACGAGAGGAATACTGAGTTCTTCACAGGAGAGCTCGATGCTCGGACGACTATAGGTCACCAATGCCTAGAAGTGAAAATAGTCACCCTACCGGTACCGGTCACTCTCAAACGGGTGATGAAAGTCACTTAGCTGCTTTAGTATGGCTTGCGAAGGGCTAACAGGCCCAACCTCACGAGGTTGCATTGAAAATGTACGAAGTCCTGGTTGGGCACATCACGTTGGCGAGACGGCGATGAAACACACAGTCCCAACAACAGAGAGAAGTCTCGATGAAGAAACCGAGCTGGGTGGGAAGGCACGAGACCGCATGCATTGCTTGGGGCTTTACGAGTAACTCTTTCTGGATCTCAGTGGATCCAGAGCCTATGGGGTTGGTATAAGACTTATGTCCAAGCATCGAGCTCTCCTGAGAAGAACTCAATATTCCTCTCGTCATAGCTTTCTTGGTTTGTCCTTGTGGGACAGATGCCTTTTATGACTCGCTTGGAAGGATAGATAGTCAATTATATCCGCTGTCTCGCTTGCTTTTTCTTTCTTAGAGTTTTCGAGACTTCACTTCCAGTAGCTAATTCGGTGAGTAGGGTTAAAAGATTTGACGTGGTGTTCAGAACCAGCCGTCGAAGTGAATGAATTCGAAAGAACAAAGAAGTAAGGAAATGAAACGACTATTTCTTGAACTATTTCATAAGCAGATTTTCCCCTTTACACCAATCAAGAGTTCTCTTTCAGGTTCAATGGAGGAGTGCTATGATTATCTTATTTTACTACTAACCATGGATCTTGAAAAATAGACTACAAAAAAAGGTAGATCTCGCACCAACTCTGTACTTTTTTGTTTATGTCAGTTGGATGTTGGAAGCGTTGATGATCCTATCCTTATCCTGAGCACATGACCTATAGCTATCTTCGCCTAGTCGTTGCATGACTGTTCATCTCATTGATTCTTATCCTGGTACTAACTTGCTGGCTTTGACGCTTTGAATGATGATGAGTGGTGTGCCCTCCCTCCTGATGAGTAGGGACCTCTTTTTTGAGCTTTCTTTCCATTTTTTAGAAAGGGTTGATAATGTATTTCACTCACACCTCTATAATTTCGGGGACTATCTTACACCGCAGATCATCCTGAGGCCCGCATACTCACATTTGCTACCATTTCATCATGTCATTGTGTAGTGTCTGTCCTTATACATTCATATAAGTAACTGAGTCACCTAAAGCTAGCTCCACCCTACTAGACTTAAGCCCACAAAACTAGGCACACTAACCCTGCTTGGCCAAGTCCCACAATCAATTAATTCATTACCGATAATTATAGGTCCTGCTCAACTTCTAATGCTCACAACACAAAAATTCTCAACTAACTTTCTAGGGTCCACAACATAACCCTAAATCTCAAATCAAAAGCCCCACTTGGTTCAATTATACAAAATACTCCTTATTAATCACATTCTTTTTAATCAACTGATACTGCCATAAAAGACTCTTTTATATATGGAAACATATTCAATTTACAAAAATTCTTTAAAACAACTTTTAAATATCATTTTCCATCCATCCATACACTTCAATTAATTCTGCTAGAAATTTGTTCCATATCAACTGTAACAAGTCTCTTCATCATGTGGGATCTCGTCCCAAAATCTTAAATTTCGTAATTTTCAAAATATGAAATTTACACATCTTTAAAACTGGAAATAACTCTTAAAATTCTGAAATAGTTATCCTTGAAAACTGAAATATATACTCCCATCAAAACTGAGAATTTCATCCACAAAGTTGTTGTTTTATACATTCGAAATCGCAACTCAAACTTGCCAAAAACTAAAAACTCATTTCTCCATAAATCTGAAACTTATGCCTTCTTATCCTCAATAGCAGTCCATTTAAAAGTGAATATTCAATTCTAGAAAATTAAGTTTATATTTACTCCATAAACATAGAATTCGTTGCCAAATTTATAAACCATTCGCACGAAAATAGTAGCTTCAAATCATCAATAAACTGAAACTCACCCTATTTTTATAAAATCTGAAACTTGTTTATTTTAGAATTTGAAAAATATCCCTTTAGAACTCAAAGTTTTCATCTCTAGAAAATTAAATAAATAGCCCCCTCAAAACTGAGAATTTAATCTCCCAAAACATAGATTTATTTCCTTCAAAACATTGTTTGAATATATCAAAACTTGGAACTAGATTCCACAAAAATCTAAAATTTAACAATTTGGAAACTCAACCAAAACCTAATCAAATCTCACATAAATATTAGATTAAATACATACATATGCACTTCTATATGTGTACACTAGTATCCTCAAACCCCAGCACACAACCCCCCTCACAACAGCCCTTCAAAAATCGAGCCAACCCCAAAAACCGAAGGCCAAAAACAGCAGCCACGGGGGAACAGTAACCCTCGGGTTACTGTTCAACCCCCGAGACCGAAACCCTAACCTAGGGTTTCGACCTTACAACCCTAGCCCCCAATGTATTGAATGTATTTTCTTTGTATATTTCATTCCATATTCACATTGCATGCACAATCAATAAGGATTTATCATCAAAATTTTATTTGTTTTAAAACAATGAAATAAACACTAAAAATCTCATCTTTTAATCGTTCAAAACATGCTTCTTGAATTAACTACTAAGATCCAACAACTACAATCACATATATTTTTATTAGATCTATTTCTTTAAACAAGATAATAATCTTTCATGCATAAAAGCTCCATTATTCAAGAACAAACTATTTTAGATCAACATGAATATTTAGAACATATGACAACTCTAATCATTCACAATAATACATGGGTTCCAAAAATTAGCTCCCACAAATAAAGCATAATCTTTCATGCACAAAATAATCATCATACGAGGGAGAATCAAAATAAGCGTATCATGCCATCAAGATTTGAGTTTTATCATATTAATAGACAATTTTTATCTGCAATCTATCTCTACAATCATCTCATAAACAAAACATCATGTTCATGCTAATATAATCATAATATCACAAAATCTAAACCCTAGCATGATTCTATATTGTTCATGAGAAAGAAAAAAAAAACACATCTAGAGAGTTGGATGATTACCCACCTCAAAGAAGACCAATTGAAAGACAATAATAAATAAGAAAAGAAAAGCTCCACTTCCTTGCGAAATTTGAGAAATTCAAGCCTCCAAAATTCCAAGAAATAATAAAGAGGATAAACTTTTGTTCACCACAGTGGAGGGTGGCTGTAGTAGCAGCAATTACAGGCCGGGGCTGATTACTAGGGTTTTACAAAGATTTGCTTTTGCAAAAAAGTCCCTTGAGAAATTTTTAAATGTATAGATCTTTCCAAATCAATTAGTTAAATCAAATCAAATCAAATCATTTAGAGTAAAAATCTAACCCCCCCCCCCCTAACTCCTCCAATCTGTCCGACCCTCACTGCAGCCCAGAATTCCAAATATTCAAAAATTTGCTTCTGATTGTCAATTTTACAAAAAAATGTTCACTTTGAAATATTTGCAAATATGCCCCAAATTATTCATAAAAATCTAGAAAATTTAGAATTACTATTTACTAATAAAGATTAGATTTTCCACAAAAAAATGACTTTTTAAAACTTTTCCAAGAAAAATATTTGCACATGTTTTGCATGTGCAAAAAATAAATTTCAGAAAAATATTTAATAAATCCCGAAAATTTGTCACAATTCATTTATTAATTCCAAAAAATATATTTAAAATTTTTGGGATGTTACAATATGGGATTAGCCATTGTAACTAAAGCTTTTGTTCGGTTATTGGCCAGGAATTGTAATGAGCTTTAAGAACGTTTGGCATAAAAACGTTGTTGCTTTCATAGTGTTTTTCAAAATGCTATCAATTTACAGCAGTTTAAAACGTTGTCAAACAATAGCATTTTGGAAACGCTATCAAATCAACATCGTTTTTGAAAACGCTATTAATAACAAACCATTTTCGAAACGCTATAAAAAACACTACGTTTCCATAAAATGCCATAAAAATGAAGGTGTTTCCGAAACGCTATAAAAACAGCATTTTATAGCGTGGGCTATGATACATTTTCAAAACGCTACCACAGACCTTCTATAGCATTTTACAAATGTTGTCAAATGTCATATATGTTGTAGTGAGTAGAGAGAGTTGGTAGTAGACGTAGGCGCTTCGACACGAATTCGACACGATCAAACTTGTTTACTTCGTTGTTGATTGTACCTTGAGAGTAGTAGTAGAGAGTTGAGAGAGTGAGAGAGTTAATAGGTTGAGAGTAGAATGTAGTTGTAAAAAAAAAAAAGTGAAACCCCGAAAATTCCAAATACACTAAAACAAACAAAAAAAAAGGCCACAAACAGCAGCTTAGCAGTCAGAGACTGCATTTTTTGTCGTTCGACTCGGCGGGTTGAACCGCCGGGTCTAACGTCCACAAATCCGGCAGGTCACGGATTGGGTTCGGGTCAGGTCGCATCGGGTTTTGAGTTGAGTGGGCCGGGTCGAGCAGGTTTGTTATTGTGGAAATCTGACCCGTTTGGACCCGCTAATTTAGCGGGTTGGACCCAAATCTGTACCGGGTCAAACCGGTTCAGGTTGGTACGGGCGGGTCACGAGCAGGTCTCGGGTTGCGGGTCGACCTGACCCGATTCCCATCACTACCTCCGTCCATGTCTTGTTATCATCAACTGGACCAAAAAGAACCAAAAAAAAAAAAGAATTAAAAGACTTTAGACTCAATTGTATTGGGTTATTACCTTCACTTGTTATGGTGAATGCTTTCCTTACTCGTTGGAATTATATTCACTCTCTATAAGAGCATCCACAGTCGTTTGATATATTTGCATAATATGCATATTTTAGCAATTTGATCGATGCATTCGTTTGCTATTTGTGCATATTTTGTCATAATCGCTACAGTGGATTGTTATATATGAGAGAGGATAAAGCAATATGCATATTATACAGGATGAAACTTCAAGTTTCGTCTGATATGTTTTATAATTTTTTTATCCTTCGGACGAAACTTGAAGTTTCGTCAGATCAAAATAGTGGCATTTTTAAAATTAATAAAATCCCGAAGATGATGCCCCCTCCCCCCCCCTAGAGCCTATGGCGTCTAGGGAGATCCACTTGGAGATTAGGGATCCACCAATAGAACGAAAGATAGAAGGGGAAGGAGAATCAAGTTTCAATTCCTGGATAGAGATTAAATCATAATGAGAAGAGGCGATCAGTTGATAAACAGCATGTTGTTTAGCGGGGCTCCTGAGGCCCTGGATATTTCAAGAAATACTAATCATGGAAACATTGAGACTCCACTGCTCTAGAACGTTCCTGCTGCCTAATAGCATCAAAGTCCTAAATATTATCCGAATTAACCAAAAACCCCATCTCATTGGCAAGATTAATCATTTCAATGTTGGAAAGGGAATCGAAATGAACTTGATGGATGGAGCCTAACAAAAGCGGGTCAGAGGCAGGTGGGTCTGGGGTAGGGAGATTCGAGTTGCGAACCTGGGAGATTCGAGTTAACAATGAAAATACATTGTTAATGAATATAATTGATCAATACAAATTTGAGTACGAGAAATAAGATATCTGATATAATTTGCAGTACATAAATTATTTGAAACGATTAAACACACAATTATTAACTAAGAATTGATTTGTTTTAATATTCAATAATAATAATAATAGATAACCATATTAATGATAAGAATAGAAATAATAACCATGACAGTAAAATAGTAATACTAATAATAACATTAATAATAATAACGACAATCAGAATAAAAATACTAACAATAACAATAGCAATTGTCAGGATAATAATATCAATATATAAAAATAGGAATTCGTTGAAATAGTCCAATCAGTAATAATATTTTTGATTTGAGTTAAAAATGTAAATAGTTGATCAAGTAGAAATGGAAACAAAGTTTATTTAAAATAATTATAACTATTGTTTAGGAAAATGCTTTAACGCAAAATTCAAATCGAATTTAACAAATAACGAAGTTATAAATATCGAAATACAGAAAAATACTCAGAAAATACGTATTTGCATAAATTGCGGTTACAAGATATGAGTAAAGTTTTCCTAATAATAATAACAACCTCAATTATCAGAACAATTGATAAATTTGTTGGAAAATATAAAGTACTTCAAAAGACAAACATTGGATGTATAGAGTCCTAAAACTGTTATAAGAATTACAAACAAATTGCATCATTAACTACTAAAATTTGAAAGTAACATGATATGCGGACAAACTTTTGCTACATACTTCACTGTAATTATTTTAAAGGGAAAAAAAATAGAAGGTCAAATGTCATATTTGTCAATATATGTTGTAGTGTCAATTTAAGGCTTAACTGCTTTATTTTTTTCAGTCAAAGAGGCAACGACCTTGTACTCTGACTCCTGGTTACTACCTTGGACGGAAGAATGCTCACGACATTAAGTTCTTTCTTTTTCCCTCACCACTATCAAGAGATTGTACTCTAATCCTTCATTATTTATAACCAGAGTGTTCTTATTTATTTATTAATTAGCTATTTTCTGTTTCAGGCTACTGTTATGAATGTAGCAGGTATCGTGGGGGCCGTGAGGATTATGGTGATGTATATGGCAGGTCACCCAGGCGATCTCCTTATTGTAGTGGTCGTGATTGTTCCCCTCGCCGATATCCTTATCGAGGCAGATCAAGCTTCCTTACCTCTGATCCAAACCCCATATATGTACCTTCTTGTACCAAGAAGGACAAATTATTCAACTGTTGTTCTTCTACTGCTATTTGTCTGCATGTTATGTTTCAAAATCATCTTGTATGGAATTCAGGAAAGCTTTAAGAACATTTTGGTTACCAATTTCCTGTAGTTGTAATTTATTATTGAGTTGCCTGGCACCTAACGCATGTTAATTGTGTTGCATTGACTTGCCGCATTTGCTGAGTACAAGTTGAAAGTTATTCAATGGAGATGTGATTCATGTAAAGATAATTAGGCACGGGATATGTGTAGCACACCGAATTTCCAATAAATAAAATTTGAAAATAAGTGGCACAATTTTCAGAATCAACTTCAATCACAATTATAAACAACACAACATCAATTAAAACTTTTTAGTACAACAGTTCTTTCTTACATTTGCACAACGAAAAATTTAAATACATTTATTACAACACAACCCAACACTTAAACTTCAATCATCTCAAATCCAAGCTTCCACTTTGCTTGGGCAACTCACTTGCAAATCCTGCAAAAAAAAAACTGAAGAGTAGGCACGTCAGTTAAAGGCAACTGAGACATTACTATAGTAATAGCAACCTTCCAAAGTCTCACAATCACAAACTTGTCACACAATATAAAAAAAACAACAATAGATGGTTCAAAAAAATCAACAAGCGAAACTAACTAAATGAATAAGTGTGTGCCGAGAAAACAATGAAAAGAAAATGCATAAAAAATAATGTCCAAGAAAACACAATGCACACTAATGCACACTTGTTCGAATTCTGTGCATCTCATACTACATCGGTCCAAGGGCAAGCCCTTATCATCCTCCACTTTATAGTCATCCTCCACTTTATAAGGTTTAATCCCTCGTTATGCAACCTACTACTATGACTACTACAAGATTCAGACATTCAGCACATACCTAGCACATGCCCTGATATTTCGGAGGTCAATCTTTATCCATATATAACTCCGGAGACTATTTCACTCAAACCTGGGAATTTTCGAGAAAACCCCACACAGTAAGCAATGGCGCCTCACCACACACAGCCGTTCCATGAGCATGCCTTGATCCCGATAATTCCGGAGATCAGTCACACACCACAGGTAATTCCATAGACTATTTTACTGACACCTCGATAATTCCGGGGACTATCTCACACCGCAGATCATCCTGAGGCCCTTATACTCGCGTTTGCTCCCATTTCATCATGTCACCGTCTAGTGTCTGTTCTTATGCATACATATAAGTAACCTGAGCCACCTAAAGCTAGCTCCACCCTACCAGACTTAAACTAAAAAATCCAAGAACACTAACCCTTCCTGGCCAAATCCCAGAATCAATTAATTCACTACCTGTAATTCTGGGTCTTGCTCAACTTCTAGTGCTCACAACACAATAATCCTCAACTAACTTTCTAGGGTCCACAACATAACCGTAAATCTCAAATCAAAGCCCAACTTGGTTCATTTATACAAAATACACTTAATTAATCACATTCCTTGTAATCAACCGATACTGCCATAAAAGACTTTTTCACATATGGAAACATATCCAACTGACGATAATTCTTTAAAACAAACTTTAATATAACTTTCCATCCATCCATACAATTCAATTTTTTCTCCTAGAAATTCGTTCAATCTCAACTGTAACAAGTCTCTTCGTCGTGTGGGATCTCGTCCCAAAATTTGAAATTTCATAATTTTCAAAATTTGAAATTACACCTCTTTAAAACTAGAAATAACTCTTAAAATTCAGAAATAATTATCCTTCAAAACTAAAACATATACTTCCCTCAAAACTTAGAATTTCTTGCACAAAGTTGTAGTTTTATACATTCGAAATCGCAACTCAAACTTGAAAAAAACTAAAAAATCATATCTCCTTAAATCTGAAACTTATGCCTTCATATCCTTACGACCAGTCCATTTAAAAGTGAATATTCAATTCTGAAATTTTGATTTTATATTTACTCCATAAACATAGAATTCGTTGCCAAATTTATAAACCATTCGCACGAAAATAGTGGCTCCAAATCATTAAAAAACTGAAACTCACCTTTTTTTATAAAATCTAAAACTTGCCACTTTTGGAATTTGAAAAATACACCTTTAGAACTCAAAGTTTTCATCTCTAGAAATTGAAATAAATAGCCCCCTCAAAACTGAGAATTTAATCTCCCAAAACATAGATTTATTTCCTTCAAAACATTTTTTGAATATATACAAACTTGGAACTAGATTCAACAAAAATCTGAAATTTAACAATTTTGAAACCCAACCAAAACTCAATCGAATCTCACATAAATATTAGATTAAATACATATGCACTTCTATATGTGTACACTAGTATCCTCAAACCCCAGCACACAACCCCCCTTACAATAGATCTTCAAAAATCGAGCCAACCAAAAACCAGAAGGGCAAAAATAGCAGCCTCGGGTGAACAGGGTTACTGTTCAACCCCCGAGACCGAAACCCTAACCTAGGATTTCGACCTTACAACCCTATCCCCCAATGTATTGAATGTATTTTCTATGTATTATTTGTAGAACCCCGTATTTTCAAATATTATTTTAAATATTTGAAAATGAATTAAAATGATTTTCTGGAAATTTAATAAATATTTTCTAAAGATTTATCTTTTTACACGTGCGAAACACGTGCAAATATTTTTGGTGTAAATTACCAATATTATATTTTAGTAGATTCTCCTAATTATAATGGAGTATATTCTAAAATTTGGGATTCTTCTGAGTAGAGAAACTATTTTTATGAATACCTCGAAAGGGAGGGGCTTTTATGTAAAAGTCATTTGGATCTTAAATAAATTATGAAAATTAGTTTTTACTGATATTTTGGTTCTTCAGGGTTATCATTTGAATTTAAATATATTTAGATTTTATTTAGAGTCGATTTGGTGAAGATTTAAACAAAAAGGGTGTTTTTACAAATATGGAATTTATGTAGAATCTTGTGCAAATATTTTTCTAGAAGTAAAAGTCAAATATTTTGATTTGGAAAATATAATATGTATTATTAGATATTATTTCTGATTTTTCTGAATTTTTATGAATATTTTATGATGTATTTGCAAATATTACAAAAGGGAGGGCTTTTGTGCAAAATCGCCACCCTGAGTTGTAAATCCGGATTTTTCTTATTTACTGGGCTGTGCTGGATTGCTGGAAAACTCAGTGATAAGAAGATTTTATTTGGTTTTGACTTAGTTAACCTATTTTAACTAAGAAAATGTTATATATGTAAAGTTATATTTTGGAAGGACTATTTTGCAAATGTATTTCTAAAACCCTAAATCTATATTCCGGCCTGTATAAAAGAGGGTGTGCAGCCGTCATTCGCTGCACAACACAAGTTTTATTATATCTTATATTTTCTTGGTGATTGAAGAGGAGGATTTTGGATCTCACAAAAGAGGGGCTTTCTTGTTGGATCTCTTTATTTCTAAGGTGAGTGATATGAACTTTGTTTTGTTGTTGATTTATGTGAATGATTGTTTTGTTGTTTGTTTGGACATGCTTGTTTATTTAGTGTATCTTTGTATGTGAGCGATGCAATGGTTATTGTTGTATTATGTATGTGAAACCTATGAACGTTTAGTAGATCTTGATTAATGAATTATTTATTGCTTGAAAATATGTTTAAGATTTGAGTATGGTTATGATAATAAGGGATCGGATGAATGAACATCTGGATCTCGTGAATACAAATCAGATTTGGTTTTGAGTTGTGGAAGAAATTCAGTATTGAGGAATCCTAATGGAAGAATTAGGAATTAAGAACATGAGAATTAAGTTTTGAGATATTGGTTGATTTGAGGAATTGTATCTATAATGAGGATTATTTGAGATTGTCGTTTTTACCTAAATACAAATTATTTTAGTAAACAATGATTACTTTTGGAAAACCCTAATTTTGATTATCATGTACAACCAAAACCTTGCATCTGAAGGCCGACAGTCGACTGGCAGACCTTTCAGTCGACTGGTATGACTCGGCTGCTAGATCTTTAGTTTTCTTGAAAATCCGTTCTGGACAGTCGACTTAGACCCTTTTCAGTCGACTGGCACACTTAGAATTTATTTTTCAAAGTTATTGTAGATTTTTCTTTGGTAAGTCGACTTATAATCTCTTTTAAGTCAACTTATGACTTTTATAAGTCAACTTATATTCTATGGTAAGTCAACTTATGACTTTTATAAGTCAACTTATAATACTTAACTTATTTCTTCAAATCATGGAATTTTCCCCTCTGGACAGTCGACTGGTGAGTTTTGCAGTCGACTATAGATACTTAGATTTTATTGTCTTAAAAATGTTAGTTTCCACTCTGGACAGTCGACTGGTGAACTTTTGCAATCGACTGGTTCTGATACTTCTCCTAACGTATTTTGATGTTCTTTAAATGACTAATTCTTTAAATGTTTTGGATCTATAACCTACCCTTATAAATATTATTCTTCTATAGAACATACGTTTTCAATATATTTTATTGTTGGATTTGGATTATGGAATTTATTAAAGACTTGGGTTTTGTTGAGAGGAGAGATTTCTCCTTTGATCGTTTGACGATGGAATAGTGAGTTATGGTCATATTGAGGTCTCTAGGAGTTGAGTGGGAGTCCTGCGAACCAGCAGGATACACTAACCATAGAGATAAGGATTTTTGGTCAACGTAAGTAAAGGCTTATGCCAACTAGATGGTATTTAGGTGTTCGCGTGTCGAGGGTCTACGGGCCTATTCACGGAGCATGCAAGGTGCATTTGCGTGTCGAGGGTCGGCAGACCTATTCACAGAATGTATCGGGTGTATCTGCACGTCAAGGGTCTTGAAGGCCTATTCGTGGGGTACATAATATTTAGGTGTTCGCGTGTCGAGGGTCTACGGGCCTATTCACGGAGCATGCAGGGTGCATTTGCGTGTCGAGGGTCGACAGACCTATTCACGGAATGTATCGGGTGTATCTGCACGTCGAGGGTCTTGAAGGCCTATTCGTGGGGTACATAATATTTAGGTGTTCGCGTGTCGAGGGTCTACGGACCTATTCACGGAGCATGCAGGATGCATTTGCGTGTCGAGGGTCGGTAGACCTATTCACGGAATGTATCGGGTGTATCTGCACGTCGAGGATTTTGCAAGCCTATTCGTGGGATACATAGCAGGGAGATGATTCTCCGGTTGTTGTTATTGAGTTATCTTACATGATGCTTGCGCATCAAGGGCGTCACAAGGGCGGTGACGCCTATTCGCGGAGTATTCTGAACCTTGTTTCCCATCACCGTAGTGGGGTTAATTGCATATGGAATTGTGTTTTCTTGACTTGGTTTTATGCTTGTGTTTTTCAGTTTTCCTACACTTGACACTTAGTCTAGCTTCACTTGTTGTTTTCATTCCATGATGTTTTCACGCTTTATATCTTTGTTATTTCCCATTTATCCTTGTTGTTAATACATGCTGTTGATGACTTTATGTTGTTATGACTTAATTATGTTGTATGTTTTATATCACTCACACCATTTATGGCTGACCCCTTTAGTTTGGGGGTTAGGGATCATCTCTAGCCTCATGTGTTGCAGGTTGTTGCTTAGAGTTTGGGGGTTTGGATGCTTGAGTTAGCTTTGGAGATTATAAGTGATGTAATAGAGCCTTGTGTAAATTTTGTAAAGAGAAGTGTTGTAAAAGAAAGTTGTAATTCAAGGTGTTGTAATTCAGCTGTGTTTGAAAGAGATGGTTGTAATAAATGTTTAGAAATAAAATTATTTGTGTTTTTCGGCTATGTGTACTATTACATTGAAGTTGATGCTGGGATTGTGCCACGTATTTTCTAAGATATCATATTAGAAATTCGGGGCGCTACAGATTCATTCCATATTCACATTGCATGCACAATCAATTAGGGTTTATCATCAAAATTTTATTTGTATTAAAATAACGAAATAAACACTAAAAATCTCATCTTTTAATCGTTCAAAACATGCTTCTTGAATTAACCACCAAGATCCAATAACTACAAGCCACATATATTTTCATTAGATCTATTTCTTTAAACAAAATATTAATCTTTCATTCATAGAAACTCCATTATTCAAGAACAACCTATTTTAGATCAACATGAATATTTAAAACGTATGACAACTCTAATCATTCACAATAATACATGGGTTCATAAAATCAATTCCCACAAATAAAACATGATCTTTCATGCACAAAATAATCATCATACTAGAGAGAATCAAAATAAGAGTATCATGCCATTAAGGTTTGATTTTTACCATATTAATAGACAATTTTTATCTAACAATCCATCTCTACAATCATCTCATAAACAAAACATGATGTTCGTGCTAATATAATCATAATCTCAAAAAATCTTAACCTTAGCATGATTCTATATTGTTCATGAGAAAGAAAAAAAAAACACATCTACAGAGTTGGAAGATTACCCACCTCAAAGAAGTCCAATTGAAAGACAATAATAAGAAAAGAAAAGCTCCTCCTCCTTGTGAAATTTTGAGAAATTCAAGCCTCCAAAACTCCAAGAAATAATAGAGATGATAAATTTTTGTTCACCATAGAGGTGGGCGGCTTTAGCAGCAGCAATTATAGGCCAGGGATGGTTACTAGGATTTTTACGAAGATTTTGCAAAAAGGTCCCTTAAGAAAATATGTTTTTTACATCTATAGATATTTCCAAATCAAATCAAATCAATTATAGTAAAAATCTGACCCCCAAACTCCAATCTGGCTGACCCTCACTGCAGCGCAGAAGTTCAAAGTTTCAAAATTTTGCATCTAAGTGACAGTTTTACAAAAAATCTTTCACTTTGAAATATTTGTAAATATGCCATAAATTATTCATAAAAATGTAGAAAATTTAGAATTACTATTTACTAATAAAGATTAAATTTTCCAAAAAAAAAATTCTGACTTTTTTTATTTCTCAAGAAAAATATCTGCACGTGTTTTGCACGTGCAAAAAGATAAATTTTAGAAAATGTTTAATAAATCCCAAAAATTCATCACAATTTATTTATTAATTCCAAAAAATATATTTAAAATTTGTAGGATGTTACATTACTCCCCCTTGGAATAGTTATGTCCTTAGAACTACCGCTAATACGGAAAAAAAACAACTTCAAGCAAAAAAATAAAATTACACAAATAGTTTCGGAAAATTATATTTCATGCGGTCCTCCGGCTCCCAAGTGGCCTCCTCTAACAACTAATTCCTCCACAATACCTGGACCATAGGTATGACTTTACTCCGCAACACCTTCTCCCGCCGATCAACAATCTCTACAGGTTGCTCCTTATAGCTCAAGTTCAACTGCAGTCCATCGGGCACTTCCGTCAACTAATGACTCTGATCTAGCACATACTTCCTCAACATTGATACATGGAATACATCATGCACTTGAGCCAACTCTTCTGGAAATTTCAACCTGTACGCCGTCTTACCAATTCGCCTCAAAATTTTGTATAGCCCAATGTACCTTGGTGCCAACTTGCCTCTTTTCCCAAATCTGATTACTCCCTTTATCGAAGATATTTTGAGGAACACTACATCCCCAACTTCGAACTCCAAGTCCCTACGCTGTGTATCTGCATAACTCTTCTGTCGGCTCTGGGCTTCGACCATTCTCTTCCGAATCATCTTGATCTTCTCTGACGTCTGTTGCACAACTTTTGGCCGAAATATCTGCCTCACCCTAACCTCATATTAACAGACGGGTGTTCTGAAATTCCTCCCGTACAAAGCTTCATAAGGTGTCATACCGATGCATGCATGGTAACTGTTGTTGTAAGCAAACTCAACTAATGCCAAATACCTCTCCCAACTGCCACCAAAATCCATGACGAAAGATCTCAGCATATCCTCCAGTACTCGATTCAATCTCTTTGTTTGACCGTCGGTTTGTGGTGAAAAGCAGTTTTGAAGTTGGTTATGGTACCCAAAGCTGTTTGTAAACTCCTCCAAAATCTCAACGTGAACCTCGCATCCCTGTCGAAAATAATAGACACGAGAACCCCATGAAGTCTCACAATCTCTTCGATGTACAGCTCTATAAGCTTCTCCAAAGACCGTGGAATCTTCATAGATAAGAAATGAGCCGACTTGGTCAACGATCCACAATGACCCAAATCGAGTCGTTGCCCTTCGGAATCCTTAGCAAACCAGTGATAAAATCCATACTAATATTCTCCCACTTCCATTCTGGTATAGGCCATGGCTGCAACAAGCCTCCAGGCTCCTGGTTCTCTACTTTGACTTGATGACAGGTCAAACATCTCACCACAAAATCTGCAACCTTCCTCTTCATTCCTGGCCACCAAAGTGTTGCTTAATGTCCTTGTACATTTTTGTACTTCCAGAATATACCGATAGTAAGGTACTGTGTGCTTCCTGTAATATGCTCACCTTCAAATCTACGCTCTCCGGCACATGTAATCTTTCGCCCATCAATAGAACTCCATCTTCGACATGAAATTCTGATAGTTTGCCGTCGGAAATCCGCTGTAACATTCTCTGAATCTCTGTATCTGATTTCTGTCCTTCTATAATTTGTTCCTTCAATGAAGGCTAAAGTCTCAGTTGTGCCAATGACACTCCCAATCCTTGCAGTACCACCTCGATACTACCCGATCTAACTCTGCTGCCAACTCCTTCCGTGTCGTGATCAAACTTGATAGACTACTCTTCCGGCTGAGCCCATCAGCCACCACATTTGCCTTGCCTGGATGGTACATGATCTCAGGACGAATGTCCTCCAAAACCACCTTCTTTGCCGAAGATTCAGATCCCTTTACTGATAAATGTACTTCAAGCACTTGTGATCAGTAAACATATTGACCTTCTCTCCATATACATAGTGCCTCCACTGCTTCAAGGAAAAGATAATAGCTGCAAGCTCAAGATTGTGCGTCGGATAGTTCTTCTCATGAGGACGCAACTGCCTCAATCCATAAGCAATAATCTTCCCCTCTTACATCAAGGCGCAACCCAAACCTCTGAGCGACGCATCACTGTAAATATCATAATCTTTCCTAGCTTGCGGCAAAGCTAGAATAGGTACATTCGTCAACCTCTCCTTCAACTCTAGAAAACTCGCCTCACATTTATCACTCCAAGTGAAGTTCGCATTCTTCCGGGTCAATCATGTCAATGGTACCACGATCTGCGCATAACCTTGAATGAACCATTTGTAATACCCTGCCAATCCTAAGAAACTCTTGACCTCCTTCACAGTCATCGGTCTAGGCCAACTCTTCACTACTTCAATTTTCTGAGAATTAGTGGTCACTCCCTCCTTAGAAATAATATGACCAAGGAATGCCACATCTGAGTTCCAAAATTCACACTTCGATTGCTTGGCATATAATCATGTTCCTGCAACTTCTTCAACAATTATGCTAAGTGCTCAGCATGCTCTTCCTCCGACTTTGAATAAACCAGTATATCATCAATGAACACCACCACGAAAGAATCGATGAACGGCCACAAAATCTGATTCATCATATCCATAAACACTACCAGCGCATTCATCACCCTAAATGGCATCACCAAAAACTCATAAAATTTGTGCCGAGTTCTGAAAGCTGTCTTGCTCACATCTTCTTCCTTAACTCAGACCTGATGATAACCTGACCGCAGGTCAATCTTCTAAAATACTGCCACCCCCTGAAGCCTATCAAACAGATCATCAATCCGTGGAAGAGGGTACTTGTTTTGAATGGTCACCTTGTTCAATTCCCGGTAGTCAATGCACATCCTCATTGACCCATCCTTCTTCTTTACTAGCAACACTGGCGCACCCCATGGCAAAGTACTCGGCCTGATGAACCCCTTACTCAGCAATTCCTCAATCTGCTTCTTTACCTTATCTTGCTCTACAGGGCTATCCTGTACGGTGCCTTAGATATTGGAGCAATTCCTTGCTGAACATTAACGCAGAACTCAATATCTCATTGTGGCGGTAACCCTGGCAGATCTTCCAAGAAAACAGTAGGAAAATCTCTAACAACTGGAATCTCTCGGACCTCATTTGGACTCGTCAACTACGATATGGCTGCAATCACCTTCGAGTCTCCCTTCTTCCCTTGAAAAGTTACTGCGGGTCCTCTTGATGCCTTCACTGTAACTTCTTTATTCATGCATTCAATTGTAGCATCATAAACTGTCATCCAATCAATGTCCACAATCACATCTACACCCAAAACCTGCAGTTCGATGAGATCAATTCTGAAAAGCCTCACACCGATCTCGATATCACAATCCCCATAATACTGATCAGCAATCAACTCCTCCCCTGATGGCGTTGCCACTGACAAGACTCTGCCTGGAAAATTCATAGGTCCACACCTAACACTTTAGCAAAATTGGGCGACACAAATGTATGCGAAGAATCAGTGTCAAATAAAACCATTATTTTTATTCCATTAGACAAAACATATCATGATACATGAAGAATGATACTCAAAACTTCATTTTATTCTTAAACAAAGTCTTATTTAATACATCCAATAAACAAATTAAAATTCTTGCATACCCTGAATTACATCTTCTGAGTTACCAGCATCTTCCGAATTACTCGCCCTTGCCTCTACTGCTTGCCGCCAATCGCACCACCCTGCTTCATCTGTGAGCAATCAGGCTTGAAATGTCCTTCCTTGCCGCACTGGAAACAAGCCCGGTTCTTTGCTAGCTTAGGACATGAGGTCCTAAAGTGGCCCAGCTCTCCACAATTATAGCAAGTAACACCTTGAACTGTTGTCCCCATCTGATCAAGCCGACTGAATCTGCCTTTCTTCTCCGCGAACTTCTTCCCCCTTTGATTTATTGCTGCTGGCCTTTTATTTTTGTCCAAGTTTTCTGCTTCTTCGGGAGCTGATCCATGTCCTCCTCTATCATGGTTGCCCCCCTGACAAGTTTATCGAACCTCCTGATCCCCAATGGCATCATCCGAGACCTCAAATTCAGCCTCAAGCCCTGCTCAAATTTCCTTGCCTTCTTTGCCTCATCAACTACTAGCTCCGGCCCATACCTCGACAACTATGTGAACTAAGTCTCATACTTGCGCATCAACATACCGCCCTGCTATAGGTTCAAGAACTCCATCACCTTGTTCTCCTGAATGTCCAAGGGAAAATAGTGATCCCTGAACTCATCAAAAAAAGCCTTCCAAGTCATCTGCCAAAAGTCCTCTTTACCGACTGCCACCAGACGCCTGCATCTTTTTCCAATTGCATTGTGGCCAATTTCACCTTGTTGGCTGCGGGGGTTTCCAGGACCTCGAAGACCCTCCATCTGCCATATCCAATCATAGGCCTCATTGGGATCTTTTTCCAATTGCATTGTGGCCAATTTCACCATGTTGGCCGCGGGGGTTTCCAGGACCTCGAAGACAACCTCCATCTGCCCTATCCAACCATCAACCCCATTGGGATCAGCTTGCCCTTCGAAAATTGGCAGCTTCATCTTCTTGAAAGATTCCACTTTCTTAATAGGATCTGCATTAATAGGTATAGACACTGCTCCCTGATTTCGAGTAGCACTAGCTGCCATAAATGCATTCAGAGTCTTATATACTCTGGCAATCTTCGTCTCTAAATCAAGTCTACCTCAGTGGGAACCTTCACCCCCATCATCATTCCCACCATTTCTAATCTTGGGTCCAGCCATTTTGCCAAACACTGCAAAACACGTGAAACTGTTAGAGCACTAAACATAAGTCATATTCACACCAACCATACTGCAGAAATCAGTTCATACACAAACCATTTCATTTAGTTTAGTTTTATGTTTAACACTCACACTCTAATTTCCACCTAGGTTGTAACACCCCGAATTCCAAATAAGACTGAATTTGAAGTTTCACAGGATCATTACACTTCACTTCATACAATTTTACAAGGAATTAAAAACTTTTATACAACAATGATTACATCAACGCAGTGGAATTATAAATTACAATATAGTACATGAATTAAAGAACAACTTCAACATTTCTTTAAGAAGCATTCACTCTTTTGTCATGTCAATCACTTTATCCTGCATAGAAACTGTTGGCACGTCAGTTGCATACAACTGACGCTAGGATATAATATATCAATTTCTCTTACTTAGCAAGCACACACTTGTCACAAATAAAGATAAGGGGGACTATCCTATTGATGTCATCTGTGAATGTGCACTTATTCCTTAATGCAGTTATTTATATTAGATGACACTAATGCACATTTGTTCGGATTCTACGCATCCCATACTACATAGGTCCGAGGGCAAGCCCTTAATTGTTCTTCATCTTGTAGGATTGGATCCCTCGCTATGACTTAAACTACTATGGTAACTACGGTAAGTATCCTAGATGTTCTATAAGTTACGAGCCCATGCCCAGACCACCTGGAGGGGAATCCCACGTCGTGACATGACGCATCATGCAGAGCCTATGGACAATTCGCCTCCGTCATGGAACGATGGCACTACGTAGTCACTAAACACCCCACAAGCGTCGCCACGGTCCCGATAATTCCGGAGATGTATCCACGCCATGACATGACGCATCAAGCAGGAAACCTATGAATACTCTCACACGGTAGATCCGAGGCCCTCATACTTGTGTTTTTCTCTTACTTTCATCACATCTCTACTATGTGTCTAATCCTTAGATAATAGAATCATGAATAAAATTAATACTCTAGAATTAGCATCCCCTCTACATCGGTCTTAAACATCAATCATTAACCATACCCAAACTTGGTCTCGTATCATCACATTTCTCATTCAAAAATTTCATTTATGCCGATGAGAGGACTTAGCTAAACTCTACTGTCAAACTCGTTTCATGTTCATCAAAATTGAGAGTTCATATTCACAAATTCCATATTTCATCATGTTCTTTTACTTCATTTCTCCTTGCACAATTTACTTAATTTTGAACAATCTCATATTTAGTCTTACTCAATTTTTCCATGTCACAAATCTCATTTTTAATCTCCACGGCAAAAAAAAAAAATTCTTTCAAAAGGAAATATTTGTTTTCTTTAATTAATCAAGATTATACTATAAGAATTTTTTTTATCAAGTTCTTTTTTTCAAAATTGCTTCTAATTCTCATTTAATAAGTCAAATATTGTAGAAATATATTTTCATGAAGTCTAGGTATTTTCAGAAGATTTCTAATAATTTTTCTCAATTTTTTTAATACAATTTAAAGCTACTAAAAATATTAAAATATGAAAAAAATCAAAATTACAAAAATGTGGCCAAGGGCCGGTTTTCGAACCAGTCAAACCCCCCTCCGCCTGTGAATAGTAACAGTCCCAAGTCGCACCCGAGAACCAAAAAGTCCAAGAGCGACTACTGTTATATTGGGAACTTAATTTATACTTACTTCCGGTTTGAGTAAAAATCGGATTTCAGAAAAACAAAGTCTCTGTAGAGACTCGAACCCAAGACCAAACCCTCCGCCGGGCTACCAGTAACATGACTAAAGCGCACCCACTGACCACTAAGGCCTAAGTGACTAACCAATATGATCTAAGTTGAGTTAGCTGTTTATTAATAACTTTTCACAATTCTAAATCTTTTTAATTTTCTTCTCCTTTATTTTTGTGTCATACAAATTTCCAGATTCTCATTCTTAGAAATTTGCAGCAGAACAGTAATTTAAAATCATTATTTTGACATTAAAAGTGAATTCTCTTTCTAGTTTATTATTTTATGTCTACATTTTCGACTTTGAAATGCAACAATAATTTCTTCACAATTAGGCAATACAATTATCACAAAAAGATGTTTTCTTACTTTCTTTTATTTCTACAAAAATTCTAAAACATATTTCCTTCATCACATTAATATTGCACTAATTAAAATAACACATATCAATAGTTCAATTAACCAACTAGTCATTCACAAGCAAATTTCCTTAATCTAGCATGGTTCAAAAATACACATTCTATGGCAACATGACTGATATGGCTAAAAAATGGGATTAAATCGAAACCCTCCAAATCGGGCGTGAATCTTAAAGCCTAGGGGCAAAATGGTAATTTCACTACACAAACGGGTCTGAAGTGAGTCCTGGGTCTTTTCCCCAAAGACCAAATAACCCACGAACGGATCCCCTTCAACTGGGTACGGGTCCCAACCCAAAGTAAACCCAGTCCAGCAGGATAGAATTAGGGTTTCTGATTAATACCAATCAACGGCCCTGATTCACATCTATCCTTTCACTGGGAATTAGGGATTACATTCCTTATCTGATCACAGGAATTACATTCCTAATCTGACCCCAATGGCGGCTATAAATACCCCCCATCCACCACTATTAAGAGGTAATCAACCTTTTGCCAATTTACGCTCTTTCATAATCATTCCTGATTACTGACTTGAGCGTCGGAGGGTGCGTCGCCGGGATCAACCCCGGTGTCTCGCACTTTTTGCAGGTGAACGGCGGGAGTCAGCAGTCAAACTCCGGCAGAACAGGTTTCAGGTTTGCTATTCAAGTTTTCCAAGAATCCACAAATACTATCTGTTTGCCCCTACACCAGATTTAGCGGTAACAGATTGGCGCCGTCTGTGGGAACAAAACGAATAGCAGCCTCCCCTCTTCCTGTTGGTCAGATCTTCTCCAGCCATGCCTCCTAGGAAAGTAAGATCCAGAGGGTCCAACCATGGACCCAACCCCGTCGATCAGCAACAGGAAGTCCCCATCCAACCCGCTCAGCAGCAGGGGCAACTTCCTCCTCAAGCTGAGGACCCTCTCCAACAGGACCAGCCTCCTCTTCAGAATCAGCAACCCCCTAAGGGTCCCCCCGGTCCTCAAAATGCTGATGCAGGGGCCTCGCGTCCCAACCTGCAGAAACAACCTCTCCATCAGGACCGCGTCTCAATACACAATGCCTCTACAGATTCTATGACCTCCCACAATCCCCGAGCTTCCGACCTTCGCAATACCATCCTCAATCGGCAGAATGATGAGGATCTTTGCCGCCGTCTAGATGAAAAGCGGGCCCGAGAGGGAGCCTCCCGCCAACAACGTCCGGATGAGCGATCTCCTCACCGCCGAGACTACAGAAGGTCCCCTACCCGAAGAGGGCGAAGAGAGTCCCCCAAGCATCACAGGAGAAGACCTCATTCCCCTGCCGGTCGGCAACATCCAAGGAACGATGAGGCACCCATCACCCGTGCCGAGTTCCAGCAATTCCAAGCAACAGTGTTGCAAGCTCTCAACCTCCGACCCAACAACAATACCCAAAGGGTTCCTACTCCCCCATGGGTCCAAAGTCCCCACCATCGGTCCATAACTCCTCCTCCAGCTCCTAGCAATCCCCGACACATTCCTAGTCCTCGCCACTCCCGGGGCTACCGCCGTCGTAGCCCCCACTCTCCCTCGTATGAAGATGAGTCCAGAGGTTCGTCTGAATACCGTCGAAGGGATGACACTGTCTACCATCGTCTCCACGAGATGGAGAGGCGCTTGGGTCAGCTAGACAGAGAAGAAGAGCTTAGAGGAAGGACCCTTCTGTCCGAGCCGACCTCCTTTTTCTCGAACCATCATGGAGGTGCCCATTCCAATTGGCTTCAAGCCTCCACAGTTCGAGACCTATTCCGGGGAGTCCGACCCCGTGGACCACATCGAAAGCTATAAGACCCTCATGCTAATCTACCAGGCTTCCGATGCTCTGCTGTGCAAGACCTTCCCCGCTACTCTCAAGGGTCTGGCTCGGGAATGGTACTCTCGCCTCGCCCCGTCCTCCGTATTCTCCTTCGAGCAATTCGAGACCCTCTTCGTCACTCACTTCGTGAGTAGCTGCAGAACTGAGAAGACCAGCATCTCGCTACTCTACCTCAACCAGAAGAAGGGTGAGAAGCTAAGAGACTATGTGAAAAGGTTCACCGCGGAAGCTAGGTCTATCGCTTCCCTCGACCAGTCGGTCGCTGCAGCAGCTTTTCAATCAAACGTCCTTAATTCCAGCCTCCGCTCCTCCCTTGCCAAGAAGCCCCCGCGGAACTTCTCCGATCTCCTTCTCCAAAGCGAGAAGTATATTCGGGCCGAGGAAGCTGAGCACCGCCCCAACTTTGAGGGGCCTTCCTCCGGGTCCAAGAGAGGGAACAAAAGAAGAAGGAGCCAAGAAGCTCCAGAAGGACAATGGCGGACAATGCCGACCTCACCCCAGATTCGAAAAGTTCACTCCTCTTAATGCCAACATTTTCGCAATTCTCATGGAAGTTGAGAAGGAAGGGGTGCTGCCCCCTGCCCCGAAAATGAACACCCCCGGCAAAAAGAGGGACAAACAAAAATGGTGCCGCTATCACCGGGACCATGGCCACGACACCAATGATTGTAGGGCCCTGAAGAACGAGATAGAAGCCCTCATCCAGAGGGGGCAACTGGCCAAATTCATGAGAAAGGACCGAACCGACATTCCGCCTCCTCCTCGGGGGGCTAACAAGCGCCCTGAACGCGATGAAATGCCCGAATTCGAAGAGGAGCGTGTCCTGCACCTCATTCATGGGGGCCCAATAGGGGGCTCCTCCAACTCCTCTCAAAAGGCATTTATAAGGGAAGTTAATTCGGTTCGCGCCACACCTCCTCCTAAAGGCCTCGGAGTACCCGTCACATTCTCAGATGAAGACCTTGAGGGTGTCCGAACCCCCCATTGTGATGTGCTTGTCATCACCCTCCATATGGCGAACTTTAAAGTGGAGAGGATCCTAGTGGACAATGGCAGCTCCGTTAACATCCTCTTCCTCGCCGCTTTCAAAGGCCTCAAACTATCCCGAGACAGACTTAAACCCGCCGGCTACACACTCCATGGGTTCACGGGAATGCCAGTGACTATTGAAGGGGTGATCACCCTCGATGTAACCGCTGGCAAAACTCCTACTACCCGAACGGAGTCGATGGACTTTATGGTCGTGGATGTCTCTGCAGCTTATAATGTCATTTTGGGTCAGCCCGGCTTAGCTGCTCTCGAAGCCGTCCCTTTCGCCTATCACCTCAAGATGAAGTTCCCCACTCGGGGAGGAGTAGGGGAAGTAAGAGGCAGTCAGGAAACGGCGCGCAGATGCTACATGACCTCTACCATGGGTCTAGTCTCTCCCTCGAAACTCTTGAAATCCCCCAAGATGTTGTCCGGCCAATGTCCGAGCCGGTGGATGAGTTGGAGGAAGTGCTTTTCTCTGAGCAGGATCAGAGCCGTAAGTTTTTTATCAGCAAGACCCTCCCATCTTCCCTAAGCTCGGACATAGTTCGATGTATCAGAAAGAACCGCGACCTCTTTGCCTGGTCGGCCGCTGACATGCCTGGAATTTCCGAAGAGCTTCTAGTCCACCACCTCAGCGTCGCTCCAGGGTTCAAACCGGTCCAACAGAAGAGGCGCAAGTTCACTCCCAAGTGCCAGCAAGCTATAAAAGATGAGGTGGACAAGCTCTTGAAGGCTCGGTTCATACAAGAGGTCAATTATCCCGAATGGCTCTCGAATATAGTGATGGTGAAGAAGTCCAATGGGACTTGGAGGATTTGTATCGACTTTACCGACCTCAACAAGGCATGCCCCAAAGATCCATTCCCTCTTCCAAGCATCGATACTTTGATTGACACCATTTCGGGCCATGAACTCCTCAGCTTCATGGACGCCTTCTCAGGCTACAATCAGATTCGTATGTTTCCCCCGGATATTCCGAAGACCTCCTTTGTAACCGATTAGGGCCTCTACTGCTACAGGGTAATGCCCTTCGGTTTGAAGAATGCAGGTGCCACTTACCAACGCCTCGTCAACAAGGTTTTTCAAGCACAGATCGGCCGAAATATGGAGATGTATATTGATGATATGCTTGTGAAGAGCATCCACGGGGCCGATCATGTGGCCGATCTGCAAGAGGCATTCGACATACTCAGGAAGCACGATATAAGGCAAATGTGCATTCGGAGTCTCGTCGGGGAAATTCCTAGGCTTCATGGTCAGCCAAAGAGGAATCGAGGCCAACCCCAAGAAGATCAAAGCCATATTAGACATGGCTCCCTCGAAGAATGTCAAAGAGGTTCAGAAGCTAACGGGTCGCCTGGCAGCCATAGGGCGCTTCCTTTCCAAGTCAGGGGAAAAGTGTCTTCCCTTCTTCAAAGCTCTTAGGGGGGCTAAAGGCTTCGAGTGGGGTCAGTAACAACAAGACTCATTCAACCAACTGAAGGCTTACCTAGTCAATCCTCCTCTTCTCAGCAAACCTGTTCCCGGGGAAACCCTCTACCTCTACTTAGCCGCCTCCGAGCAGACCCTCAGTGCCGTCCTCGTGAGGGAAGAAGATAAGACTCAAAAGCCCATCTATTACGTGAGCAAGGTACTTGAGGATGCCGAGCTCCGCTACCCCAGGATAGAGAAGATGGCATACGCCTTAGTCATGGCCGCAAGAAAGCTTCGCCCATATTTCCAGTCCCATTCGGTAGTCGTTTCTACCGACCAGCCTGCTGAAGCAAGTCCTCCACAAGCCGGAGACCTCCGGTCGTCTCATGAAGCGGTCTATCGAGCTGAGCCAACACGACATATCATACCAGCCTCGGACTGCAATCAAGGCTCAGGCCTTAGCTGAATTCATCGTCGAGAATACCATCCCCGAGGTCAGCCAAGCAATGAAGGGACCGCCTGTCTGGTCGGTCTATGTAGATGGATCTTCTTGTAACGAGGGAAGCGGAGCCGGGGTCATTCTGGCCGGCCCGGATGATTTCGTCCTCCAATACTCCATCCGCATCAACTTCAAGGCCTCTAACAATGAAGCAAAATATGAAGCACTCATAGCCGGCCTCGGAATGGCTCACAATGCAGGGGCGCAGCGCCTCCGGATCTTTAGCGACTCTCAGCTGGTCGTAAATCAGGTCCTAGGCGAGTACGAGGCACGAGATGACCGAATGGTTAAGTACCTAGCCAAGGTCAGGAATCTCATGGCCCTATTTGATGAAGCTCTCATCGAGCGAATCCCCCGAGAAGAGAATTCCCAAGCTGATGCCCTCTCCAAGCTAGCCTCCTCCTCCCTCCACGGTCTAGAGCAGACCGTCTTGATCGAGGTGCTCCTGAAGCCAAGTATAGAAGATGAAACTTCCGACTCGATGGAGTCGCTACCTGTCCTGCTTCAAGATAATTGGACGAAACCCCTGGTAGAATTCCTAAGTGATGGGCTCCTCCCCGAAGACCCTAAAGAAGCTCGCCGAGTAAGAACCCGAGCAGAGCGATACACACTTGTCGAGGGCATCCTATACAAGCGCTCCTTCACACAAGTAGACGGCAGGCCTTATTTGAGATGCCTCTCTCCGGAACAAGCCGATTACGCCCTGCAAGAGCTCCACGAAGGCATCGGCGGGGCACATTCAGGGTCCAGATCCCTAGCCCGGAAGGTGTTGAATTATGGATATTTCTGGTCCACTCTCCTACAAGACGCCGAACTGCACGTTCGGCAATGCAGCTCTTGTTAGAAATACTCTAACGTCCGTCGCCTCCCACAAGCTCCACTCACCTCTCTATCAATTCCTATCCCTTTTGCAATGTGGGGGATGGATTTACTAGGGCCATTCCCACCAGCTCCCGGCCAGCTCAAATTCTTAGTCGTGGCAATTGACTACTTCTCGAAGTGGATAGAGGCCGAGCCCTTGGCCACAATCACCGAGAACAAAGTAATTCAGTTCTTCTGGAAGAACGTTATCTGCCGATTCGGTGTCCCTCGAGTCCTCATAACAGACAACGGAACCCAATTTATCGGGGCTGCCTTCCGAGCTCTATGTGAAGACCTCGCCATCCAACAACGTTTCTCCTCCATCTCCCATCCACAGTCGAATGGTCAAGTGGAGAATGCTAACCGACAGATCCTCTCCGGTATTAAGAAGAGGCTGAATAAGTGCCCTAAAGGCTAATGGGTTGATCAACTCCCTAACGTGCTGTGGAACTACCGCACCATGAAATGGACCCCCACAGGAGAGTCGCCATTCAACCTCACGTATGGGTCCGAGGCTGTAATCCCATTGGAAGTCGACATACCTTCTCCTTGCCTTGTTGCCTACGAAGAAGAACAGAATGCCAGAGAACTTCGGGCAAACTTAGATTTAATCGACGAACTACGAGAAAGAGCGTCAATCCGCCAACAGAGCTATCGGAGGAGGATCGAGTTGGCGTACAATAAGAGAGTCCGTCCCACCGACCTCAAAGAAGGGGACTTGGTCCTCAGAAAGTTAGCAATCTCTTTTCCTAGTCAGAAGAGTAAACTAGCTCCAAATTGGGAGGGACCCTACAAGATCGCCAAAGTGGTTCGTCCCGGGACATATCGTCTAGAAGACCTCGAAGGCAGAGAGATCCCCAGGACTTGGAATGTCGACCATCTTTTGAAATACCAAGAGAGCGCTTTAACGCCTCTCTAAGTATCCTGGGAAGTCGAACCGTTCCTCTGCTTTTACTTGTATTTTTTCCGTTTATTTCTCCTATGTAATAACGGCTCGCAAATTAGAAGCGGCCAACTATTAGTTATCAATGAAGAACGTTTTTTCATATGTTACTTGTAAAATTGCTTGTATCTCTCTGCTTTTACTCTTCACCCTAAAGACGAGTTCAGAGTTCAACACTTGGCTCGACTCTGCTTCGCAGGCTCGCTCTTAAGCGAGCTAGAAGTGGTTCGCCATTCGGAATTGCTCCCACAACCGTTGAAAAAACTCTAACGACGAGTTCGGAGTCCAACACTTGGCTCGACTCCGCTTCGCAAGCTCGCTCTTAAGCGAGATAGAAGTGGTTCGCCATTCGGAATTGCTCCCACAACCGTTGAACAAACTCTAACGACGAGTTCGAAGTCCAACACTTGGCTCGACTCCGCTTCGCAAGCTCGCTCTTAAGCGAGATAGAAGTGGTTCACCATTCGGAATTGCTCCTACAACCATTGAACAAACTCTAACGATGAGTTCGGAGTCCAACACTTGGCTCGACTCCGCTTCGCAAGCTCGCTCTTAAGCGAGATAGAAGTGGTTCGCCATTCGGAATTGCTCCCACAACCGTTGAAACAAACTCCAACGACGAGTTCGGAGTCCAACACTTGGCTCGACTCCGCTTCCTTAAGCACTCCGAGTTACCGAGCCAAGTGGACGAGGTACCGACCTCCACATATGGAGAAAAATGCCGCCGAACCAGTTTCACAGTCAGATTATCTCAAAATTCGTACTAGAACGTGATGCACGGCTCAGATCGCGCCACGTCTCCACAAAATGACAAGATAACGTTTTCTTGGCATCTGAGCCTCTTGTCTCGCGATTCGCACCATGATCATGATGCACCGCCAGATTAAGCCACGTAGCTCGGCCATAAATCCGAGTTACCTAACTATCGAAATGCAAAGAGACCTCGGCACACCCCGAGCAAGAGCGAAAATTCTACGGCTAGAACGAATAAAAGAAGCTAACTTTTGGTTCTTATAGTTCGTTTCAAAAGTAAAGTAATTACGGCACAACAGCGAGCAGACGAACTTCAATTACGGCACAATAGTGAGCAGACGAACTTCAACAGCGAGCATCCTTCTCCACCTTCACCACCTCTAGGGCCTTCGCCGATTCCATAAACTCCTCGGCAGCCTTAGCAACTTTGGTGACCTCCGCGGCGAGCTGCTCCTTCGTTCGCTCCAAGTCCGCCTCGAGGTCGGCGACTCAAACTGCCAAGCCATCCGAGCGACGTTGCTCTGCCTCGAGCTGCCTAACTGCCATCGCCTTCTCTGCCCTGTCCTTTTTACAGGCGGCCTTCAGTTCCCTCTCCTGGTTGGCGAACTCTTGAATAAGATGGCCGAAGTGACAGGTTGTCTGTGGCAAGAAGGAGTTAGAGCCGAGCTGTGAACTTAGGCAAAATTCTCAAAAAGCAGAAAATCAAGACTTACCGACATAAGGGATCGGGCTACCTTGTAGGTGTCGTCGCCGGTCGTCCCCGCCTTCAGAGCGGCTCGGTCCTTGGGGGTCGCGAGATGTTTCACGGCTTGCATACACATCTGCGAGTCTCCGAGGAAGCCGTCGTGGTTCTTCACCTGCCAGTTGGGGACGAACAGCTTCTTGTGCTGCTCGGTCAGAATCTCCTCGGCCTGAGTCGTCAGAGGCGGGGCCTCGAGCGACAGCGCTGCCGAGACGGAGAAGGTCTCACCGGCCACGGCAGACGAAGCAGGAGCCGAGGGGTCGGCGGGAACAGCCACCACCAACGATGGAGCTTGAGTGACGGGGGTAGGGTCGGCGACTACCGAGGGAGCCTTGGTAGGGTGGCCGGACGAAGGACCCGTGCCCGTCCTTTTCCTCTTCCTACCGTTGGCAACCTTGCCTCGCTCATTCAACATCCCCAAGAAATCCATCTTCGGCGCTTCTGTTCCGAACAACAAAACAAACAACAAGTTAGAAAAACGAACAAGAAACTTAAAGGAAAAAAAATGCGATGAGATGTCAGGGGCATACTCGGGTCGATCGGACTAAGGCCCGACCCGTGTAGCACCTCCTCGGTCATTTCCCTCCAGCTCAACATTCGGAGGGCAATGAGCTTCGCCGCCACCTCCTCCTCGACCGGAGTCAGCACCGGGTCGACCCTTGCAAACTTCGGCACCTCTACCTTCCACCGTTTCGGAAAGTCCACCGTCGAGGGCCCCTTCAACAGAAAAAACTTCTCCTTCCAACCTTTTATCGAATCCGGATTCTCTATGAGCCTAACGCCTTTCTGGGGTGACAGGGTAGTAGCGAGGCTCGGCCTTATTCATCCAGTGGATTCGATACAGGCTCCGGAGGATCACCATGTCAGGTTCGACCTTGGCGACGCGGCACTGCAGCAAGAAGGCGAGCACGTGGCGCCAGGAGTTCGGCATAAACTGAACCGGTGCCAGGCAATACCACTGAAGTACCCTTAACACAAAGGGATTCAGAGGGAATCGCAAGCCGGCGCTCTAAGAGTCGAAGTCGAAACACACACATATCCGACGACAGTTCGGAGTTCGCCCACATCCCGGGGCCGGGGAGGATCAGCTGGTACTCCGGAGGGATGGCGAACCCCTTCCTAATCCGGAGTAGGTCCTTCTCACATAATACCGAGGCAATATCGTTCACCTCGGTAGTCTCTCTCGGTTTGTTTTCCTCGTAAACTGCCAACCTACCAACGATCGCCTTCTTCAGAAGATCACCCTCGTACCGCCTAATTCCGGCGTGGCCGGACAGCACACTAGGGTATCGGCCCGACTTAGGGGCTCGCCTCTCAGTCTCCACGATCTCCTCGACTACAGGAGACCGGGCCACTACCTTCTTCCTCTTCTCCTCGGCCACGGATGGTCCTAACAACTCCTTCCCCTTTCTCCGGCTCGCCACTTGTCTCCTCTCCTCGGCACCACTATCGTCCGAGGACGAGGCCTCACTTCCGGAGTTTACCCTTGACATCTTTAAAAAAGTATAAGGCAAATACACTGACCTTGATATGACGTTGCCTTGAAGTGACGTTCACGGTCGGAATTAGATCACCGGAAATTGCCTAGCCCGCGCGACAGCTAGCGCAACCACCCTAGATCACAAATCGCCGCTAGCAGAGCAAACTGAGAGTAAAAGTAAAAACTAGGAAGTAAAAATGGGAAATGAGCCAAGGGGTGAAGGGGGGTGAGAATTTATAACCTCAAAGCGACGTTTGGGCTCCCTAGGCGGTTAAGGGCCCACTAAGAGAAGGCAAAACGAAAAAATAGAGAGTTGCGACGTTTCAAGACAAGAGCTCTTCAAATTCGCTTAACTCCATTACTCGGCCACCGGGGTGCTTGGCCGAGCTACCGAACAGCTTGGCTAAGCAACCGAGCTACTGAGTGAAAGAGCTATCCACCGAACCTACAGTGAGCTTTGCCGAGCTACCGAGACGAGGTGCCGAGGTACTGACCTCCACATATGGAGAAAAATTCTGTCGAGCCAGATTCACCGTCGGATCGCTCCAAAATTCGTGTCGAAACTTGATGGACAGTTCAGATAGCGACACGCCCACAAAATGATAAGATAACGTTTTCTCATGATCTGAACCACGTCCTCGTGATTCACACCGTGATGAACGCTCCAGATCTAGCCACACGTTCCTTTCGAGCTGCCGGCCACCGGGGTGCATAGCCGAGCTACCAAACAGCTTGGCTAAGCAACCGAGCTACTGGGTCGGAGGGTAGCGACACTTCAAGACAAGAACTCGTCAATCCCTCGGCAATCAACGCCTCGACGTGCCACCGAACCGCCGTTCCAACCGAGCTGAGGTGCCGAGGTACCGACCTCCACATATGGAGAAAAATTATGCCGAGCCAGATTCACCGTCGGATCGTTCCAAAATTCGTGTCAAAACTTGATGGACGAATCAGATCACGCCACGCCCACAAAAAGACAAGATAACATTTTCTCGTGATGTGAACCACGTCCTCGTGATTCGCGCCGTGATGGGAGGTCAGGATCGTGCCACGTAGCTCGGCAGATCCCAGCGCTCCGAGCCGAGCTGCAAAAGGAGTCGAGCCGAGGTGCTGAGGTACCGACCCCCATATATGGAGAAAAATTCTGCCGAGCCAGATTCACCATCGGATCGTTCCAAAAATCGTGTCAAGATTTGATGGATGGCTCAGATCATGCCACGCCCACAAAACGATAAAACAACGTTTTCTCGTGATCTGAATCCCGTCCTCGTGATCGCACCGTGATGGACGCTCAGAATCGTGCCACGTAGCTCGGCAGATCCCAACGCTCCAAGCCGATCTACCGAGGAGCCGAGCCGAGGTGCCGAGGCACCGACCTCCACACACGGAGAAAATACTAGCCGACCCACTCAGATCGTCCGATCCCCCAGAAAATTGCGCTCGGCAATGATGAAGGGTCCAGATCACGCTACGTCATAATTCGGTATTAAAAATTAATTTTTATTTATTAAAATCGTTTTATTTATTTAAAAATTGCGAAAAAATAGTCAAAAATTCGGAAAAATTAATTAAAAATTCTAGGAAATAATTATAAATTTGGAAAAATATTTTGAACCCCTGAAATAAATAATTATTGCCTAGAATGATTGATTAAGACCCCCGAACGACGAATCAACACTTCGCAAAATTAAATAAGTAATCTGAAGAATAAGTAAAAATTAAGGAAAAATTCCAGCAGATCGAAGGAGCTCTAAAACAGCTTAGAGCATGCAACTAACCCAAAAATCACCATACTGCCCCATGCAAAGGATCGCCACCCCTCGTTTGGACTCCGATACAACTCCGAAAGCCATTAGAACAGTAAAACTACTCCTCAAAAACTGAACCTTCTCAGCCTTCGGGAGTGGGGGGCTCGTGATATGGCTAAAAAATGGGATTAAATCGGAACCCTCCAAATTGGGCGTGAATCTTAAAGCCTAGGGGCAAAATGGTAATTTCACTACACAAACGGGTTTGAAGTGAGTCCTGGGTCTTTTCCCCAAAGACCCAATAACCCACGAACGGATCCCCTTCAACTGGGTCTAAAAATCCATGGGCACTTAATTTATTTAATTAATTTAATTAGTGTGGGCTAGATTTAAACAATTAGGCCTTTAAGAATTAATAATAGATACTAATAGGCTTTTTAAAGGAGAAGAAATAAAATACTTGTTCCTGACATAAAAATAAATAATTTTTATGGGAAAATGTACATAAATTTGCACGTGCAAAACACGTGAAATCAAACAAAACTTATATTGAATTATAAATGAAAATTCAGGATGTTACATAGGTACTCACACTTTAGTGTCCACCTAGGTTCATTCCCTATACCTTGTTTAACATTACTAATTGAAACAGGCTTTGGTACCAAACTCTGTAGCGCCGTGAATTTTCAATAAATAAAATTTCAAAATAAGTGGCTCAATTTCCAGAATCAACTTCAATCGCAATTATAAACACAATATCAAATACAGGAAAAAACTAAAACTTTTTATTACAACAATTTTTTCTTACATTTGCACAGCGGAAATTTTAGATACATTTATTACAATACAACCCAATACTTAAACTTTAATCATCTCAAATCCAAGCTTCCACTTTGCTTGGGTAACTCACTTGCAAATCCTACAAAATAAATTGAAAAGTGGGCATGTTAGTTGAAGGCAACTGACGCAATACTATAGTAATAGCAACCTTCATAAGTCTCACAATCACAAACTTGCCACACACCATAAAATAAAATAACAATAGATGGTTCAAAAAAAATCAAAAAGTGAAACTGACTAAATGAATAAGTGTTTGTTGAGAAAACAATGAAAAGAAAATGCATAAAAAACAATGTCCAAGAAAACATAATGCACACGATGCACATTAATGTACACTTGTTCAAATTCTATGCATTCCATACTACATAGGTCCGAGGTCAACCCCTTATTGTCCTCCACTTTATAGGATTTAATTCCTTGTTAAACAACCTACTACTATGACTACTACGAGATTTAGACATTCTGCGCGTACCTAGCCCAGGCCCAGATAATTCCGGAGGTCAATCTCTATCCAAAGATAATTTCGGAAACTATTTTACTCACACCTGGGAAACTTTTAGAATACCCCACACCGCAAGTAATGGCGCATCACCATACACATATGTCCCTTGAGCGTCAGACATCCCTTGAGCGTCGCCTCGATCCCAATAATTTTAAAGATCAGTCCCACACCGCACGTAATTTTGGAGATGCCATCTTTGGAGATTCTGCCTCATTCGCTGAACCTATAGTAATTTGAGCTTACCCTTCCTTCTAGTTGGCTCTTCCATTTCTGAGACTGAGACCAAGGCTTCGGCACTTCCACCTTTTCAGAGGTTTTCCTTCCCACTGGGGATTCCGCTGCACTTTCTTCACCTGCCGATCTGTGCTTCCCACCTTGTGGTGTTGTTGGATCTCACACTTCTTGCCTAGTTGTTTGCGCAGACTTCCGACTTTCTCTCTCACTTAGTTCGGTCGAAAGAAAGTCCTCGTCTTCTGCCAAGCTCTCAAAGAGATTGGCTGACAACTCGCACGTGCATGCTTGCATGTGTGTGTGGATTACCTTAACTCACGCGCGCGCGAACGGCCCCGAGGGCCAAGGGGCTTCCTCCCTCTGTTTTACCTCCCGGATACATATGCGAAGTCAAAAAGTAGCTCAGTCAGAAGAACAAGTAAGACTCTGAGTTAAGAGCTAAGAGTTATGAGTTATGAGTTATGAGCTGTGAGCTCCTGATAAAAGATATACAGGAGCTAAGAACCTGATGAGTCACCCATTTGGATGTGTCGTCAAACTAATTTTATTTAGAACAGGGTTTTGGATGCTTCACAGGTTTCAGACCCATCTTATCCACGAGGTGAACTAAGAGGCAACGTTCATACTACTTCCACTGTTGATAAGAAGGCGCATCTAATGCTGGTCTGAAAAGACCTCATAGAGGAACCTGTCCCACAAGGACAAACCAAGAAAGCTGTGACGAGAGGAATACTGAGTTCTTCTCAGGAGAGCTCGATGCTCGGACGACTATAGGTCGCCAACGCCTAGAAGTGAAAATAGTCACCCTACCGGTACCGGTCACTCTCAAACGGGTGACGAAAGTCACTTAGCTTCTTTAGTATGGCTTGCGAAGGGCTAACAGGCCCAATGTCACGAGGTTGCACTGACAAAGTACAAAGTCCTGGTTGGGCACGTCACGTTGGCGAGACGGTGACGGAACACACAGTCCCAACAACAGAGAAAAGTTTCGATGAAGAAACCGAGCTGGGTGGGAAGGCACGAGACCACATGCATTGCTTGGGGCTTTACGAGTAACTCTTTCTGGATCTTAGTGGATCCAGAGCCTATGGGGTTGGTATAAGACTTATGTCCAAGCATCGAGCTCTCCTGAGAAGAACTCAATATTCCTCTCGTCACAGCTTTCTTGGTTTGTCCTTGTGGGACAGATGCCTTTATGACTCGCTTGAAGGGACAGATAGTCAATTATATCTGCGGTCTCGCTTGCTTTTTCTTTCTCAGAGCTTTCGAGACTCCACTTCCAGTAGCTAATTTGGTGAGTAGGGTTAAAAGATTTGACGTGGCGTTCAGAACCAGCCGTAGAAGTGAATGAATTCGAAAGAACAAAGAAGTAAGGAAATGAAACGACTATTTATTGAACTATTTCATAAGTAGATTTTCCCCTCCACACCAATCACGAGTTCTCTTTCAGGTTCAATGGAGGAGTGCTATGATTATCTTATTTTACTACTAACCATGGATCTTGAAAAATAGACTACAAAAAAAGGTAGATCTCGCACCAACTCTGTACTTTTTTGTTTATGTCAGTTGGATGTTGGAAGCGTTGATGATCCTATCCTTATCCTGAGCACACGACCTATAGTTATCTTCTCCTAATCGTTGCATGACTGTTCATCTCATTGATTCTTATCCTGATACTAACTTGCTGGCTTTGACACTTTGAATGATGATGAGTGGTGTGCCCTCCCTCCTGATGAGTAGGGACCTCTTTTTTGAGCTTTCTTTCCATTTTTAAGAAAGGGTTGATAATGTATTTCACTCACACCTCTATAATTTCGGGGACTATCTCACACCGCAGATCATCCTGAGGCCCGCATACTCACGTTTGCTACCATTTCATCATGTCATTGTGTAGTGTCTGTCCTTATACATACATATAAGTAACTGAGTCACCTAAAGCTAGCTCCATCCTACCAGACTTAAACCCACAAAACTAGGCACACTAACCCTACCTGGCCAAGTCCCACAATCAATTAATTCACTGCCAATAATTATCGGTCCTGCTCAACTTCTAGTACTCACAACACAAAAATTCTCAACTAACTTTCTAGGGTCCACAACGTAACACTAAATCTCAAATCAAAAGCCCCACTTGGTTCAATTATACAAAATACTGCTTATTAATCACATTCTTTTTAATCAACTGATACTGCCATAAAAGACTCTTTTATATATGGAAACATATTCAATTTACAAAAATTCTTTAAAACAACTTTAAAATATCATTTTCCATCCATCCATACAATTCAATTAATTCTGCTAGAAATTCGTTCCATCTCAACTGTAACAAGTCTTTTCGTCATGTGGGATCTCATCCCAAAATCTAAAATTTCATAATTTTCAAAATATGAAATTTACACATCTTTAAAACTAGAAATAACTCTTAAAATTCTGAAATAGTTATCCTTGAAAACTGAAATATATACTCCCCTCAAAACTGAGAATTTCATCCACAAAGTTGTAGTTTTATACATTCGAAATCGCAACTCAAACTTGCCAAAAACTAAAAACTCATTTCTCCTTAAATCTGAAACTTATGCCTTCTTATCCTTAATAGCAGTCCATTTAAGAGTGAATATTAAATTCTAGGAAATTAAGTTTATATTTACTCCATAAACATAGAATTCGTTGCCAAATTAATAAACCATTCGCACGAAAATAGTAGCTTCAAATCATCAATAAACTGAAACTCACCCTATTTTTATAAAATATGAAACTTGTTTATTTTAGAATTTGAAAAATATCCCTTTAGAACTCAAAGTTTTCATCTCTAGAAAATTAAATAAATAGCCCCCTCAAAACTGAGAATTTAATCTCCCAAAACATAGATTTATTTCCTTCAAAACATTATTTGAATATATCAAAACTTGGAACTAGATTCCACAAAAATTTAAAATTTAACAATTTGGAAACTCAACCAAAACTCAATCGAATCTCACATAAATATTAGATTAAATACATACATATGCACTTCTATATGTGTACACTAGTATCCTCAAACCCCAGCACACAACCCCCCTCACAACAACTCTTCAAAAATCGAGCCATCCCCAAAAACCGAAGGCCAAAAACAGCAGCCTCGGGGGAACGGTAACCCTCGGGTTACTGTTCAACCCCCGAGACCGAAACCCTAACCTAGGGTTTCTACCTTACAACCCTAGCCCCCAATGTATTGAAAGTATTTTCTTTGTATATTTCATTCCATATTCACATTGCATGCACAATCAATAAGGATTTATCATCAAAATTTTATTTGTTTTAAAACAATGAAATAAACACTAAAAATCTCATCTAATCGTTCAAAACATGCTTCTTGAATAAACTACTAAGATCCAACAACTACAATCACATATATTTTCATTAGATCTATTTCTTAAACAAGATAATAATCTTTCATGCATAAAAGCTCCATTATTCAAGAACAAACTATTTTAGATTAACATGAATATTTAGAACATATGACAACTCTAATCATTCACAATAATACATGGGTTCCAAAAATTAGCTCCCACAAATAAAGCATGATCTTTCATGCACAAAATAATCATCATACTAGGGAGAATCAAAATAAGAGTATCATGCCATCAAGATTTGAGTTTTATCATATTAATAGACAATTTTTATCTGCAATCTATCTCTACAATCATCTCATAAACAAAACATCATGTTCGTGCTAACATAATCATAATATCACAAAATCTAAACCCTAGCATGATTCTATATTGAACCTGAGAAAGAAAAAAAACACATCTAGAGAGTTGGATTATTACCCACCTCAAAGAAGACCAATTGAAAGACAATAATAAATAGGAAAAGAAATGCTCTTCCTCCTTGCGAAATTTGAGAAATTCAAGCCTCCAAAATTCCAAGAAATAATAAAGAGGATAAACTTTTGTTCACCACAGTGGAGAGTGGCTGTAGCAGCAGCAATTATAGGCCGGGGCTGATTACTAGGGTTTTACAAAGATTTTGCTTTTGCAAAAAAGTCCCTTAAGAAATTTTTACATGTATAGATCTTTCAAAATCAATTAGTTAAATCAAATCAAATCAAATCATTTAGAGTAAAAATCTACCCCCCTCCCCCCCTAACTCCTCCAATCTGGCCGACCCTCACTGCAGCCTAGAATTTCAAATATTCAAAAATTTGCTTCTGATTGTCAATTTTACAAAAAAATTGTTCACTTTGAAATATTTGCAAATATGCCACAAATTATTCATAAATCCAGAAAATTTAGAATTACTATTTACTAATAAAGATTAGATTTTCCACAAAAAAATGTCTTTTTAAAAATTTCCCAAGAAAAATATTTGCACATGTTTTACATGTGCAAGAAATAAATTTCAGAAAAATATTTAATAAATCCCCAAAATTTGTCACAATTCATTTATTAATTCCAAAAAATATATTTAAAATTTCTGGGATGTTACAATATGGGATAGGCCATTGTAACTAAAGCTTTTGTTCGGTTATTGGCCTGGAATTGTAATGAGCTTTAAGAACATTTGACATAAAAACGTTGTTGCTTTCATAGTGTTTTTCAAAATGCTATCAATTTACAGCAGTTTAAAATGTTGTCAAACAATAGCATTTTGGAAACGCTACCAAATCAACATCGTTTTTGAAAACGCTATTAATAACAAACCTTTTTCGAAACGCTAAAAAAAACACTACGTTTCCATAAAATGCCATAAAAATGAAGGTGTTTCCGAAACGCTATAAAAACAGCATTTTATAGCGTGGGCTATGATAGCGTTTTCAAAACGCTACCGCAGACCTTCTATAGCATTTTACAAATGTTGTCAAATGTCATATATGTTGTAGTGAGTAGAGAGAGTTGGTAGTAGACGTAGGCGCTTCGACACGAATTCGACACGATCAAACTTGTTTACTTCGTTGTTGATAGTAGTAGTAGAGAGTTGAGAGAGTAAGAGAGTTGACAGGTTGAGAGTAGAATGTAGTTGTAAAAAAAAAAGAGTGAAACCCCGAAAATTCCATATACACTAAACCAAACAAAAAAAAGCCATAAACAGCAGCTTAGCAGTCAGAGGCTGCATTTTTTGTCGTTCGACTCAGCGGGTTGAACCGCCGGGTCTAACGTCCACAAACCCGGCGGGTCACGGATCGGGTTCGGGTCAGGTCGCATCGGGTTCCGAGTTGAAAGGGCTGGGTCGAGCGGGTTTGTTATTGTGGAAATCTGACCCGTTTGGACCCGCTAATTTAGCGGGTTGGACCCAAAACTGTACCGGGTCAAACCGGTTCAGGTTGGTACGGGCGGGTCACGAGCAGGTCTCGGGCCGCGGGTCGACCTGATCCGATTCCCATCACTGCCTCCATCCATGTCTTGTTATCATCAACTGGACAAAAAAGTACCAAAAAAAAAAAGAATTAAAAGACTTCGGACTCAATTGTATTGGGTTATTACCTTCACTTGTTATGGTGAATGCTTTCCTTACTCTTTGGAATTATATTCACTCTCTATAAGAGCATCCACAGTCGTTTGCTATATTTGCATAATATGCATATTTTAGCAATTTGATCGATGCATTCGTTTGCTATTTGTGCATATTTTGCCATAATCGCTATAGCGGATTGTTATATATGAGAGAGGATAAAGCAATATGCATATTATATAGGACGAAACTTCAAGTTTCGCCTGATATGTTTTATAATTTTTTTATCCTTCGGACGAAACTTGAAGTTTCGTCAGATCAAAATAGTGGCATTCTTAAAATTAATAAAATCCCGAAAAATGTGAAAAGCATCGGACGTCCGTGGATTTAGAATATTTATTAAGTTAATTAATTAATTTGTTAATTATACTTAGTATGCTAATTAGGTCATTTAATAATTAATTAGAAGCTTAATTAACTATACTTAGGGGGGGTACACTAAGGGGGCTTGAAAGTGACAGGTCCCAACGGACGAAACTTCAAGTTTCGTCCAAGATTAAAAAATAATAATATATACTATTCAGCACGAAAAACTTATACAAAATTTAATTTATTTTAACGGACGAAACTTGGAGTTTCGTCTGATCAATTTTTTGCTACTTTGCTAGTTTTTAGCATTTGACAACTGCAGCAAAATCCCAGTTTGCTAAATCTATTTATGCATTTTGCTATTTTTTACGTTTCATGACTGTGGATGCTCTTAGTGATATAAAAAATGCAAATTGAAGGAACTCTGAAACATATATAATAAAGATATATAGAACATGTAATCTCAGCCAAAGCCTAAACAAGGTGATAATATAAATATATATTATCCCTATTAACAAACATGTAGATCTTAAACCTCATGATCTCCATAATGTGCTTCAAGATTTGATTTAACAAGGTGGGAATAGTTGATTATCTTGTTTTAACCATTGCTTATATTTTTTGTTTTCTTTTCTTGATGCAGATCTGAAGGTCATTGAAGATTGATTACTGCTACTATGTGTTCCTGAGGAGATTCTGGTTATGTTTTGGTGTTCTCTGAACTTATTTTTCTTTTGAGACCCTCTTTGATGATGTCTGCTGGACTACTCGTTCACCAGTTTAGCTTAATTTCTGGGTTTCTGCTGATGTTATCTTCATTTTGAATAGATGCTGCTGCTTTTCTGTTTTCCTTCAATTTCTCTGTTTCTCTCTGTTTTTTATGTTGCTTTTCCTCTTTATTCAGTGATCTGTTTTTAGTCTGGTGCTATAATATCTTACTAGTATGTCACTGTTGCAAGACATCTAGTATTCAGTTGTACTGGATTTGTTATTTTGCTTATGATACATATATAGTATTATAGTTGGAGCTTTTGAACCTCTATCTTTATTATATATATATATATATATATATATATATATAAAGAGAGAGAGAGAGAGAGAGAGAGAGAGAAATGTTCCGTTGTGCACTCGGTCTTTCCACCTTCGTATCGACAATCTGAACCGTTCACATTGATCTACACATCTAAATTAGTATAAATATGTAAAATCAATCATTTGAACTTATTTGCCCATCTATCATGTGACTATAAAAAACAACAATTTTCAGCCATACAATTTTGTAACACTTCAATAAATGGGTAAATGATTTGATTTTACATATTTAGATTAATTTAGATTATATATATATATATATATATATATATATATATATATATATATATATATATATATATATATATATAGCTCTTCAGTTGCGTACTCCATTTTGCGCACTCACTGTACCCACTCGAGCTCAGCCGTCCAATTTTGATCTTCATCATCATCAAAATTGTGTGGCCCTCCTTTCTCTCGCTCTCACTTATGATGAAGGGGTAAAAAATACATTTTCACTCACTCCTCTCTCTCTCCCGGCTTCTCTCTCTCTGCCCACTTTTAGCTCTCCCCAAATCCAGTCAAACCTTAGCTCTTTCATCCCTATCCCAATCCGAAATTCTCCCCCGAATTTAGAAGAAGAAAAAAAACCAAACATATATATATATATATATATATATATATATATATATATATATATATAGAGAGATATATATAGAGAGAGAGAAATGTTCTGTTGTGCACTCGGCCTTTCCACCTTTGTATCGACAATCTGAACCGTTCACACTGATCTACACCTCTAAATTAGTATAAATATGTAAAATCAAATCATTTGAACTCATTGGCCCATCCATCACGTGACTATAAAAAATAATGATTTTCAGCCATACAATTTTGTAACACTTCAATAAATAGGCAAATGATTTCAAATGATTTGATTTTACATATTTAGATTAATTTAGAATATATATATATATATATATATATATATATATATATATATATATATATATGGGGCTCTTCAGTTGCGTACTCCATTTTGCTCACTCACTGTACGCACTCGAGCTCAGCCGTCCAATTTTGATCTTCATCATGATCAAAATTGTGTGGTTCTCCTTTCTCCCGCTCTCACTTATGATGAAGGGGTAAAAAATACATTTTCACCCACTCCTCTCTCTCCCGGCTTCTCTCTCCCAGCCCACTTTTAGCTCTCCCCAAATCCAGTCAAACCTTAGCTCTTTCATCCCTATCCCAATCCGAAATTATCCTCCGAATTAAGAAGAAGAAAAAAAAACCAAACCCTAGCTCCTCCTCTCCTAACTAATCTTCCCCAAAACTAGGTGTGTTTCTCTTTCTCGACCAGATCTTCCCCAAACCCTAAATCCTAAAGATATCTCATTTCTTCTACTTCTCGAAATAATCCCCAAATCTGAAACTCTGAACTCCGAACTCTCGACTTCGCTGAACTCTGAACTCCAGCCATCCCCCTCTCACTTCGTGAGGTCATCGATATCCCCCTCGAGCCATCTCTACCTTCTCTGATGAAACCCTAGATCTAAATTGAAAACCTTAAATTGACCAAATTCAACGATGCCATCTTCTAACCTCTCTCTCTATGTGGCAAGCTCGCTGCTGCCATTAATTATTAAATCATCAGGTAAATTTAATTTTTTCTAATATTTGAGCCTTTTTTTTAAATTCCTATATTTCTGGTTTGTTGTGTGTTGTGTTAAGTGAATATAATTGTGGGTCTTAACCTCTGGGTTTTATTAGTATGCCAAAATAAAAAACCGTCAAATTCCTGGACATTCAGTTTAAATTGGAGGTGTCCCAAAAAATATGATTTAATATGGTATTTTTTAGTATCCAAAAAATTTTTTGACAATGTTGAACGTGTTTGAAGATTGTAAAAAAACTTGATAACATATTTAATCTTCCACTTGAACATAAGATTTGTTTCATTCTTGATTTTCTATCATGTCCATTGACCTTGTTCTTTTGGTTTGATTATAGGCATATATGGAGATTGATGAAGGGAGATCTAATGTCGGTGACCCTTTTTTGAGAGTACAAGATGGTGATTTTCTTCCGAAGTTGACGATCACTTAAAACCACATGTAGGTAAGGCATTTGATACCCTGGCACAAGCCGATAATTTTTATGCGAATTATGCCAATTGTGGGGGTTTTCAAATGCGTAAGGGTTCAAATAAACTAAGTGTTATGAGCCTATCACATTTCAAATATCTTTCCATGAATTAGTAGGTTTTAATTTATGCAGCAACAATGAGAAACTTGGAAGTTAATCCTTTTTTTTTGTGAGCAGCAAAAGGAGCAGAATGTGTTAAGAAGAAGAAGTAGGAGCAGCAACAGCATAAGCAACACTTATAACAACATAAGTAGCACTTGGAACAGCATAAGCAGCACTTGTATTTTCACTTCTAGATGTATAGCAATATTCTTCTTGGCATATATTTCATTATTTCCGACTTGTAAAATGTTGTATGTGTATTTTTTTCCCCTGTGACTTGTTTAATTGCCACTACTTAGAACTCAAATGAATGAAGCCCCTGACTGCCATTTCATTAGTTGTTGCTGCTTTGATATATATATGCATTTGGAATCTCATGTTTGAGTTGTTCTTGTTAGGTTGTTTTGAAATTGTTAGAATGTTTAAGACAGAGACTTGTAAATTTTAGCTTGTATATTAACTAGGAGCTGGACGTTGCCATAAGTGAGATCTTTGTGAGTTGCTTTTGTTCTTGCATTGTATTCATTTGTAAATTTTCATCACTCATAGTCATGCTTATAGGATTTGTAACAGCTTTCTTCTTATTCAATCAACGAAATTCCATTATACTCAATATCTTTGAAAAGGAGAAGTAGTTTCAGATGAATGAAGTTGCTTTGGCTTGAAGCAAACATTGCGACAAGTGGTGATGTTGGATAGTTTCCCATTTAGACAAGTTTACTGTGTACATTGCAAAATCATTTTGATCACTGTGATGTAGAGTCCCTGTTGCTTACTCGGTAATATCTCTCTTTTTGTGTGAATAACGCGTCCAACTGATAGAAACCTTACAAAGATGTCAATAACAAGTCCAAATATCTAACATCATTTTATGAAAACAAACATATAGGCATGTAACCAACTACAGGATACTAGAGAAAATAATTACTGTTGCCGTTGAATCTGGTGTGGGGGCAAACAGATAGTATTTGTGGATTCTTGGAAAACTTTGAATAACAAACCTGTTACCTGTTCCGCCGGAGTTTGACCGTTGACTCCCGCCGTTCACCTGCAAAAACTGCGAGATACCGGGGTTGATCCCGGTGACGCACCCTCCGACGCTGAAGTCAGTAATCAGAAGTGATTATGAAAGAGCGTAAATTAGCAAAAGATTGATTACCTCTTAATGGAGATGGATGGGGGGTATTTATAGGCTTCGTTGGGGGTCAGTTCAGGAATGTAATCCCTGTGGTTAGATAAGGAATGTAATCCCTAATCCCCAGTGAAAGGATAGATATGAATCAAGGCCGTTGATTAGTATTAATCAGAAACCCTAATTCTATCCTGCTGGACCGGGTTTATTTCGGGTTGGGACCCGTACCCAATTGAGGTGGATCCGTTCGTGGGTTAGTGGATCTTTGAGGAGGAGAACCAGTACCCGCTTCAGACCCATTGGTAGATGAAATTACCATTTTACCCGTAAGCTTTAAGATTCGTTCCTGATTTGGATGGTTCTGATTTAACCCCATTTTTAGCCATATCACGAGATCCCCACTCTCGAAGACTGAGCTTGATCAGCCTTTGAGGAGTAGTTTTACTGTTTTAATGGCTAGCGGAGTTGTATCGGAGTCCAAATGTAAGGTTTCGAATCTTTACAGGGAGCAGTATGGTGATTTTTTAAGTCAGTTGCGCTCTAAGTTGTTCTTGAGCTCTTCTGGACATATGGTGATTTTTATCTATTTTTTCGGATTATTTATTTAATTTTGCGAAGTGTCGATTCGTCATTCGGGGGTCTTAATAAATTGTCCTGGGCAATAATTATTTACTCGGGGGCTCGGGCTCAATAATATTTCCCCGATTTTATAATTATTTTCCAGGATTTTTAATTAATTTTCCTGAATTTTTAACCATTTTTTCGCAATTTTTAAATAAATAAAATGATTAAAATAAATAAAAACTAATTTTTAATACCAATTTATAGCGTGTCGCGATCTGGGCCCTCCATCAGCTTCGGACACGATTTTCTGGGGGATCGGATGATCCAAGTTGCTCGGCAGATAGTTTCTCCGTATGAGAGGGTCGGTGCCTCGGTTGCTCGGCTCGGCTCCTCGACAGCTCGGCTCGGTACCTCGGAATCTGCCGAACTACGTGGCAAGATCCTGAGCGTCCATCTCAGTGTGGATCTCGAAAAAATGCTATCTTGTCGTTTAGTGAACGTGGCAAGATCTGAGTCGTCCATCGCATCGAGCACGTTTTTGACAAGATCCAACGGCTGAGGAGGGTCAGCTTAAATTTTCTCCATATGTGGGGGTCGGTTCCTCGGTTGCTCGGCTCGGCTCCGAGGCAGTTCGGCTCGGAGCCTCAGGATCTTTCGAGCTACGTGGCGCGATCCTGAGCGTCCATCACGGCGTGAATCACGAGGACAGGGTTCAGATCACGAGAAAACGTTATCTTGTCGTTTTGTAGGCGTGGCGCTATCTGAACCGTCCATCAAATTTTGACACGAATTTTGGAACGATCCAACGGTGATTCGGCCTCGGCAGAATTTTTCTCCATATGTGTAGGTTAGTACCTCGGCACCTCGGTTCGGTTAGAATGGTTGTTCGGTGGCATGTCGGGATGTTGATTGCCGAGGGATGGAGTTAGGTGTTTTTGAAGAGTCTTGTCTTGAGCCGTCGCCATCCTTCGGCCCGGTAGCTCGGTTGCTTAGCCAAGCAGTTCGGTAGCTCGGCTATGTACACCGGTGGCCGGGTCATAGAGTTAAGCATTTTGAAGAGTTCTGGTTTTGAACCGTTGCCATCCTCCGACCCAGTAGCTCGGTTGCTTAGCCAAGCAGTTCGGTAGCTCGGCTATGTACACCGGTGGCCGGGTCATAGAGTTCGTTTTGAAGAGTTCTGGTTTTGAACCGTCGCCATCCTCCGACCTAGTAGCTCGGTTGCTTAGCCAAGCTGTTTGGTAGCTCGGCTATGCACACCGGTGGCCGAGTCATGGACCTAAGCAATTTGAAGAGTCTTTGTTTTGAAACGTCGCAACCCTTCGTTTTGTCGTTTTGCCTTCTCTTAGTGGGCTTTTAAATGCCTAAGGAAGCCCAAACGTCGCTTTGAGGTTATAAATCCTCACCCCCCTTCACCCCTTGGCTCATTCTCACTTTTACTCTCTAGTTTTCACTTTTACTCTCTAGTTTTCTTTGCTAGCGGCGATTCGTGCTCTACGGTGGTTGCGCTAGCTGTCGCGTGGGCCAGGCAATTTCCGGTGATCTAATTCCGGCCGTGAACGTCACTTCAAGGATACGTCACCTCAAGGTCAGTGTGTTTGCCTTATACTTTTTTAGAGATGTCAAGGGTAAACTCGGGTAGTGAGGTCTCGTCCTCGGACGATAGTAATGCCGAGGCGAGGAGGCAGGTGTCGAGCTGGAGAAAAGGGAAGGAGGTGGTAGGACCTTTCGTGGCCGGGGAGAATAGGAAGAAGGTAGTGGCCCGGTCTCCTATAGTCGAGGAGATCGTGGAGACTGAGAGGCGAGCCCCTGAGTCGGGCCGGTACCCTAGTGTGCTGTCCGGCCATGCCGGAATTAGGCGGTACGAGGGTGATCTTCTGGAAAAGGCGATCATTGGTAGGTCGGCAGTTTACGAGGAAAACAATCTCAGAGAGACTACCGAGGTGGACGAAATTGCCTCGGTATTATCTGAGAAGGACCTGCTCCGGATTAGAAAGGGGTTCGCCATCCCTTCGGAGTACGAGCTGATCCTCCCCGGCCCTAGGATGCGGGCGAACTCCGAATTGTCACCAGATACGTGTGTGTTTGACGTCGACTCTTTGATCGCCGACTTGTGGTTCCCCCTGCATCCCTTCAAGTTGGAGGTACTTCAGTGGTATTGCCTGGTGCCGACGCAGCTTATGCCGAACTCCTGGCGCCACGTGCTTGCCTTCTTGTTGCAGTGCCGCAATGCCAAGGTCGAGCCTGACTTGGTGGTCCTCCGGAGCTTGTATCAAATTCACCGGATGAATAAGGCCGAGCATCGCTACTACCTAACACATCGGAAAGGCGTTAGGCTCGTAGAGAATCCGGATTCGATAAAAGGTTGGAAGGAGAAGTTTTTTCTGTTAAAGGGGCCCTCGACATTGGACTTTCCGAAGCGGTGGAAGGTAGAGGTGCCGAAGTTCGCAAGGGTCGACCCAGTGCTAACTGCGGCCGAGGAGGATGTGGCGGCGAAGCTCATTGCTCTCCCCATGTTGAGTTGGAGAGAAATGACCGAGGAAGTGCTATACGGGTCGGGCCTTAGTCCGATCGACCCGAGTATGCCTCTGACATCTTGTAGCAAAAATTTTTTTCTTTAAGTTTCTTGTTCGTTTTTCTAACTTGTTGTTTGTTTGGTTGTCCGGAACAGAAGCGCCGAAGATGGATTTTCTGGGGATGATGAACGAGCGAGGCAAGGTTGCCGATGGCAGGAAGAGGAAGAGGCCGGGCACGGGTCCTTCGTCCGGCCGCCCTACCAAGGCTCCCTCGGTGATCGCCGACCCTGCCCCTGCCACTCAAGCTCCATCGTTGGCGGTGGCTGTGCCCGCCGACACTTCGGCTCCGGCTTCGTCTGCCGCGGCCGGTGAGGTCTTCTCCGTTTCGGCGGCGCTGTCGCTCGAGGCACCACCTCTGACCACTCAGGCCGAGGAGATTCTAACCGAGCAGCACAAGAAGCTGTTTGTCCCCGACTGGCGAGTGAAGAACCATGATGGCTTCCTTGGCGACTCGCAGATGTGTATGCAAGCCGTCAAGCATCTCGCGACCCCAAGGACTAGGCTGCCATGAAGGCGGGGACGACTGGCGACGACACCTACGAGGTCGCCCGGTTGCTTATGTCGGTAAGTCTTGATTTTTCTCTCTTTATGACTTTTGCCTAAGTTCACAGCTCGGCACTAACTCCTTCTTGCCACAGGCCACTTGTCACTTTGGCCATCTGATTCAAGAGTTTTCCAAGCAGGAGCGGGAACTGAAGGCCGCCTGTGACAAGGACAAGACGGAGAAGGCGAGGGCGGTTAGGCAGCTCGAGGCGGAGCAACGCCGTTCGGAAGGCTTGGAGGTCCGAGTTGCCGACCTCGAGGCGGACTTGGAGCGAACTAAGCAGTAGCTCGCTGCGGAGGTCGCCAAAGCCGCTAAGGCTGCCGAGGAGTTGGCAGAGTCAGCGAAGGCCCTGGAGGCGGCAAAGGCGGAGAATGACGCCGCGGTGGCAGTTATAAGGGTGGAGGTCGAGGCCAAGGCAAAGAAGCATATGGCCTCGAATATGGAGATGTCCTATGCTAGGGCGCTCGACCACGTCGAGGCTCGGGTCCCAGGCTTTCAGAGGGTCGAGTACCAGTTGTGGCCTGTCGTCGAGGATGAAGGTAAGGAGGCTGAAGAAGACGACGAATGGGACGAGGAGGATGAACCTCGGAATGGGAAGGCGCCAGCTGACCCCAAGACCGCATCGGCCGATCCTCGAACCGAGGGGTCGAGGGGCGAAGGGCCATCTGGCGAGGCACCGGTATCTCAGCTGCCGCCCCAGGTGGACCCCTGATTCTTTGTATTTTTGTAATTTTTTCTTTCTTCTTCTCTGTGTAAGCCTTATAGCGGACTGACCACCGCTCTTTTGATGTGAATGAAAAGGCTTCTCTTTGAAAGTTTTGTTTCAAATTTGTCTAAGTGTCTGGCTCGGCTATAGTCTTTCAATGTGATGCCTTCGTCTTTCAGATCGTCGAACTTGATTCGGACACCATAGCAGCTCGGCGCGGTGCGGAACTGTTCAAGCGGTCTCGCGAAGCTCGTCTCGAGGGCAAGGTTGACCTGATCCAAATAGTGTTGTTCAACGTGGAGAAGAGGAATAGCGAATTACTGGCCGAGGTGCATCACCTGCGGATAGTCGAGGAAGAACTCTCCGCTAAAGAGGAAGAGTTGGCCTCGGCGCTGGCCAAGCGAGACGAGCTCGCGACGAAGGTCAAGCAGCTGCAGAGGGTTATAGTTGACAAAAGCATCGAGGTGACCCATCTGCGTCGCATCATATCCGATAGTGCTGAGTACCCGAGTTCGGCAAAACTCCCTCGGCTAAAGATATCGGTGAAGGACGACACCTTGAAGGATAGGATCGTCGAGCTTGAGGAGGAGGTCGCTCGTCTAAGGCCTCAGCCTGCGAGGGCTAACGTCCGCAGCACCTCGAGTACACGCGAGGAGTGCGAACGAGGTATTTCCTTCTACGAGCTCGCGACTCGTCCTCCCGCCATAGGTCGGACCGCGTAGCAGTTTCCTCGAGCGGAGCCTCAATCGGAGCCACCGTTAGAGTTAGCGGCGAAGAAGCGTCTCGGTTCGCTGGCCTAGAGACGAGCTCGGAGGTTAAGCGACGCCGACCCTGAGTGTCTCTAAATCGGAATGTCCCCGTTCCGAAGAGGCATTGAAAAAGTTGTACTGGTCTCTCGAGTCTCTGTAACGCCCTTTTGTGGCGACTTTGCCTTGTAAAATTATTAAGTTGTTTTAATAAAATTGGAGTTCGTCTGTTTGCTGTTGCGCCGTAGTTACTTTACTTTTGAAACAATCCATAAGAGCCAAAAGTTGGTTCCTTTTAATCGTCCCAGGTGTAGAACTGTCTTTTGCTCGGGATGTGCCGAAGTCTTTTTGCGCTTCGGCAGTTAGGTAGCTTGGATTTATGGCCGAATTATGTGGCGCGATCTGGCGGTGGATCATGATCGGGGCGCGAATCACGAGACAAGAGGCTCAAATTTCGAGAAAACGTTATCTTGTCGTTTTATGGAGACATGGCGCGATCTGTGCCGTTCATTGCGTGTTAGCACACATTTTGAGGTGATCAGACGGTGAAGCTGGCTCGACGGCTTTTTCCTCCATATGTAGAGGTCGGTACCTCGTCCGCCCGGTTCGGCGACTCGGTAGCTCTGCCTCTACCCAAAGTAGCTTGGTCGAACCAAGTGTTGAACCCCGAACTGATCATTAGAGTTGAGTTCGAAGTAGTTTGTTCAACGGTTGTGGGAGCAATTCCGAATGGTGACCCACTCCTAGCTCGCTTAAGAGCGAGCTTGCGGAGCGGAATCGAACCAAGTGTTGGACTCCGAACTCGTCGTTAGAGTTTGTTCAACGGTTGTGGGAGCAATTCCGAATGGCGACCCACTTCTAGCTCGCTTAAGAGCGAGCTTGCGGAGCGGAATCGAACCAAGTGTTGGACTCCGAACTCGTCGTTAGAGTTTGTTCAACGGTTGTGGGAGCAATTCCGAATGGCGACCCACTCCTAGCTCGCTTAAGAGCGAGCTTGCGGAGCAGAATCGAACCAAGTGTTGGACTCCGAACTCGTCGTTAGAGTTTGTTCAACAGTTGTGGGAGCAATTCTGAATGGCGACCCACTCCTAGCTTGCTTAAGAGCGAGCTTGAGGAGTGGAATCGAACCAAGTGTTGGACTCCGAACTCGTCGTTAGAGTTTGTTCAACGGTTGTGGGAGCAATTCCGAATGGCGAACCACTCCTAGCTTGCTTAAGAGAGAGCTTGCGGAGCGGAATCGAACCAAGTTTTGGACTCCGAACTCGTCGTTAGAGTTTGTTCAACGGTTGTGGGAGCAATTCCGAATGGCGAACCACTCCTGGATTGCTTAAGAGTGAGCTTGCGGAGCGAAATCGAACCAAGTGTTGGACTCCGAACTCGTCGTTAGGATGAAGAGTAAAAGCAGAGAGATGCAAGCAATTTTACAAGTAAAATATGAAAAAACTTTCTTTATTGATAACTAATGGTTGGCTACTTCTAAGTTGCGCGCCGTTATTACATGAGAGAAATAAAGGAAAAAATACAAGTAAAAGGAGAGGAACGGTTCGACATCCCAGAATACTCAGAGAGGCGTAGAGGCTCTCTCTTGGTATTTCAAAAGATGGTCGGCATTCCAAGTCCTGGGGATCTCTCTGCCTTCGAGGTCTTCTAGTCTATATGTCCCGGGCCGAACTACTTTGGCGATCTTGTAGGGTCCCTCCCAATTTGGAGCTAGTTTACTCTTTTGACCAGAAAAAGAGATCGCTAACTTTCTGAGGACCAAGTCCCCTTCTTTGAGGTCGGTAGGACAGACTCTCTTATTGTATGCCAACTCGATCTTTCTTCGGTAGCTTTGTTGACGAATGGCAGCTCTTTCACGGATCTCGTCAATCAAGTCTAGATTTGCTCGGAGCTCTCTGGCATTTTGTTCTTCTTCATAAGCCATTAGGCGAGGAGAGGGTATACCAACTTCTAGGGGGATCATAGCTTCGGACCCATAGGTGAGATTGAATGGGGACTCTCCTGTGGGGGTCCGTTTTGTGGTGCGGTAGTTCCACAGCACGTTAGGGAGCTGATCGACCCATAAACCTTTAGAGCATTTATCCAACCTTTTCTTAATACCGGAGAGGATCTGTCGGTTAGCATTCTCCACTTGTCCATTCGACTGTGGATGGGAGACGGAGGAGAAACGTTGTTGGATGGCGAGGTCTTCACATAGAGCTCAGGAGGAAGCCCCAGTAAACTGGGTTCCGTTGTCTGTTATGAGGACTCGAGGGACACCGAATCTGCAGATTACGCTCTTCCAGAAGAACTGAAGTACTTTGTTCTCGTTGATTGTGACCAAGGGCTCGGCCTCTATCCACTTCGAGAAATAGTCGATTTCCACGACTAAAAATTTGAACTGGCCGGGAGCTGGTGGGAATGGCCCTAGTAAATCCATCCCCCACATTGCGAAAGGGATAGGACTTGATAGGGAAGTAAGTGGTGCTTGTGGGAGGCGACAGACGTTGGAGTACTTCTGATAAGAGCTGCATTGCCAAACGTGCCGTTCGGCGTCTTGTAGGAGAGTGGGCCAGAAATATCCATAATTCAACACTTTGCGGGCTAAGGATCTGGACCCTGAATGTGCCCCACCGATGCCTTCGTGGAGTTCTTGCAGGGCATAGTCGGCTTGTTCTGGGGAGAGGCATCTCAAATAAGGCCTGCCGTCTACCTGTGTGAAGGAGCGCTTGTATAGGATGCCCTCGATAAGTGTGTATCGCTCTGCTCGGGTTCTCACTCGGCGAGCTTCCTTAGGATCTTCGGGGAGGAGCCCATCCCTCAGGAACTCAATGAGGGGTTTCATCCAATCATCTTGAAGCAGGACAGGTAGAGACTCCATAGAATCGGAAGTTTCGTCTTTTATACTTGGCTTCAGGAGTACCTCAATCAAGACGGTCTGCTCGAGACCTTGGAGGGAGGAGGAGGCTAGCTTGGAGAGGGCATCGGCCTGGGAATTCTCCTCTCGAGGGATTCGCTGGATGAGGGCTTCTTCAAATAGGGCCATGAGATTCCTGACCTTGGCTAGGTACTTAACCATTCAGTCATCTCGTGCCTCATACTCGCCCAGGACCTGATTTATGACCAGCTGAGAGTCGCTAAAGATCCGGAAGCGTTGCGCCCCTGTGTTGCGAGCCATTCCGAGGCCGACTATGAGTGCTTCATATTCTGCTTCATTGTTCGAGGCCTTGAAGTTGATGCGGAGGGAGTATTGGAGGATGAAATCATCTGGGCCGACCAGAATGACCCGGCTCTGCTTCCCTCGTTACAAGAGGACCCATCCACATAAACCGACCAGACAGGTGTTTCCTTCATTGCTTGGCTGAACTCGGGGATGGTACTTTCAACTATGAACTCTGCTAAGGCCTGAGCCTTGATCGCGGTCCGAGGCTGATATGTTATATCATGCTGGCTCAGCTCGATAGACCACTTCATAAGGAGACCGAAGGTTTCTGGCTTATGGAGAACTTGCTTCAGCGGTTGGTCGGTAAGAACGACCGCCGAATGAGACTGAAAATATGGGCGAAGCTTCCTTGCGACCATGACTAGGGCATATGCCATTTTCTGTATCTTTGGGTAGCGGAGCTTGGCATCCTAAAGTACCTTGCTCACGTAATAGATGGGCTTTTCGGTCTTATCTTCTTCCCTTACGAGAACAACGCTGAGGGTCTGCTCGGAGGCTGCTAGGTATAGGTAGAGGGCTTCACCAGGGATTGGATTGCTGAGGAGAGGAGGATTGACTAGGTAAGCCTTGAGCTAGTCGAATGAATCTTGTTGCTGCTGACCCCACTCGAAACCTTTAGCTCCTCTGAGAGCCTTGAAGAAGGGGAGGCACTTCTCCCCTGATTTGAAAAGGAAACGCTCTATGGCTGCCAGGCGACCCGTTAGCCTTTGAACCTCTTTGACATTCTTCAGAGGAGCCATGTCCAATATGGCCTTGATCTTCTCGGGGTTCGCTTCGATTCCTCTTTGGCTGACCATAAAGCCTAGGAATTTCCCCGACGAGACTCCGAACGCACATTTGTTTGGATTGAGCCTCATATTGTTTTTCCTGAGTACGTCGAATGCCTCCTGCAGATCGACCACATGATCGGCCCCGTGGATGCTCTTTACAAGCATATCGTCAATATATACCTCCATATTTCGGCCGATTTGTGCTTGAAAAACCTTGTTGACGAGGCGTTGATAGGTGGCACCTGCAATCTTTAAACCGAAGAGCATTACCCTGTAGCAGTAGAGGCCCTAATCGGTTATGAAGGAGGTCTTCGGGATATCTGGGGGAAACATTCGAATCTGATTGTAGCCTGAGAAGGCATCCATGAAGCTGAGGAGTTCATGGCCCGAAGTGGCATCAATTAAAGTATCGATGCTTGGAAGAGGGAAAGGGTCTTTGGGGCATGCCTTGTTGAGGTCGGTAAAGTCGATACAAATCCTCCAGGTCCCATTGGACTTCTTCACCATCACTACATTCGACAGCCATTCGGGATAGTTTACCTCCTGTATGAACCAGGCCTTCAAGAGCTTGTCCACCTCCTCTTTTATAGCTAGCTGGTGCTCGGGGGCGAACTTGCACCTCTTCTGTTGGACCGGTTTGGACCCCGGAGCAATGCTGAGGTGGTGGACCAAGAGCTCTTCGGAAATTCCGGGCATGTCTGCAGCTGACCAAGCAAAGAGGTCTCGGTTCCTTCGGATGCACTGGACTATGTCGGAGCATAGGACGGATGGGAGGGTCTTGCTAACAAAGAACTTTCGGCTTGGATCCTGCTCAGAGAAGAGCACTTCCTCCAACTCATCCACCGGCTCGGACATTGGTCGGGCAACATCTTGGGGGATTTCTAGAGTTTCGAGGGAGAGGACTGGACCGAGGGTAGAGGTCATGTAGCATTTGCGGGCCGTTTCCTGATTGCCTTTTACTTCCCCTACACCGGCCCGAGTGGAAAACTTCATCTTGAGGTGATAGGCAGAAGGGATGGCTTCAAGAGCTGCTAAGCCGGGCTGACCCAAAATGACATTGTAAGCTGCAGGGACATCAACGACCATAAAGTCCATCGACTCCGTTCGGGTAGTAGGAGTTTTGCCAGCGGTTATGTCGAGGGTGATTACCCCTTCAATAGTCACTGGCACTCCCATGAACCCATGGAGTGTGTAGCCGGCAGGCTTGAGTCTGTCTCGGGATAGCTTGAGGCCTTTGAAAGCGGCGAGGAAGAGGATGTTAACGGAGCTGCCATTGTCCACTAGGATCCTTTCCACCTTAAAGTTCGCCATATGGAGACTGATGATGAGTGCGTCACAATGGGGGGTGCGGACACCCTCAATGTCTTCATTTGAGAATGTGATGGGCACTCCGAGGCCTTTAGGAGGAGGGGTGGCACGAACCGAATTGACTTCCCTTATAAATGCCTTTCGAGAGGAGTTGGAGGAGCTCCCCATTGGGCCCCTATGAATGAGGTGTAGGACACGCTCCTCTTCGAAGTCGGGCATTTCATCGCGTTCAGGATGCTTGTTAGCCCCCCGAGGCAGGGGAGGAGGATCGGTTCGGTCCTTTCTCACAAACCTGTTTAGCTGACCCCTCTGGATAAGGGCTTCTATCTTGTTTTTCAAGGCCCGACAATCATTGGTATCGTGGCCATGGTCCCGGTGATAGCGGCACCACTTCTCTTTATCCCTCTTCTTGCCAAGGGTGTTCATTTTAGGGGCAGGTGGTATCACCCCCTCCTTCTCAACTTCCATGAGAATTGTGGAGATGTTGGCGTTAAGGGGAGTAAACTTTTCAAATCTGGGAGGAGGTCGGCGCTGGCCGCCATTATCCTTCTAGAGCTTCTTGGCCCCTTCCTCTTCTGTTCCCTTTCTCTTAGACCCGGAGGAAGACCCCTCCAAGTTGGGGCAGTGTTCAGCTTCTTTGGCCCAAATATACTTTTCGCTACGGAGGAGGAGGTCAGAGAAGTTTTGTGGGGGCTTCTTGGCGAGGAAGGAGCGGAGGCTGGAGTTGAGGACATTGGATTGAAATGCTGCTGCAGCGACCGATTGGTCGAGGGATGCTATGGACCTGGCTTCCGCTGTGAACCTTTTCACATAGTCTCTGAGCTTCTCACCCTCCTTCTAGTTGAGGTAGAGTAGCGAAATGCTGGTCTTCTTAGTTCGGCGGCTACTCACGAAGTGGGTGACGAAGAGGGTCTCAAATTGCTCGAAGGAGAATATTGAGGACGGGGCAAGGCGAGAGGACCATTCTCGAGCCGGACCCTTGAGAGTTGCGGGGAAGGTCTTGCATAGCAGAGCATCGGAAGCTTGATGGATGAGCATGAGGGTCTTGAAGCTTTCGATGTGATCGACGGGGTCAGTCTCCCCGGAATAAGTCTCGAATTGAGGAGGTTTAAAGCCAATTGGTACGGGTGCCTCCATTATGGTTCGGGAAAAAGGAGGTCGACTAGGGCGAAGGGTCCTTCCTCTAAGCTCTTCTTCTCTGTCTAACTGACCCAAGCGCCTTTCTATTTCGTGGAGACGGTGGTAGACAGCGTCATCCCTTCGACGGTAATCAACCAAGCCTCCAGACTCGTCTTCGTACGAGGGAGAGCGGGGGCTACGACGACGGTAGCTCCTGGAGCGGCGAGGACTAGGAATGTGCGGGGGGTTGCTAGGAGCTGGGGGAGGAGATAGGGACCGTCGGCGAGGACTTCAGAATGGAGGAGGAGTGGGGATCCTTGGAGCATTGGTGTTGTTGGGTCGGAGGTTGAGAGCTTGTAGGACGGTTTCTTGGAATTGCTGGAACTCGGCACGAGTGATGGGTGCCTCATCGTTCCTTGAATGTTGCCGACCGGCAGGGGAATGGAGTCTTCTCCTGTGATGCTCGGGGGACTCTCTCCGACCCCTTCGGGTTGGGGACCTTCTATAGTCTCGGCGGTGAGGAGATCGCTCATCCGGACGTTGTTGGCGGGAGGCTCCCTCTCGGGCCCGCTTTTCATCTAGACGGCAGCGAAGATCCTCATCCTTCTGCCGATTGAGGATGGCGTTGCGAAGGTCGGAAGCACGGAGATTGTGGGAGGCCATAGAATCCGAAGAGGCATTGTGGATTGAAACGTGGTCCTGATGGAGAGGTTGTTTCTGTGGGTTGGGATGCGAGACCCCTGCTCCGGCATTTTGAGGACCGGGGGACCTTTAGAAGGTTGTTGATTCCGAGGAGGAGGCTGGTCCTGTTGGAGAGGGTCCTCCGCTTGAGGAGGAAGTTGCCCCTGCTGCTGAGCGGGTTGGATGGGGACTTCCTGTTGGTGATCGGGGTTGGGTCCACGGTTGGACCCTCTGGATCTTACTTTCCTAGGAGGCATGGCTGGAGAATATCTGACCAACGGGAAGAGGGGAGGCTGCTATTCGATTGATTCCCACAGACGGCGCCATTCTGTTGCCGCTGAATCTAGTGTGGGGGCAAACAGATAGTATTTGTGGATTCTTGGAAAACTTTGAATAGCAAACCTGTTACCTGTTCCGCCAGAGTTTGACCATTAACTCCCGCCGTTCACCTGTAAAAAGTACGAGACACCGGGGTTGATCCCAGCGACGCACCCTCCGATGCTCAAGTCAGTAATCAGAAGTGATTATGAAAGAGCGTAAATTGGCAAAAGATTGATTACCTCTTTATGGAGATGGATGGGGGATATTTATAGGCATCGTTGGGGGTCAGTTCAGGAATGTAATCCCTGTGGTTAGATAAGGAATGTAATCCCTAATCCCCAGTGAAAGGATAGATATGAATTAAGGTCGTTGATTAGTATTAATCAGAAACCCTAATGCTATCTTGCTGGACCGGGTTTATTTCGGGTTGGGACCCGTACGCAGTTGAGGTGGATCCGTTCGCGGGTTAGTGGATCTTTGAGGAGGAGAACCAGTACCCGCTTCAGACCCATTGGTAGGTGAAATTACCATTTTACCCCTAAGCTTTAAGATTCGTTCCTGATTTGGACGGTTCTGATTTAACCCCGTTTTTAGCCATATCAATTACCTTGTTCAAAATCTGAAACAAACATTCTGCTCAATAATTTTAACTCATCAATTACATTTGAACAAAAAAATTATATCAACTAATTCCAATCATCAATTACATTTGAACCACAAAATTATAAATTAAAAAAAAATTCAACGATCAACATTCTCAAATCATAACCCTAACCCTAATCTTTTCAAAAATTTAGGTGGATGGAGCTCGATGCAATAGTGGACGAAAGGTGAGACAGAGAGACCTTATGATCGAATTCGCTGCCGTTCAGAGATGGAGATGGAGCGTTGGGGGCGTCGCGACTTGAGAGAGGAGCGTTGGGAGAGTAAGGGGCGTCGGGGGCGTGGGTTTCGAAATGTGGATTAGTGGCGGTGCAGAGGTTGAATTTGCCATCGAAGAAGCTAGGGTTTCGGATGCAAGGGAAATTTCGAGAGCTGGAGAAACGAGAGAGAGAGAACAGACAGAGAACAGACAGAGAAGGTGACAGAGAATGAGGGGAAATGACCATAGTGCCCCCTTCATCATAAGTGAGAGCAGGAGAAAAGAGGGCCACACGATTTTGATCATGATGAAGATCAAAATCGGATGGCTGAGCTCGAGTGTACGCAAAATGGGGTGTGCAACTGAAGAGCTCCTCACTTTTGACACAAAACAGTGAAGGCTATGTAAAGTAAATTTGTAGAAATTCTTGGTGTTAAGATATACAAGAATTTCTACAAACTTACTTTACATAGCCTACACAGTTTTGTGTCTATATATATCTTAACACCAAGAATTTCTACAAATTTACTTTACATAGCCTACACAGTTTTGTGTCAAAAGTGATTCACCATGCATTCGTTTCTCTTCTGACCAGTTATTTGATTGGCTCACCGAAATTAAAAGTAGTTTCCTTGACAACCAATAAAGATGTATAATTACATAGATTATGCTACAGATTACGGTAATTAATGCAGTTAGTATGAACTTGTTTACTCTAATTAAGGAGACAGCCCGTATCAATCATCTTAGAGGGTAAAGATGCTTAATATAATAATAAGATGTTATTAACTAATAGAGATGTATGTAGCTAGGGTGGCATTAATCCATTGACTCTGAAAATTAAAGAGTGGCAGGCATGCCATTGACACTGAATATTATATATAGAGAAGATCAGGAATCATACAACATAGTATAAAACAAGAGACAAGCATGTAAGAAGAGAGCAGCGCTCAATCTGCGACTAGAATGGAAGAATGGTAGTGGATTGGTGGTGTGGCTTGCTGCTGGGTGTAGTCCCTTTGCTAGTTGAGGCGCTATGGTATTTCAATGATTCACTCTTCACTTGTTCTTTCCGATTCAAATCTAAAGGAAGTCGTCCTTATAAGCTCCCACTTCCACCTGGTCGAATGGGGCTACCTTTCACTGGAGAGACACTCCACTTCCTCTACTACAATTTTGGCCGCTGCCGTGATGATTTCATCAACTCCAAAAAAACTCAGGTAAGAGTTGCGTCAATTGTACAAGTTCGTACTGCTCTAGTACTAAGTCTGTATCTTTACTTTTACTTTTAAATTGGTTATAGGATTGTGAATTAATTAGTGTTTTACAGGCATGTTAGATTTGTTGTTTTTGATGAATCGGATAGAGCCTAGCGGCTCCAACCATACCAAAAAATATATTGAGAAACAAATAATAGTACAGACAACCGCTTTACAAAAAGTAAAACCACACTGCCTCAAGCCAAAGTCAAGAACAAAACAATAACATCTCAAACAAAGAAACAGCACAGAATTCTCGACTAGCAACCAAACAGTGAAGTACGCGCGTGGCAGGAAAAGGAGGAAGCTGTAAAGCTGAAAGCTTTCCTCAAGACAACGGGAAGCCCTCGAGAGCTTCTGAGAGAAGAGACAGGAAAAGGAGGAAGTTGTAAAGCTGAAAGCTTTCCTCAAGACAACGGGAAGCCCTCGAGAGCTTCTGAGAGAAGAGACAAGGAGCAGTAGACGGTGGCAATGTAGCTACAGCGAAGAGAGGAGCACCAAACTCCAGCGCTGCAGCGGACGGACCGAAGGAGGCACAGCCGCAAACCGCAGCGCACCGAACGCTCGAACAGGAGCCAGTCCGACACTGGGTGGCCAAAGGTGCTGGCTCCGACTAGCGGCGGACGGAGCTGAAAAAGTCCGGCTAGCAAACAACCCTCAGAGACTGCAGCAAAACCGGAAACGATCCCGCTAGAGAAAAAACTCCTCTCTAGTTAAAAACCATCAGCCAAGGATCAAGCCAAAAAGGAGTATATACAATGTTAAGAAGATAGAAATAGAGAAGGGTGGATAGCATCCAAGGTTTAGGAAGCAAAGACCTCTGACCGCCAGAGGACACCAAGCAAAGTAGGCAGTCTAAGAACTATAATATTACAATCAGCTAGCTGGCCTCGGGATGGCAAAAGCCTCCCCAGAATCACGAAAAAATAACAAGCCAGACCGGCTACAAAAAGGCCAAGAAAGTAAACAAACCAAACATGGTGATGAGACAAACTAGGAGTCTACTCCCCATCGCTGTCACAGTTGAACATAATAACAGTAAGTACGCAAAGAAAAAACATCATCGCAATGATAATGGCTACAGAGTAACAGAGCCAAAGAAACATCAACGTAACGTAAACCACAATACGCATACAGCAAAAGAGAGAATCCCATATAAAAGGTGTAAGGACGGCAGGCCATTAGATGGATTAAGCAACGGGGATACATCAGTAAATCCCCCCTTCGCTCCAATCTACAGCATAACCGACAACAAAAGAGAAACATAAAGGGAGCATGGGGAAGTGATTAAGAGGAAAAGTAAACACCAAGCCAGCTAGCAGCAACATCAAAATCATCCAGCCCGGGCCATAGAAAGGCCCAATTATGAATCAAAAGCTGCCTGATCAAAAGCAACTCCAAAACAGCGTCAACCTTGTGATATATAGCAATGTGAAGGACAATAAGAATCGAAGGTAACTAAATTAAATAGCATGGAGATTGCTAAAACAAAGGAAAGAATCAACTAATCTACGACCGTAAAGAGAATTTCTCGCTACGGGCTTCAAAGCCGAAGACCAGAAATTAAACAGGAATAAATAATCTTCAATAAGGGATGTAATAGTCGAGTTGCGATTTCTAAAGAGTCTGTTGTTCCTTTCCTTCCACGTGATCCAAATGATAATGTGCATCAAGAGGTACCACGAATTGCGGTACTTGTAGTTCAAAGGAAGAGAAGAATACACCGAGGAGAGGTTGGATGGAATTGGGTTGATTTCCCATGCTAACGAACTGATTTTCCAAAGGGGATGAATGAAGTCGCACCCAACAAAAAGGTGATCAGCGTCCTCGAAAGAACTCAAGCAAAGAGGGCACATCTGCCCCCAGGCTAAGTTCCTTTTGTTGAGGATCTCAACGGTAAGTAATTTGTTGTTCAGAGCAAGCCAAGAGGTAATTTTAGCTTTAAGAGGAGCGCAAGAGTTCCAAATGACCTTGGCGATAGGGGAGAGAACTCCGCGAAAGTTAAGGAATTGATAAAAGGATTTAACTGAGAACACACCCGATGAGTTCCACCGCCACGAGTAGTCATCTATAGGATGCCCCTCAAAATTGTTGAGGGTTGATAGTAGATTGCAAATCTGAGGGCCACATTGTGGTGAAAGATTGGCAGACAGCGGGATGACCCATTGTCTTAGAGAATTCTGGAGGTTGAAAGAGTCCGCCATAGTGGCCAAGGGAAGTAAAGCTAATTGATAGAGAAGAGGGAAGGAGGAAGCAAGCTTAGTGTTACCAATCCATTGATCCGTCCAGAATCTGGTCCTGGAGCCCTCACAACAATTGTGGATAATGCCGCAAAGGAAAGCTGGGGATGCTTTCCGAACACCCTTCCAAAAAGGGGAAGCATTGCGATGAATAGGTTGAGAGAGGTCCCACCAATGGTGAGCAGGAGAATAGTAAGACTTAATGCTTTGGATCCAAGGAAGATGATCGAGTTTTAAAAATCTCCAGAGCCATTTACCATGCAAAGCGATATTGTGGTGCCTGAGGTTCAGCACCCCAAGACCCCCGGCAGCTTTAGACGAGCAAACTAATTGCCAATTGCTAAGGTGTGATCCAGGTTTGAAAGAGGAAGAACCGGACCATAAGAAGTTACTTCTGATTTGGTCTATCATCTTAATGACCCAAGAAGGGACATAGTAGAAAGACATCATGAATTGGGGAATTGACGAAAGAACCTAGTTAAGGAGGATAAGACACCCTCCGCGGGAAAGGAATTTTCCAGACCAAACACTTAGCCTGGATTCAACTTTATCCAGCGTGGGCATCCAGTCGGATTTATGTAGTTTACCCCATCGGAGGGGAATGCCCAAATAAGTGATGGGAAAAGATGCCACAGGACAGTTGAAGAAATTGGATACTTCTGTCTGCCGGTTGGGGGAGCCACCCAACTAGAGGATCGAAGATTTCTGGAAGTTGATCGAGAGACCCGAAGCAAGCTCAAAACAGTAAAGGAGCAATTTGAGGTTACGAAGAGAGTGCGAATACGGTTTGGCGAAAATGATCGTGTCATCCGCATACTGCAGGTTTAGAACCCCATCAAATTGATTGGAGCTACCTAGCCCCTGAATGACTTGCACTTCCCAAGCGTTGCGAAGAAGTTTACTAAAGACGTCTGCAACAAGGGAGAACAAAAGGGAAGAAAGCGGGTCCCCTTGGCGGAGACCACAATTAATTTTGAATTTGTGACCCTCCATACCGTTGATAATAATAGAAGAGGTACCAGAGAATAGACTGGATTTAATACAGGCGATCCACTTGGGACCGAATCCTCGATGAGTCAAGATGTCAATCAGGAAGTCCCAGCTAACATTATCGTAAGCTTTTTGGAAATCAAGTTTGAGGAGAATGCCCACGGAGTTGGTATGGTGACAATGCGAAATGATTTCTTGGGCTGATGCAACACTGTCAAGGATGAATCGGTCCTTGATGAAGCCTGATTGGGCCGAATCGATAAGGGGGGGTAAGACCGCTCCGAGTCTAGTAGAAAGAACTTTCATAATAATTTTGAAGGAGGTATTGATAAGGCTAATCGGCCGAAAGTTGGTCACAGAGTGCGCTCCCACCAATTTTGTGAGCACTATATGTTAGATTTGTTGTTGTTTGTTTTTTATATTTACTAGGAAAATACATGTGCATTGCACATGAGTATTTTTAAGTAGTTAACCAATATAATTTTGATGGTAAAGTAGTTAATTAATTATTAAGAAACTAAATAAATGCCAAGCACTTGTAGTGCAAGTGGCAAAACTTCTCACTTTCTGGTGAGAGAGAGGTTCACAGGTTTGATTCTGACCTTATACGAAACTAATTTGGGATGTTACAAAATTTCTCTTTCTAATACAGAGCCTACGACCGAATGTCAAAAAAAAAAAAACATATTTTAGACTGAATTTGATATTTTTTAATTTCATATTTTTAACCTAACAAAATAAATTTATTTCTTTGAAGAAAAAAGCCATGTGGAACATGACAAAGATATGTTTTAACAAAAATGGTAGTTTGAATCTTGGCCTCCGCAATTTTTCCTTTCTTTATATTGCAACAAAAAAAGTTAAAATTAGGCCCTTGTCTTGACTTTAATATTTTTCAGTTCCAACATTTATTTTAAAAAATATTTATAGTTATTTAATGAAAGGAAAAACTAATATTAGGCCCATTGGTTGACCTTATTTTTAAAAAAAAATATTATTTATAGCCATATACATAAACTAGTTTTCATATAATTTTTTAAACTCTTTTATATTCTCGTCAAAATTAAAAGATCATCAACATTCTTTACATCCACATTTTATATTAAATTACAATCATCTATAAGAAAATGACCAAATGATACTCAAAGTTTATCCTAACTCAGCACCCGAGCATAGGGATGGCATTCGGCCCACTCCGACCAGTCCGGTCCGGGTTAGACCGGGCCAGGCTCGAAGACTACGCGGGTCGGGCCGGGCCGGGCTCAAGGTTGAAAACCTTGGCCCGGACCTGGCCCCCGACCCCAAGTGTGGGGGTCGGGCCAGTTCGCGGGCCGGACCGGTGTTTAGGGGGACTTTTTTTGTAATATATTAAAGATCAAGTCTTAAATTGTAATTTCACAACAATTGTAAAGAATAAAATTTCGTAAATAAATGAAGTACATGAATAAATGAAGTACATGATTTAATAAATTTGAAATTCTTAAATAAAATGAAGTACATGAATAAAATTTCATACAACTTAGATCAAATTACAAAACAAGGGAATTACTTGAATTTAAAAATTGAGATGGTCTCTATTTAAATTGAAGAGAAGGCATTGGACTATTGTCGTGCACTTCTACTTAACCTAAATATAGAATCTCATCACCCTAAATTTCTCAATTAATTACAATATATTAAACATCATTTTAATGTAAATTGACTAAATGTAATCGTTCAGTCATCGCTACTTGTTGATCTAGCTTGTGCTTCAAGTAAATCTTGGGTCCTCTCTTCCGCTTTCATCCAATCTTCGGCGCATACTAGCATCTCTAAATTTTTGGCTGTCAATCGGTTCCTGTTCGGGCTCATTATCCTGCCACCAAGCGAAAAAGCACTTTCCGATGCAACGGTTGACACCGGTGTTGTTAGCAAATCTCTAGTCATACGAGAAAGAATATTAAAAATTGCTTCATTACTCTTCCAAAACTATAACACATCTTCTACATCTTCAACTGTACTTTGTGCATTATACCAATTCAACTCATTTGGTGAATTGGTTCTTAATTTTTTTGATTTAATAAGATTCAAAGCACTACTACTAGCATGACTCTTTCCTTTTGCTAATATGGAGGTAGAAGAAGAAGAAGAATCAATATTTTGTGTTTGTGTTTGTGTTTATGTTTGTGTAGTGTTAGATGAATAAAGTTTATCATAAAAATCATATAACCTAGTCAAAATATTCTCAAATTTACGAGTAAAAGCAACATGATCAAAATCTAGTATTGCATCATGTGGGGCATAAGTGTAAAAAATTTCAATTAAATTTTTTATACCATTTAATTTAATCATAGGATTTATTACACTAGCTACACAATACAACATAGGAAGTGGATGAAAATATTTTAAAATTTTAATATATACCGCATTAACCATATCTCCAATAAAATGGTCATTTTGCAAATATTTAATTGTTGTCATCATAGTTACAATTTCAAGTAAAATACCACTAGATGTAGATGTATATGTTTTTGAAAATTGTAAAGTTGCATCGTTAAAAGGTTCTAAAAATTTATACAAACTATCGGCAAAAAACCAAAAATCATCATCTAACATACAATTTTACATACCCATTGCGACACAAAAATCTCTAAGATTAAAACGATAATGAAGAACAACACCTAATAATTCAAATGTAGAATTCCAACGATGTCTAACATATTTAGGAAAACGTTTACATACAATTCCCCTAAGTTTACACCAATCATGAAAAACTTGATAAATTGGACCACTAAATGTAATGCCCCGAATCCCAAATACACTGAATTCGAGATGTTCTACAGGATCTTTTCACTTTCTTTAGTACAATTTTACAGGGAAATTAAAACTTTTCATCTTACATCAGAGTTTACATCAATATTACACTTTTCTTTTGCACAGCGGAAGTAAAATTTACAACAATTGAATAAAAGTACAACAGCATGGTATAATCTTTAAGCATCCATTCTTCTTTAATCTTTAACATGTCATTTACCTGCATATAAGACTGTGGGTACGTCAGTTTATTCAACCGACGAACATTATACACGGCCATCCTCTCTATGCTGAAAATAGTATAACTTAACCTTCCATATTTAACAAACACAAACTTGTCACATTCAAACTAAAGGGACTACCCTATTGATGTCGTGTTGTGATTGTGCACTTAATCCTTAATGCATTTATTTATGTTACATGACACTAATGCGTACTTGTTCGGATTCTATGCATCCCATACTACATAGGTCCGAGGGCAAGCTCTTATTCGTTCTTCATCTTGGTAGGGTTCAATCCCTCGTTATGTCTTAATCTACTACTGTAACTACGGTAGTGTCTTAGATGTCCTATGATCTACGAGCCCATGTCCAGGCAGCCTGGAGGGGAATCCCACGCAGTGACACGACGCATCGAGCAGGCAACCTATGGACAATTCAGCCTCCGCCATGGAACAATGGTACCACCCATAGCCACTCGAACATCCCACGAGTGTCACCACCGGGACGGTACTCGGGAGCAGTATCCACGTCATGTCACGACGCATTGTGAAGAACCTGTGAATACCCTCACGCTGCAAATCCGATGGCCCCCATACCCGTGTTTTTCTTCTACTTTCATCACGACTCCACTATGTACTAATCCTTAGTTTCATTTAAAAATCATGAACAAAAATTAATCTCTAGAGTTAGCCTCTCCACTAACCGGACTTATTCTTTTATTTCAACATGACCAACCTTGGTCTAATTTCATTTTATTTCATTTCTCAATGCCGGGAGAGACTTAGCTACTCTATTTCAAATTTTCATTTCACAATCTTCAACTTATAAAATTTCCATGTTGAGTTCTCATACTCACATGTATATTCTCTTTTCAATTCATGATTTCTAGTTTTGTTCACAAGTCCATCATTGCACATAAATTTGCATGCACTTAATTAATTATCACATCACAATAATTCCACAAGTGAGAAAATAATATGCACACTTCATATTGTTCCACAAGTGAAACAATAATTGCATCATGTCACATAACCACATTTCTTTTTGCCAAATCAACTCTTAATGTTTCAATTCACTTATTCTTTCAAGTTATAATTTCATATCAATAATCCATATAGAACCATATGTCTATTTATGCATTTTAACTCCAAACCATAGTTAAATTCATTCAAATAATCCCCAAACCATTTTTAGAAAGTCCCTTACATTTTTAGGAGAATATACATATTTTTTTCATAATTTTTTGATACAAAAAAACCCCAAAAAGTATTTTTTTTCAATCTTACCGATAGCAAGATTCGAACCCAGCACACCACCGACACAGCCCAAAGCACAGGCCACTAGGCCGGTTTGTGCCACAGTATAAAACGCAACTGAGAGCTATAAATGCTCTCAGTCCGCTGATTAATTATTTTGAAAGAAACTAAACAAAAATATTGTTGATCCTGGGGTTCGAACCAGTCACGGCAGAGAACCCAACGTGACGCTGTGACCACTTGAGCTACATGCTCAGGTTGTTACAGTGTGCGTTAAATTCCTTTTGGACTAATTCCCACTGTTATAAAAATATTTCGATGTTCAACCAAACTTTGTTTCTTATTGCTTTTGTAAAAATTACTGAAAATCGCCAGATCAACTTTCATTCATATGAATTTCATATCAGTATGATAAAAATAATTTTTGTACTAATAAAAATATATTTTTCACACAAATCAATGAATCATTCATCAAAACTACTATATTTTTCATTTTCGACATTGCTTAACAATTGATCTCCTAATCTTTTTATTCAAATTTTCTTATAATAATTTACTGTTATTAACTCTTTATTCAACAAACACATATATTTTGAATTTGTCCATACCCATATCAACATAGAGGTCTATTTAGCACATGAATAGGCAAAACTCAACTACTAACTTTATGAGTAGTTTTTTTTTTTATGATAACAAAGTAGTTCCATTAATCAATCTATGTCACAATATATATAATCACTTATTAATTTGCATAATCACATCTCAATCATTCGAGAAATTCACTCTTTTCAAATTAAAGTGTACTCTTTCTTAATCAATTCCATGTTTCAACTTTACAATTAACAAGCGTTCTTATTCATGCATCATGTCTCAAATCATACTAGCAACATTCTTAAGGGAATTTAATCACCATCATTACTTCATACTAATAATCATGGAGAATTCTACACACAATTTAATTTAATACTAAAATCACATACAAATTAATCACCACATTTCAATCAATTCATAAACTAACTTCTCAATTAAAGTGTGTTCTTATTAGTATTTTTCATGCATCTTTTTGATAGTTGAATCTAGCATAGATCCCTATATTAGAAATATGAAATATTTACCCACCTTGTATGGAGAGAAATAAACACACAAAGCAACAAAGTCCTTGCAACAAGATGCACCTCCTCCTAGACGATGCGCGCACCTCCAAGCCCAAGCACAAAACCGAAAGTTTCCCCTTGCAATGGCCGGCCTCTCCTCCTTGGAACAAGCAAGCAATCCCACACAATCTCTCTATCTTTTTAACTCACACTATTACTAAAATAAGACTATAATTTGGAAAGATATAATTGCATATGAATATAGCCATGGGGGATGGGGGGGGGGGGTATTTATACTAGAAAACAAGTGAAATGGAGGGCTAGGATTGATTAGTTGGTTGAAAGATGGAGGGCCAAGATTAGAGTAGGAGTTATAAAAACTACCCACATCCACATAACCACCTCCATGAACACCATGACTATTTTCAAAACTCCCTCCAAAAGAATGTGCCAACCGGCCTTGGAAAAGGTGTGCAATGCACGTGTACGTGTAGTGCACGTGCATGCAACTAGACCAAAATTGTACATTTTAATTTTGTACAAAAATAAAATAGTTATAAAATAGTCTTCTACATGACAAGTTTAAATAAAAAGAAGATTAATCCATGGGCTTTATTTTTGGGCCAAAATAGTTATTAAAATAAATAAAATAAAATACATTTGGGCTTTTAAGAAAAAGGCCTTTTTAATTAAATTAAAGTAAGGTTTTCTATTTGTTTAAAGAAAGGCTTTTGTACAAAATAATTTGAGAACAAATATTTATACACCTCATTATAAGATTTAATTCAATCAAAATATTGCACGTGCACACTACGTGCAAAATAAAATAATTTTTCATTAATTGAAAAATCAGGGCATTACACTAAATGTAAGATAATGTACACAATCTCTCATTGCATCAAGTTTATTATTTTCATATTTTAGTGCATCTTGCACACAAAGATTTAAAATGTGACAAGCACACCTAACATGAAAAATTTCGGGTTCTATAGGATCTAAAGTAATTTTCAAACTCTCAATTGCCTTAGTATTATTGGTGGCATTATCAAAACCTATAGCAAACACTTTATCATAAATACAAAAATTGTTACATGCTTCGATAATGTGTGTGGCTATAATTTCACCCTTATGTGGGTACCTAACATATCCAAATGAAATTATCATCTTTTGAAGTACCCAATCCGAATCTATCCAATAGCATGTTACACACATCATTGGAATACCGTTTACTCCTACCCACCCATCCGTTGTCAATGAAACTCTAGTGTTTAGTGATTTTAGTGTTGCTATCAAAAAATCCTTAGTCTCATTGTAAACTAATTTACAATCACTCTTAACTACATTTCTAGCAATCTTTTTATAATGGGGGTTGAAGGAGGTTTGTACAAAAGTCTCTATATATATTTTTTTCACCAAACGAATATGGTAATTCATCCCTAATTACTAACTTAGCCATTTCCCTACGAACGAGATCGTGATCGTAGCTATGACTATCTACTTGACCTAATCTATGATGTATTTTTTGTTATGTGAGATTGTCTTTCGAAAATTGTGGTTGATATTTGCTTAAGTGACGTTGAAGTGTACCCGTACCCGATCCTAATTTAAACTTATATGGTGTTTGACACTTCTTACATATTTTAAGTCCTACACTCTTATCATTTTGTGAAGGGACAAAATTGAAATAATTGTATACTTCGGAATTAGTCCATCTTGTTTTCCTTGAGGTTAGAGAAGGACCTTGTTCCGATAGTTGTGGTTCTACATTGTCTTCTATTTCTATAGGATTTGAGTGTGTTTCATTCATATCGGTAAAACTATCATAATTTATGAATGTTTCTTCACTATCTATATATGGATTTGGAAGGGAAGGAATGTTATGACTAGTGGATTCTTGACTACTATGTCTACCACCACCGCGTGATCGATTAGAGGCCATTTAAGTATAAAAAACTAGTGTATGTAAAAATTAGAGAGAAAGCAACAACTAAATGTATGGTAACTAATAATTTAAAATAAATAACAATCTATCTCAATTAAAAAATAACAACAATATCAAGAACTAGTGAGTGAGTAGTGTATGTATGTTTTACCACTTTACCAAAATTACAAAATAAAATCTAAAAAAATGAGTGGAAGAAGTTCAAGAAAACCCAAACTAATTAAGAGATGTATATGAGAATAATCTACTATGTTAAATCTACAAATTAAAAATATACTAAAATACCATAAGAGTGCTTGAAGTTTGAAGTATGATTGTTGAGAAAGTTGAGACTTGAGAGCTAGTAGTACTGATTGTTGTTATTAATGAGATGATCACTTGATTGTTGTTGATTTTCCTACCTTCAAAATGTAGAGAGATTTGATCTTGCAAACTTGAGAGAGTGTTGATCACTTGATTGTTGTTGTTGATTGGAGAAATAGTAGAGAGAATGAGAGATTTGAGTGAATTAGTGAAGAGGAATGAAAGGAATGGTATGGTATATATGAATATGAAATTTTTTTGATTTCCTAAAGTACCCCCCAATACTAGCCAATATAAATCTGTTGGGGGGCATTTTCATAATTTTTAATTTTTTTTTAAATTTCTGGAAAAAAATTAAAATTCTGAAGCCAACGGTCAGCTCGGACCCGGCCCTAGCCCGGGCGGGCCGGTTCAGCCGGTCCCGGGCCTCAACCGGGTCGGGCCAGACAAGGCTTTTTTCCCATTTTTGAGGACCAGACCAGACCGGAAAGGAGGGGGCCAGTTCGCGCTTCAGACCGGAAAGGAGGTGTGCCGGGCCAGGCCGGGCTGGCCCAGACCTGATGCCATCCCTACCCGAGCACCCAAACTTTTTATAATACTAAGTATATCCTAATTTCCAAATAGCACCAAAAATTTCCTCACACTATTTCATTTAAAAAAATAACAGAGATGGTTTTTGGTCATATCTTAAAAACTTCGGGTGCTATTTGGTTATTATAAAAACTGTGTGCTATTTCGTCGTTCCCCCTCATCTATAAGGTAATAACTGAACTACCCTTCTTTTTTCTTTTGGATTAATATATTAAGTTAAAATTTTATTATATTTGATTCGATTTTTTTCAACATTTATTCCATATATTATTAATTTAATGTCCAAATTCATATCACTATTCGATACACTGTATCCAATTTGCATCTGTATTCGAAAATTGCGGATTCAGATATATTTTTTCCCCAGTCATATCCGTATTTTTATTCAAATCCATTTTTGGAATGCAGATACTGATGTTGGTATAGCTAATATTTGATCACTATCCGATCCGAAAGCAACCCTACTTGATATGGCTAAAAATGGGGGTCAATCGAAACCGTCCAAATCAGGTACGAATCTTGAGACCCAGGGGTAAAACGGTAATTTCGCCTACAAGAGGGTCCAAAATGGGTATTGGATCTTCTCCCCAAGAACCCAATAACCCACGAATGGATCCACCAACAAGAGGATGCGGGTTTTAACCCGCTACGCACCCAATCCAACAAGATAAAATCAGGGTCCCTGATTAATCTTGATCAACGGCCCTGATGTACATCTATCTTTTCACTGGGATTTGGGGATTAAATTCCTTATCTGATTACGGGGAATATACCTTATCAGATTACATTCCTAATCTGTTTACAAGGAGAATATTCCATATCAGATCACGGGGATTACATTTCTAATCTGTTCCCTGAGACGCCTATAAATACCCCCCATCCATCTCCATTAAGAGGTAATCAATCTTTCACCAGTTTTTGCGCTCATTCATAATCTTCCTAGATTACTAACTTGAGCGTCGGAAGGTGCGTCGCCGGGAACAACCCCGGTGTCTCGCACTTTTTTGCAGGTCTACGGCGGGATCGACGATCGAAGCCCGACGGAACAGGTATACAGGTTTACTATTCAGTTTCCCTAAGAATCCACAAATTCATCTGTTTGCCCCCACACCAAATTTAGCGGCAACAGATTGGTGCCGTCTGTGGGAAACTAACGAATAGAGACCTCCCCTCTTCCCGGTGAACAGGTCTTCTCCAGCCATGCCGCCTCGCAAAGTCAGGTCAAGGGGGTCCAACCGAGCACCCAACCCTGATCAGCAGCAAGAAGTCCTTCCTAATCCCACTCAGCAACAAGGGCAACTTCCCCCTACCGCGGAAGACCCGCTCCAACAGAATCTTCCCCCTCCTGATCCGAAGGGTCCTAATCCTCAGAAACAACCCCTTCATCAAGAGAATGTCTCCATCCACAACGCCTCCACGGACTCTATGGCCTCCCATCATTTCCGAGCCTCTGGTCGCCACAATACCGCCCCTAATCGCCAGAAAGATGATGATCTCCGCCGCCATCTGGAAGAAAAGCGGGCCCGAGAGGGAGCCTCCCGCTAATACCATCCGGGCGAGCGGTCTCCTCGTCACCGGTATCACAGGTCCCCCGTCCGCAGAGGGAGGAAAGAGTCCCCCGATCATTACCGAAGAAGGCACTCCCCCGCAGGTCGGCAACAGCCCAGGAACAATGAGGCACCAATCACCCGTGCCGAGTTCCAGCAGTTCCAAGCGACCGTCCTGCAGGCTCTCAACCTCCGTCAAAACCCTAATGAGCCGAAAGCCCCGTCCCCTCCTCCAGTCCGAAGCCCTCGCCGACGGTCCCCATCTCCTCGTCCTGCTCCTACCAACTCCCGGCGCACCCCAAGTCCTCGTCGCTCCCGAAGCTATCATCGCCGCAGCCCTCGCTCTCCCTCATACGAAGACGAGTCTCGAGGCTCGGCAGATTACCGTCGGAGAGATGACACCATGAACCGCCGTCTTCATGAAGTAGAAAGGCGCCTGGGTCAGATAAACCGAGAAGAGGAGCTTAGAGGAAGAACCCTACATCCTAGCCGACCCCCTTTCTCCCGAACCATAGTGGATGCACCTGTCCCGTTCGGCTTCAAACCTCCCCAATTTGAGACTTACACCGGGGAGACCGATCCAGTTGACCACATCGAAAGCTTTAAGACTTTGATGCTCCTTCATCAAGCTTCCGATGCCCTCCTCTGCAAAACCTTCCCCGCAACTCTCAAAGGACCAGCTCGAGAATGGTACTCTCGCCTCGCCCCCTCCTCAATATTCTCCTTCGAGCAGTTCGAAACCCTCTTCGTCACCCATTTCGTAAGCAACCGTAGAGCTGAGAAAACAAGCATCTCCCTATTGCACCTCCACCAAAAGAAGGGGGAGAAACTGAGAGACTATGTGAAAAGGTTCACAGCTGAAACCAGGTCTATAGCATCCCTCGACCAGTCGGTCGCTACGGCAGCATTTCAATCTAATGTCCTCAATTCCAACCTCCGCTCCTCCCTTGCCAAGAAGCCTCCGCAGAACTTTTCCGACCTCCTCCTTCGCAGTGAAAAGTATATCCGGGCCGAAGAGGCCGAGCAGCGACCAAACTGGGAGGGGTCTTCCTCCGGGTTTAAGAGAAAGGGAACAGAGGAGGAAGGAGCCAAGAAGCTCTAAAAGGACAATGTCGGCCAGCGCCGAACTCCCCCCAGGTTCGAAAAGTTCACTCCCCTCACCACTGACGTCTCAACCATTTTGATGGAAGTCGATAACGAGGGTATCATCCCCCCTGCTCCAAGAAAGAACACCCCCGCCAAAAGAAGAGATAAAGAGAAATGGTGCCGTTATCACCGGGACCATGGGCATGACACCAGCGATTGTCGTGCCCTGAAGAACGAGATCGAAGCCCTTATCCAGAGAGGGCAGCTGACTAGGTTCGTAAGAAAGGACCGAGCCGAACTTCCTCCCCCGCCTCGGGGGGCTAACAAGCGTCCGAAAAGAGAAGAGACGCCAGACTTCGAGGAAGAGCGAGTCCTCCACCTCATCCACGGGGGCCCAATGGGAGGCTCCTCGAACTCCTCTCGGAAAGCATTTATAAGGGAAGTCAACTCGGTCCGAACCACCCCTCCTCCCAAAGGCCTCGGAGTGCCAGTCACGTTCTCCGATGAAGATCTTGAAGGAGTTCGTACCCCACATTGTGACGCCCTCGTCATTAGCCTCCACATGGCAAATTTCAAAGTAGAGAGGATCTTAGTAGACAACGGCAGCTCCGTCAACATCCTCTTCCTCTCCGCTTTTAAAGGCCTAAAGCTCTCCAGAGACAGACTCAAGCCCGCCGGCTACACTCTCCATGGGTTCACGGGGGTTCCGGTAACTATTGAAGGGGTGATCACCCTCGATGTAACTGCCGGTCAAACTCCTACCACCCGAACAGAGCCAATGGACTTCATGGTGGTGGATGTTCCCGCCGCCTACAACGTCATTTTGGGTCGGCCTGGCCTCGCAGCTCTGGAAGCTGTCCCCTCAGCATACCATCTTAAGATGAAGTTTCCCACCAGGTCCGGGGTCAGGGAAGTAAGGGGCAATCAAGAGACGGCTAGAAAGTGCTACATGACCTCAACCCTTGGGCCCGTCCTCTCCTTGGAGACTCTAGAAATCCCTCAAGATACCGCAAGACCGACCTCCGAGCCGGTGGATGAACTGGAGGAGGTGCTCTTCTCTGAACAAGAGCCGACCCGCAAGTTCTTTGTAAGCAAGACCCTCCCGTCCGCCCTATACTCAGATATTGTGAAATGCATCCGAACCAATCAAGACATCTTCGCATGGACCGCAGCAGATATGCCCGGTATCTCCGAAGAACTCTTGGTCCACCGCCTGAGCGTCGATCCGGGGTCCAAACCAGTTCAGCAGAAGAGGCGCAAGTTCGCCCCCGAGCGTCAGCTCGCTATCAAAGAAGAGGTAGACAAGCTGTTGAAGGCCCGATTCATACAGGAGGTAAACTACCCCGAGTGGTTGTCAAACGTAGTAATGGTGAAGAAGTCCAATGGGACTTGGAGAATCTGTATTGATTTCACCGACCTCAACAAGGCCTGCCCCAAAGATCCCTTCCCTCTGCTGAGCATTGACACTCTGATTGACGCAACCTCGGGACATGAGCTCCTCAGCTTCATGGATGCTTTCTCGGGTTATAATCAGATAAGAATGTTCCCCCCAGATATCCCGAAGACATCTTTTGTGACCGACCAAGGCCTTTATTGCTACAGAGTCATGCCATTCGGCCTAAAGAACGCAGGGGCGACATACCAACGCCTCGTCAACAAGGTTTTCCAGGCCCAGATCGGCCGGAACATGGAAGTGTACGTCGATGACATGCTTGTGAAAAGCATCCGAGGTGTTGATCATGTGACCGACCTCCAAGAAGCATTTGATGTTTTAAGAAAACACAATATGAGACTCAACCCGAACAAGTGTGCATTCGGCGTCTCATCAGGGAAGTTCCTCGGCTTCATGGTTAGCCAACGAGGAATTGAAGCAAATCCGGAAAAGATCAAGGCCATATTGGACATGGCCCCTCCTAGAAATGTCAAGGAAGTTCAAAGATTGATTGGTCGCCTAGCCGCCATAGGGCGCTTTCTGTCGAAGTCCGGGGAGAAGTGCCTCCCGTTCTTCAAAGCCCTCAGGGGGGCTAAAGAATTTGAGTGGGGGCAGCAGCAACAAGACTCATTCGACCAGCTTAAAGCATACCTCGTCAATCCACCTCTTCTCAGCAAACCTATACCTGGCGAACCACTCTACCTCTACCTGGCAGCTTCCGAACAGATGCTTAGTGCGATCTTAGTCAGAGAAGAAGAAAGGGCTCAGAAGCCCATCTACTATGTCAGCAAAGTACTTCGGGATGCCGAGCTCCGGTACCCGAAGATTGAGAAAATAGCCTATGCCCTGGTAATGGCCGCGAGAAAGCTTCGGCCCTACTTTCAGTCCCATTCGGTGGTCGTCCTTACCGACCAGCCGCTCAAACAGGTCCTTCACAAGCCTGAGACTTCCGGTCGCCTTATGAAGTGGTCAATCGAGCTGAGCCAACATGATATAACTTATCAGCCTCGGACCGCGATCAAGGCTCAGGCACTGGCCGAATTCATAGTTGAGAGTACAATCCCTGAGCCCTACCAAACAGTAAAGGGACCGCCGGTTTGGTCAATTTATGTTGACGGATCTTCTTGCAATGAGGGAAGCGGGGCAGGAGTCATCCTGGCAGGCCCAGATGACTTCATCCTCCAATACTCCCTCCGTATAAATTTCAAAGCTTCGAACACCGAGGCCGAATACGAGGCGCTAATAGCCGGTCTACGAATGGCCCAAAATGCAGGGGCACAGCGGCTACAGATCTTCAGCGACTCTCAGTTGGTTGTCAATCAGGTCCTCGGTGAGTATGAAGCCCGCGATGATAGAATGGTTAAATACTTGGCTAAAGTCAAGAGCCTCATGGCGCTGTTTGAAGAGGCCCTCATCCAAAGGATCCCCCGAGAAGAAAATGCTCAGGCCGACGCCCTATCCAAATTAGCCTCCTCTTCCCTTCAAGGTCTTGAGCAGACCGTATTGATAGAAGTCCTCTTGAAGCCGAGCATAGAGGACGAAACACCTGACTCCGTTGAAACATTGCCTGTCCTCCTCGAAGACAATTGGATGAAACCCCTCGTCGAATTTCTAAGGGACGGACTCCTCCCCGAAGATCCGAAGGAAGCAAGAAGAATCAGGACCCGAGCCGAGCGTTATACATTGATTGAAGGTATCCTATATAAGCGCTCCTTCACCCAGGTAGATGGTCGCCCCTACCTAAGGTGCCTCTCCCCCGGGCAAGCAGACTACGCCCTGCAAGAACTTCATGAGGGCATTGGCGGGACCCATTCTGGCTCCAGAGCCCTGGTGCGCAAAGTATTAAACTACGGGTATTTCTGGCCCACTCTCCTACGGGATGCCGAACGACACGTTCGGCAATGCAGTTCCTGTCAGAAGTATTCCGACATCCGATGCCTTCCGCAGGCACCGCTCACCTCCCTATCAAGTCCGATCCCCTTCGCTATGTGGGGGATGGATTTACTAGGGCCGTTTCCACCAGCCCCCGGACAGCTAAAGTTCCTAGTCGTGGTAGTCGACTATTTCTCTAAATGGATAGAGGCCGAGCCCCTGGCTACAATCACCGAGCATAGGGTCGTTCAATTCTTCTGGAAAAATGTGATTTGCCGATTCGGCGTTCCCCGAGTCATAGTCACGGACAATGGAACACAGTTCACTGGGGCCGCCTTCCGAGCTTTATGTGAGGACCTCGCCATACAACACCGATTCTCCTCCGTCTCCCATCCTCAGTCGAATGGCCAGGCCGAGAATGCCAACCGACAGATTCTTTCGGGCATCAAGAAGAGGTTAGACAAGTGTTCCAAAGGACTGTGGGTCGATCAGCTGCCAAACGTGCTCTGGAATCACCGCACCACCAAGCGGACCCCAACAGGCGAGAGCCCATTTAATCTTACCTATGGGGCCGAGGCCATCATCCCCCTAGAAGTCGGGATACCCTCTCCTCGTCTGATAGCTTATGAAGAAGAGCAGAACGCTAGAGAGCTCAGAGCAAGCAAAGATCTGATAGATGAAATCCGAGAGAGAGCTGCCATACGCCAGCAAGCTTACCGAAGGAGGATCGAGCTAGCATAAACAAAAGGGTCCGCCCAACGGACCTCAAAGAAGGGGACCTAGTCCTCCGAAAATTGGCCATCTCGTTCCCCGGACAGAAAAGCAAACTGGCCCCGAATTGGGAGGGACCGTACAAAATCTCAAAAGTGATCCGCCCCGGTGCATACAAGCTAGAAGATCTCGAAGGCAGAGAAATTTCCAGGACTTAGAATGCCGACCATCTTTTGAAATACCAAGAGAAGGCAACTACGCCTCTCTAAGTAACTCGAGATGTCGAACCATTCCCTTCCTTTTACTAGTAGTGATTTTTCCTTTTATTTTTTCATTGTAATAACAGCTAGCAATTTTAGAAGCAGCCGATCATTAGATATTAATAAATAAAGTTTTTTCATATTTTCACCGCTACTACATCTCTCTGCTTTTAACTCTTTAATCTAACAATGATTCCGGAGTCCAACACTTGGCTCGATTCTACTTCACAAGTTCGCTCCTAAGCGAACTAGAAGTAGCTTGCCATTCGGAATTGCTCCCACGGCCGTTGAATGGTTCGGAGTCCAACACTTGGTTCGATTCTACTCCGCAAACTCGCTCCTAAGCGAGCTAGGGGTAGTTCGCCATTCGGAAATGCTCCCACAACCCTAAACTAATCTAACAATGGTTCCGGAGTCCAACACTTGGCTCGATTCTACTTCACAAGTTCGCTCCTAAGCGAACTAGAAGTAGCTCGCCATTCGGAATTGCTCCCACGGCCGTTGAATTGTTCGGAGTCCAACACTTGGTTCGATTCTACTCCGCAAACTCGCTCCTAAGCGAGTTAGGGGTAGTTCGCCATTCGGAAATGCTCCCACAACCCTAAACTAATCTAACAATGGTTCCGGAGTCCAACACTTGGCTCGATTCTACTTCACAAGTTCGCTCCTAAGCGAACTAGAAGTAGCTCGCCATTTGGAATTGCTCCCACGGCCGTTGAATGGTTCGGAGTCCAACACTTGGTTCGATTCTACTCCGCAAGCTCGCTTCTAAGCGAGCTAGGGGTAGTTCGCCATTCGGAAATGCTCCCACAACCCTAAACTAATCTAACAATGGTTCCGGAGTCCAACACTTGGCTCGATTCTACTTCACAAGTTCGCTCCTAAGCGAACTAGAAGTAGCTCGCCATTCGGAATTGCTCCCACGACCGTTGAATGGTTCGGAGTCCAACACTTGGTTCGATTCTACTCCGCAAACTTGCTCTTAAGCGAGCTAGGGGTAGTTCGCCATTCGGAAATGCTCCCACAACCCTAAACTAATCTAACAATGGTTCCGGAGTCCAGCACTTGGCTCGATTCTACTTCACAAGTTCGCTCCTAAGCAAACTAGAAGTAGCTCGCCATTCGGAATTGCTCCCACGGCCGTTGAATGGTTCGGAGTCCAACACTTGGTTCGATTCTACTCCGCAAACTCGCTCCTAAGCGAGCTAGGGGTAGTTCGCCATTCAGAAATGCTCCCACAACCCTAAACTAATCTAACAATAGTTCTGGAGTCCAACACTTGGCTCGATTCTACTTCACAAGTTCGCTCCTAAGCGAACTAGAAGTAGCTCGCCATTCGAAATTGCTCCCACGGCCGTTGAATGGTTCGGAGTCCAACACTTGGTTCGATTCTACTCCGCAAGCTCGCTTCTAAGCGAGCTAGGGGTAGTTCACCATTCGAAATGCTCCCACAACCTTTAAACTAATCAAACAATGGCACCGAAGTCAGACACGTGGCTCGATGCAACTTCGCAGGTTTGCTCCTAAACGAACTGGAAGAAGCTCGCCATTCGGAACTGCTCCCACTTTAGAAGCCTCGGCGCAGCAGACAACAGTCGCAAGAGTAAAACACACAAATTCGGCAAACAACACTTTTATTGATGAAACAGATGCGGTACAAAGACAAACACAGCAGGATTACAACTCGTCAAAGAAAAAGTTACAATGCCGACTTATTACACTTGGCAAAAAAACAAAAAATACACAAAAACTCGCGGAGTCGACGACTTCAGCGCTTTTTTGGAGCCAGAGCGTTCCGCTTCAAAGACACTCGAGAGTGGCGACGCTTATCTCCGGAGCGCGACCCCAAGCCGGCGAATTGAGACGTATCCTCGGCACCACTTCTAGTGGCTACTCCGACGGACGCTCCGCTCGACGAAATTGCCACCGAGCTCTGCGCGTCCCCCGGACTAGGTTGGCTGATCCGCTGACGGGTCGCCATCTCATAGAAGGTAATGCCCCGCTCACTCTCAGCACGAGTGCACGATGTGCTCCGAACGTTGATCGGTCCTGAATGCGGCTTAAGACGGGCCACTTCTGCCTCCAACTCCGAGATCCGATCCCGCAACGAGTCGTCTTTGACATCGACTTCGAAACGTAGGGGGTATCGCGGAGTCCGGAACCCCTGATCGGCTGGCGATGAGGCGCCGGAGGTGGGTAACCTCGATGCTTTTATCCACCGTCGCTCTCTTGAGCGCTTCGACCTCGGCAGTCAACTGTACCCATTCGGTCGTCAACTTGGCCACTTCGGCCGTCAGCCCCTCGCCCTCACTACGAAGCTTCGCCTCTACGGACTGCAGATGCTGTATCTCGGAAAGCAAGTCATCTCTCTCCGCTGTTATTTTGGACAAGTTATGACGGATGCACTGAACCCGAATCTCATTACTGAAATCAGTTGGCGAATATTCACCTTCGGGGATAAGCTCGGCGATCCTACTTTCCAAACGGCGAATCTCGACATCTCGCCGGCCGAGGATGAGCTGGAGATGCTTCCTCTCGCTTTCAGCTCGGCGCAATCCGAGCTCGACCTCATAGAGTCGCTCTCGGCACCTCGCCAGACATAGCCTCGTCGCCCCTAGGCCGACCTCGGCTCGAGCCCCTTCATCCGAGCGCAAAGGTTCGACGTCTTGGGCGATCACCATAAGCTGCAAAGAGATCGAAGTAATCAGCAAAAATGTCGAACACTGCCGGAGCACCACACTTGGAAAAAATTTTCTAAAAACAAGAAGGGAATGTTCGGCGAAAAAGGGGGCAAAAGACAAAAACCTCCGAACATCAACACTTGCAAAAACTTTCTTTTCATTCATGTCAAAAAGTAGCGGTGGCCAGTCCGCTATTAGGCATTACAGAGGTTGAAAAGAAAAACAAAAAACAAAAAAAAAACGAAAGGTGAAGTCAAGGCTCGACCTCTTTCCCCGGGCGACGAGGTAGGGTAGGGGTTGACTTCGCCGAAGGAGACGCCACCGCCAGCGGGGTAATTGCGGTGCTGGGGACCTCATCAGTAGCCCCGGCCCCGGCACCGGCTTCGTCGTCGCCCTCCTCCTCTTCTTCCCCTTCGGACTCGGGGTCGAAGCCCTCGACGTGTCCGGGGAATAGCCGCCACCCTGAGACGTCCACCCCGGGGTACGCTTCCGACACCCGCTCGAGTGCGGCAGCGAAGGCCTTCTCCATGTTCTGTGCGAGGAATCCTTGGGCCTTCTCCAGGGTCGCGTCCTCCGCCGCCTTCACGGCTGCCGCCTGCGCCGCCTCGACCTCGGCCAACTGCTTGGCCGACCCCTCCTTCTGTCGAAGGAGCTCGCCCTCCAGCCTCTTCACCTCGGCCTCGAGGTGTTGGACCCTCGCCGACCTGCCCTCATGCTCGACACGGAGCTTGTCGAGCTCGTTCGACATCCGAGCTTTTTCGTTCCGAGCTTGGTCGGACTCCTGCTTCAGCTCTTTCTCCAGAGCTGTCAGCCTCTCGGTGAGGTGGCCGAAGTGGACGATGATCTGCAGCAAAGAAGAACTAAAAGAGTTAGAAATTTTTTTTTTGTGATTCAAGAAATACAACAGACGAGGAGAAGCTTACCGATACTGCCGAACGAGCGATCTCGATCACATCATCGCCTTCTCTCCCCGCCTCCATGGCGGCTCGGTCCTTCGGGGTGGCGAGATGCTTGACGGCCTGCATGCTCGCCAACGAGTTCCCGAGGAACCCATCATGCCTCCGGACTTGCCAGTCCGGAATATGGATCCGCTTGTGCTCCTCCGTCAGGAGCTCCTCGCCTGCCACGGTCAGCAGTGGCGTCGGCATGGTGAGAGCGGCGGCAATGGGGAACTCCCCCACAGGTGCGGGAGCCGAAGTCCCCGCCACGGTGACGATCGGGTCGTCGAGGATCTCCACCCCCTCGACAGGGGCCGCGATCCTCGGAGCCTTCGAGGTCGAGGGCAGCTTGGACGCTACCCTCTTGTGCTTCTTCGGCGCCTTGCTCGCAAGCCCTGCCCTGAGCGCCAAGACCGCGTCGTAGTCCATGGATTCTGCGTCAAAAGCAAAAAATTGATTAGCACATAGAAAACAACAAGGCAATGAGTACGGAAAAGGAAAAAACTTGACGAGAGCCGCGTACTGGGATCTACGCGGCAGAGCCCTCCCTTGTAGAGGACGTCCTCCGTCAGCTCCCTCCAATCGTACTTCGGCCGGTCAAGGAGGATCCGAACCGCCTCTTCTTCTTCTACTGAGAGCTTCGGCATCGCCTTCGCCCTCTTCAGCACCCCTTCTACCCAGTAGAGGGGATCGGCCAGGCCTCTCGACTCCGCACGACGAACCACTTCTCTCGCCAGTGCTTAATAGAGTAGGGGCAGATGACGAGTCTGCCGCCGTGCCTCGGAGTCAAATAATACCGGTACTCCGACTTATTCCCTTGGTGGAGCCGGTATAAAGTCCGAAGCACATTCAGCTGCGGCTCGATCCCTGCGGCCTGGCAGTGGAGAACGAAACCATTAATCACTCGCCACGCGTTCGGCATGAGTTGGATGGGGCTGACCCCGAACCAACTCACCACGGTAATTGCGAACGCGTGGAGAGGTAGCCGAGCACCGGCGATAAAGGCGTCGACCGGCCAGCAACACATGGTCACTGGCAGCGGCGAGTTGGCCCTAACTCCGGGGCCCGGCAACATGATTTCGTACTCCTCCGGGATGAGAAAAGAACCCCGGATCACTGCCAGATCCTCCTCACGTAGGATCGACGCCGCATCGTCCGCCTCCGTCGTCTCCCTCGCGGCATTCTCCTCGAAGGACCTCCCCCTCCCATGGACAATCCGCTCGGCCTGATCCTCCGGGAGCTGCCTGACTCTGTGAAGCCCAGTCAACGGACCTGGCAGTTGTCCGAACTCCCCCATCCTCTTCGGATCCACAACGATCGAATCCTTGCTGAACACCTTGCCTTTGGTCGGGGTCGGAGTCGAGTCCTCGACGTCTTCAAGGGAGGGCTCGGACCAAGAGACTTCGTCGGAGACAGAAGCTACAGACATAGTTGATGATAAATTACCTTAAGAGAGATAGCTGCCGGAAAACTCCGCCTGAACCAAACGCCGACACCGGAAAAATTCGCCTGAGCACAAGAAACCGTCTGAGCAAAAGAGAGGAGAAATGAGAAATGAGAGAGGGGGGTGAGGATTTATAGAGAGGGGCACTCCCAACGAGGTTAATGGGCTCGTACGACCGGCCCATTCAAACGAAATGACGGAGCGACCCCAATCGTCGCCTTGCTAACCATGCCAAATCATGAGTCGAATTTAATGCGCGCCCCATCTGACAGAAGCCCAAAGGTCACTGCAATTAATAAACGTCCCATCTGTCAGAGTTGTCAGAGCTGTCAGAAGCTGTCAGAAGTTCAGATGGCGCACAGGAGAAACAAACTCCTCAAAACGACAAGTTTGGAAGCTCGGCACTCACTGCCGAGCGTTCGTGACACCGACCTTGTTACGGGGTAAAAATCAAGTTCGGCACTCACCGCCGAGCGTTCGTGACACCGACCTTGTTACGGGGTAAAAATCAAGTTCGGCACTCACTGCCGAGCGTTCGTGACACCGACCTTGTTACGGGGTAAAAATCAAGTTCGGCACTCACTGCCGAGCGTTCGTGACACCGACCTTGTTACGGGGTAAAAATCAAGTTCGGCACTCACCGCCGAGCGTTCGTGACACCGACCTTGTTACGGGGTAAAAATCAAGTTCGGCACTCATTGCCGAGCGTTCGTGACACCGACCTTGTTACGGGGTAAAAATCAAGTTCGGCACTCACTGCCGAGCATTCGTGACACTGACCTTGTTACGGGGTAAAAATCAAGTTCGGCACTCACTGCCGAACGTTCGTGACACCGACCTTGTTATGGGGTAAAAACCAAGTTCGGCAGATCGCCAGACTCACTCCTAGTGCTCGCAGCTATGCCGAACTCGCTTTCCTCTCCGGAAAAGCTTGCCGAACTGCATATCGACCTCGGCCCTCTAGTCAGCGAGCCCTAGGGGGAGTCAAAGGCGTGATACAAATGTATAAGACCCCCGAACGACGAATTGACGCTTCGCGAAGATAAAGAGGATATCCCTGCAAGAATACCACATGACCATCAAAGCTCATGAGCAACTCGGAGCTCAACCCACTTGGCAAATCACCTCACTACCCCCTCAAGATTCAAAATCCTCCATTTGAACACCGATACAACTCCGTTAGCCATTAAAACAGTTAAACTACTCCTCAAAGGCCGATCAAATTTAGCCTTTAGGAGTGGAGGGCTCGTGATATGGCTAAAAATGGGGGTCAATCGGAACCGTCCAAATCAGGTACGAATCTTGAGACCCAGGGGTAAAACGGTAATTTCGCCTACAAGAGGGTCCAAAATGGGTATTGGATCTTCTCCCCAAGAACCCAATAACCCACGAATGGATCCACCAACAAGAGGATGCGGGTTTTAACCCGCTACGCACCCAATCCAACAAGATAAAATCAGGGTCCCTGATTAATCTTGATCAACGACTCTGATGTACATCTATCTTTTCACTGGGATTTGGGGATTAAATTCCTTATCTGATTACGGGGAATATACCTTATTAGATTACATTCCTAATCTGTTTACAAGGAGAATATTCCATATCAGATCACGGGGATTACATTTCTAATCTGTTCCCTGAGACGCCTATAAATACCCCCATCCATCTCCATTAAGAGGTAATCAATCTTTCACCAGTTTTTGTGCTCATTCATAATCTTCCTAGATTACTGACTTGAGCGTCGGAGGGTGCGTCACCGGGAACAACCCCGGTGTCTCGCACTTTTTTGCAGGTCTACGGCGGGATCGACGATCGAAGCCCGACGGAACAGGTATACAGGTTTACTATTCAGTTTCCCTAAGAATCCACAAATTCATCTATTTGCCCCCACACCAAATTTAGCGGCAACACTACTGTAGCTAGACTAAGGGAAATGAATTATTGGCATTTGTTAAGTATTCACATGCATTGCTTGTGCACGAACTAAATTCAATTTTCACATATATTCACTGAAAATAAAAGTGATTTTTTTTTAATACAACAAAGAAATAGAATGAATCAGCAATGCAGGCTTCTGTAAATCCTTAAATTAATGCTAGCTTACTTCATATTCAGCTTCATTATTCAGTGTGTGTGTGTGTGTGTGTGTGTGTGTGTGTGTGTGTGTGTGTGTATATATATATATATATATATATATATATATATATATATATGGTAATGCTCCATTGAAAATACAAATATTATGAAAACTCGTGAAAACCACCTAACAACGGCCTAGGTTGTAGTTTTCACGAGTTTTCATAATATTTGTATTTTCAATGGAGCATTACCATATATATATATATATATATATATATATATATATATATATGAGTAATGGCCTCATATTTGTATGAGGAAATTTTTCTCATACAAAGTGATTATACTTACTTGGTGGGGCTATTATGGAAGATCCACTCTCCTCATACAAAGTGATTATACTTACTTGGTGGGGCCATTATGGAAGATCCACTCTGTTCATCATGTTTCTCATGCTAACTGATGTATATGTAGAAAAAATCAAATGGTTTTGGAGGTTATTCATCCCTGAATCATGTGGATCCAATTTGTGGTTCGATTTGTATCGTTGTTGTTCAATTTTCAACAACATGATGCATGGGTGAATGACCTCCAAACCACTTGATTTTTTCTACACATACATCCATTATCATGATAAACATGATGGACAGAGTGGATCTTCCATAAGGGTCCCACAAAGTGAGTATAATCACTTTTTATGAGAAAGTTTTCCTCATACTCTATATGAGGCTCACACCTCTCTCTCTCTCTCTCTCTCTCTCTCTCTCTCTCTCTCTCTCTATATATATATATATATATATATATATATATATATATATATATATATATATATTAGGGGTGCCATTCGGGTCGGCCCTGCACGGGTTGTAGCCAAGTTACGGTGGGTTCGGTTCGGGTCGTGTCGCAGGCTTAATCAGGGCCGGGTTCGAAATCCAAAATTTCGACCCGGTCGACCCGCGAACCCATTCGGGTCGAACTCGTTTCGGGTCGGGTCGCTGGTTGGCCTAGTTATTTTTTTTTTAATTAATTTTTTAAAAAAAATATTTTTTTTTCAACTTCACCTACAAAAAAATAATAATAATAAATTACAACAAGTAATACTGTATGAGAGTGAAAAAATACATATATAATTCATTTCAACTACTGTAAATTTTTTACATATTTTTAACATACAAATACAAGTAATAGAAACTCATAATGAACACATACAATATTTCTTGATTTACAATTTTACATTTAAATGTTTGAGCGGATAATTAGAATCTAGAGTTCGAGATAGCTTAGAGTTAGATTGAAGAGAGGGCATTGGACTACTTTCGTACACCTCTACTTAACATAAACCTAGGATCTCATCGCCCTAAATTCCATAATCTTGTTGTTGGACTTCAGGTGAGTTGCTCCCACTTATTAATGTAGATGTCACTTTTTCTTAAGTTCTGTCTTTAGCCTTTATCCAATCTTTCGTGCACACGAGCATCTCCAACGAATCCGACTTTAAGAGATTCCTGTAATCTATTAGAACTTACCACTCGTAGAAAAATCACTTTCTGAAGCAACTATGGAGACAGGAGGAGTTAGTAGATCTCTAGCCTTATGTGAAAGAATAGGGAAAAGATTTTCATGTTCTTTCCACCATTGTAGCACTTCAATCTTAGTACTAGAACTCTCAATGTCTTGTTGATTATACGAATTTAATTCATTAGGTGCATTAGTTCTAAATTTTTTGATTGAATACGAGCAAGTAAATTAGTAGGGGCATCTTCTAATGTACTCTTACCCTTACCTCTAGAAGTAGAAAAGGAAGAAGTAACTATATTAGTTGAACTACTATATGTGTAACGCCCCGAATCCCAAATACACAGAATTCGAGATGTTCTACAGGATCTTTTCGCTTTCTTTGGTACAATTTTACAAGGAAAATCAAACTTTTCTTTTTACATCAGAGTTACATCAAAATTACATCTTTCTTTTTACACAGCGGAAGTAAAATATACAACATTTACATGAATGTACAACAACCTGGTAAAAAACTTTATGCATCCATTTCTCTTTAACATGCAATTTACCTGCATACAAACTGTGGGTACGTCAGTTTATTCAACCGACGATAATTATACATGGCCATCCTCTCTATGCCAGAAACAGTATAATGAATCTCATTTCTTACAAATCACAAACTTGTTCAATATAAGCATGTAAATAAAAGGAAACTCTTAAAGATGTCGTGTCGTGATTGTGCACTTAATCCTTAATGCAATTTATTTAATTTACATGACACTAATGCGCACTTGTTCGAATTCTATGCATCCCATACTACATAGGTTCGAGGGCAAGCCTCTTAATCGTTCTTCATTTTTGTAGGGTTCAATCCCTCGTCATGACTTACTCTACTTCTGTAATTTCAGTGAGTATCCTAGATGATTCTATGAGTACAAGCATGTATCCTGGCCCCTGGAGTAGAATTTCGCGCCATGTCTTGACTCATCAAGCATGCATTCTGCGACAATTCAGCCTCCTCCCTGAACACAATCCTCTTGCAGTCACCAAAACATCCCATAAGCGTGACTAAAGTCCGATCATTACTGAGTTGTGCCCGCACCATGTCTTGACTCATCAAGCATGCATTCTGCGGCTCACACACCCGCACCGTAAACCCTAGTTCTCATACTCATGTTTTTCTCTCACCTTCATCACCTCTTCACTATGCACTAAATATTAGAATCATGAATATAAATCAAGCTCTAGAGTTAGCCTCTCCACCAAACCGGACTTATCATTTCATTTCAATACATGACCAACCTTGGTCTTTCAATTCTCATCTTATTTCATTCATTTCACTGCCGGGGGAGACTGAGCTACTCTCGATTTCAATTTACAATTCACAACTTCCAATTGAGCACTTCAGCTCATAATTCAATTTTTAGAGTCTCACAGACATTCTTATCATGATCTTAGCCTTTCATATTCATTTAATTCTCAATTCCCATTTATGATACATTTTACATAATCCACACAGCCATGAAAAGAGTCCACAGACTTCAATCATAAGGTTTACAACTTCCAACAGCAAAATAAAATGAAATTCATACATATCAAAGTTCACTCTGTACAGTCGACTTGGAAGGACACCAGTCGACTCATACAGTCAAATACGACACCAGTCGACTCATACAGTCAAATACAGGTTCATCATAAATACTCGGGATAGTCGACTGCTGCACACAGTCAGTCGGCTGTCCCGTAACTTTTCATGTTCACAGTGTCATCCACATGACAGTCGACTATTCATCCATCAGTCGTCTGTTCTGGGATTCTCAACAGCACAATTCTAAGTCCAGCTCAATCGACTGGCTACACGCACTAAGTCGACTGATCAGTTCTATAATTCAACTAGTAATTATCTTTTCCACCGTTCTTATATGCATTTTCATCATATCATTCAAACATTCATATTACACCATACTTCTTATTTGTTCAGAAACATCGTAGCATGGAATTTCAAGTTACTAAAAGCTCTTTTCTTCAAGGAGAATACTTTAAACATGCATTCACACTTTCTTACGGAGATGGAGATATAAATCTCAAGTCATTATACTGGGTCAACATAATAGAACATCTCATTACATGGAATTCCCAAATAATCATAATTAAATTGAAGCACCAGTTGGCTGAACACAGTATCAGTCGACTGCTCCGACAGTTCTTAATTTGTTTAATCATCGCTAGTTCTTTTTCATCCATTTACCTTCCCTCCATCATATGTGTCATAGGGAAATTTACAACTCAGTAATCACACCATTTTGTCTATTTGCATACAGTTTATCACCACATCACAAATTAATAGTCTCGTACCAGTCGACTTATCTACACGACAGTCGACTGTACCGACCCAATTCATCTTATTATCAACAGCATGTTCATGGCAATTCTACTACACTGAATTCACATTTCACAATATGGTAGCAATCATAACCATCATAGTATATTTCCTACATTAGAAGTCCTGAGAAACACCCACCTTATATGAAGAAATAATCGAAAATCCCGCAAAAGCTCCTCAATATAGTGAACGCCTCCTTGCTCCTTGCACCTTGCTCCCTTGCTCCACACCGAACCTTCAGAGTGCTACCCGGCCTCCACAGAAAAACACACACACAACTCACAAATACCTCTCTTAATAAGGACAATCTTAGTGTAAGAGAGATAGGGAAATGGGAGGGGTATTTATACTAGGAAATAAGTAGAATAGAAGGCTAGGATTTATTGGGGAGTTATGAGATCAAAGGTTAGGATGCATTAGGGGGTTAAGAAACTACCCACACTTCACAAATAACCACCCATGATCTACCCCACTACCCTACTCACATCCGGCCACAAGGAAGGGTGCTCAATGCACGTGTATGCGAGATGCACGTGCATGCACAACCCACACTAAAAAAAACTTGTACAAAGATAATAAGTTTCTTATATAAAAAGTGTTACACGAAACAAGTTGTAGGAAATAATAAAAAGTTAAATTTATGGGCTTAAATCCATTTAGGCCAAAATACTTTAAAAAGAAAATAAGCAAATTAATATTTGGCTTTAAGAAAATGTTTTATAGAAAACAGTTACTTAATTCATCATGTTGAGAAATATTAGTCAACATGCTACACAAGCATACCATATGTAAATATGAATAATCTTTCATGTATTTGAAAATCAGGATATTACATCACTCCCTCCTTAGAATAGTTCCGTCCCCGGAACTACAGTCAAGAGCGAGACAACAGAAAATACAACACAACAACAAAACAAAAGATACAAAGATATAAAGATACAATCAAGCAAAAAGCTCAGGATAGTCCTTCAACATCCTCTCCTCAGATTCCCAAGTAGCCTCTTCAACCAAGTGGTTTCTCCAGACTACCTTGACCATTGGTATCGTCTTATTCCTTAAGACTTTCTCCCTACGGTCAACAATCTCGACAGGAGTCTCGATGTAATTCAGGTCTAACTGCAAACCTTCCGGTACTTCTGGCAAGTGATGACTCGGATCTGGAATATAACCTCGCAGCATAGATACATGGAAGACATTGTGCACCTGAGACAACTCTTCCGATAATTCAAGCCGGTAAGCAGTTTTCCCGATCCTTTTCAATATCTTATACGGGCCTATAAACCTCGGGGCTAACTTCCCGCCTTTGCCAAAACGAACCACACCTTTACTGGGTGATACCTTTAGAAAGACGAAGTCACCAACCTCAAACTCAAGGTCCCTTCTCCGGTTGTCTGCATAGCTTTTCTGCCTGCTCTGAGCTTCTACCAACCTTTTCCTGATCAGATCAATCTTCTCAGAAGTCAGCTGTACAAGCTCAGGACCAAACAACTGACGCTCCCCAACTTCATACCAACAAACAGGAGTCCTGCACTTTCTGCCATACAAAGCTTCGTACGGTGCCATCCCAATGCTAGCCTGAAAACTGTTGTTGTAGGCAAATTCCACCAAAGATAAATGCCTTTCCCAACTACCTCCGAAGTCTAGTATACAACACCGAAGCATATCCTCAAGAATACGGTTGACTCTCTCGGTCTGCCCATCGGTTTGCGGATGAAAAGCAGTGCTGAAATCCGTCTTGGTACCCAAAGCTGCCTGAAGACTCCTCCAGAAATGCGAAGTAAACCGCGCATCTCGATCAGACACAATAGTTGAGGGAACACCATGAAGTCGGACAATCTCACCAACATACAACTCAGCCAACTTGTCCATCGAAGCCGTGAGTTTCATCGCCAAAAAGTGAGCGGACTTGGTTAGTCGATCGACTATAACCCAAATCACATCATTGCCTTTAGAACTCTTAGGCAATCCCGTGATGAAATCCATACTGATGTTATCCCACTTCCATTCCGGAATAGGTAACGGCTGTAATAGACCTCCGGGTCTCTGATTTTCAGCTTTGACTTGCTGACAAACCTCACACTTCGCGACAAATTCAGCCACATCCCGCTTCAAACCTGACCACCAGAAATGCTGTTTGATGTCTTTGTACACTTAGTACTCCCAGGATGTACCGACAAAAGAGTAGTGTGTGCCTCCTGAAGAATACTCTCTTTCAGGTCCGCCTGATCTGGAACACACAGCCTATCTCCGAACCACAGCACTCCATCCCTGATTTGAAATCCGGGCAACCTGCCAGCACCAACCTGCTCCTTCATCTCCAAGATATCAGCATCAACCTCCTGACTTGCAATAATCCTTGCATTCAAAGTAGGCTGAAGCCTCAACTGAGATAAAGATGCTCCCAATCCTTGCAAGACAACCTCAATACCTGCCCGATCCAACTCCTCAATCAGATGCCTCTGAGTTGTAATCAAACTGGCTAAACTGCTCTTGCGACTAAGTGCGTCAGCCACAACATTAGCCTTTCCAGGATGATACTTGATCTCAGGTCGCATATCCTCGAGCACTTCCAACCATCTCCGTTGCCTCAGATTGAGATCCCTCTGCTAATATATATACTTCAAGCTCTTGTGGTCCGTGTACATGTTCAACTTCTCACCGTACACATAGTGCCTCCATTGCTTCAAAGCAAAGATAATCGCAGCCAACTCCAGATCATGAGTCGGATAATTCTTCTCATGCGGTCGTAGTTGCCTAGATCCATAAGCGATTACTCTTCCTTCTTGCATTAAGACACAACCAAGCCCCCGATGTGAAGCATCGCTATAAACATCATACTCAACACCTGCTCTAGGAAGAGCCAAAATAAGTGCAGTAGTCAGCCTATCTTTCAACTCCTGAAAGCTCGCCTCACATTGCTCAGTCCACTTGAAGCTCACATTCTTCTTGGTCAGTCCAGTAAGCGGTACAGCTATCTGAGCATAACCTTGAATGAATCTTCGGTAGTATCCAGTCATCCCAAGGAAACTTCTGACTTCCTTCACTGTAGTAGGCCTAGCCCAATCTCTCACTGCCTCTATCTTCTGAGGGTCAGTTGCCACTCCCTCCTTAGAAAGGATGTGACCTAGGAATGCCACTTCAGATTTCCAGAAATCACACTTGGATAACTTGGCATACAACTTCTGCTCTTCCAACTTCTGCAAAACTGCTGCCAGATGCTCGGTGTGCTCCTCCTCAGACTTGGAGTACACGAGAATATCGTCGATAAACACCACGACGAAAGAATCAATGAACGGCCTCAGAACTCTGTTCATCAAGTCCATGATGATCGCGGGTGCATTCGTCACTCCGAATGGCATAACTAAGAATTCGTAATGCCCATGCCGAGTTCTAAATGCAGTTTTGTGCACATCTTCAGCTTTCACTCGCACTTGGTGATATCCTGATCGAAGATCTATTTTGGAGAAAACAGCTGCTCCTTGTAGACGATCGAACAAATCATCAATTCGAGGAATCGGATACTTATTCTGAACAGTGACCTTATTCAGCTCTCGGTAATAGATACACATTCTCATCGATCCATCCTTCTTCTTTACCAAAAGCACTGGTGCTCCCCAAGGTGACGCACTAGGTTGAATAAAGCCTTTTCCCAACTGTTCCTCAATCTGCCATTTCACTTCATCCTGTTCCACTGGAGCCATCCTATACGGTGCCTTAGAAATGGGTGCACTTCCCGGTTGAACAGTGATGCTGAACTCTACATCACGATGCGGAGGTAACCCAGGAAAATCTTCCAAGAACACAGTCGGATAGTCCTGAACCACAGGAATCCCTTGCAATTCCACAGGAGTCTCTTCCTTGCGGATAGTTGCCACCAGCTTAGAACACTTCAACTTCCCTTGGAAAGTGACTTCAGGTCCACCTGGAGCCTTCACTGTTACGGTCTTGGTCTTACACTCGATACTTGCACTGTACACCGACATCCAATCAATGCCAATGATAACATCGACTTCCAAGATAGTCAGCTCGATCAGATCAATGCCAAAGATTCGATCCCCAATCACAATCTCGCAATCAGCGTAATACCGATCAGTGGTTAAAGTTTCCCCTGACGGAGTAGCTACTGCTAAGATCTTGCCTGGAAAAATCTTCGGTTCAACTCCCAACACTTTAGCAAATCTAGGAGACACAAAAGTATGAGAGGATCCAGTATCGAACAATACAACAGCTTTCTTTCCATTAAGATAGAGTTCTCCTGTTACATAATACATACCATTACATAACAGTTTCACAATATAAACGGGAAGAAGAAATGACAAAAACCACACTAAACATCAGCCCTCATACCAGAGATGACCTGATCCGCTTCCTCAGCATCAGCTTCTGTCAAAGCAAATACTCGTCCTGACTGGTACGGCCTCTTCCCAGTCTCCTGTATTGGCACATTGTGATTGCCAGCCCGTGGTTTGAAATATCGAGATTGGTAATGTCCCACTTCACCACAGTTGAAGCAAGTGACTGCGAAAGGTCTCCCCACATTGTTTCCAGGTCTTCCAGCTACACTGATAGCGTTCGCCCCTGTCGGTTTGAACCTCTGTGCAGATGGTTGCCCCTTGAAACTCCCCGATTGTGCAGGCCTCTTCCCGGACTGCCAGTTGTTCCTCTGGTGCTGAGCAACCTGGAACTGCTCCATATCCGCCTCCGTCGCTGCCGCCCTCTTGACCAGCTTGTCAAATCGCCTGATACCAAGAGGTATCATACGGGACCTCAAGCTCGGTCTCAGCCCATGCTCGAACTTGCGAGCCTTCTTCGCCTCATCTATCACCAGTTCTGGAGCATACCTGGAGAGCTGAGTAAACTTAGTCTCATACTCCCTTACTGACATGCTGCCTTGCTGAAGTGACAGAAACTCCATGGCCTTCTTCTCCTGGACGTCGGAGGGGAAATAGTGGCTGTGGAATTCTTCCAGAAATTCCTCCCAGCCAAGCAACAAACCTCCCATGGTCCTCTTCATCGACTGCCACCAAACAGTCGCATCCTTCTCCAACTGCAAAGTCGCCAACTTGACCTTGCTGCCCTCCGGTGTCTCTAACACCTCAAAGATCGTCTCCACTTGACGGATCCAGTTATCAGCCGCATCTGGGTCTGACCTTCCCTCGAATACGGGTGGTTTCATTCTCTTGAACGATTCCACAAGCTTAATCGCCTCGGGCACTGGATTCATCGGCCCCCTTCCTTGGTTCGCAGCCACTGCATTCAGTGTCTGGTAAACCCTTGCAAGCTCGGTCTCCAGATCCAAACCTTCACCATTCCTAGCTCCTCTTCTCGACATATTCTGATGCAAAAGATCCATCAAATTCGAAGTATAAGACAAGAATTTAAACCAACTTGCATTTCATTGAATTCCAAAGTTTATACATTCGAATTAAAACATTTTCGACATCAGAATAGAAGATAGTAGAAACTAAGACAATCTAATCCCTACGGGTCCTCTTTGCTGCTCGAAGTTCATCGCGCAGTTCATCCACTTCATCCTTCAGAATATCAGTCAGGTTCTTTCTCTTCTCAAGTTCCCACACTCAGTGACTGAGAACAGAGAAATCGGCCTTCCGCTGCGCCAGCTGAGCCTCCAAAACTCCAACTCTATCCTTCAGGGTCTCCACTTGCCTCTGAAGAGAAGCCACAGTGCCACTCAGAGCTGGTCCCTCTTCTTCATCGGAAGAAGAATCGTCAGATGAATCTGGAGGTGGGGTGATCTCTCGAGATTCGGGCCACTCCTCATCATCAGAATCTGCTTGCCCAGGGTGATACTCATCCTCAGAATCAGCCTGTCCAGGATGGTACTCTTCCTCAATGATATGCCAGTCGTCGCCTCCAGCAGGGTCGAAGTGATCAGCCATCTTAGAAATAGAGAGGAAGAAGCATAAATCATAGAGCAACACAAATGTAAGTCACTTACATTTAAATCTCTAGACTCAAACACACACTCTAATGTCCACATCTAGGGTGTCGTTCCTTATAAATTTGTACAAGTGTGAAAGCATAGAAAACGTGGCTCTGATACCACTCTGTAACGCCCCGAATCCCAAATACACTGAATTCGAGATGTTCTACAGGATCTTTTCGCTTTCTTTGGTACAATTTTACAAGGAAAATCAAACTTTTCTTTTTACATCAGAGTTACATCAAAATTACATCTTTCTTTTTACACAGCGGAAGTAAAATATACAACATTTACATGAATGTACAACAACCTGGTAAAAATCTTTATGCATCCATTTCTCTTTAACATGCAATTTACCTGCATACAAACTGTGGGTACGTCAGTTTATTCAACCGACGATAATTATACATGGCCATCCTCTCTATGCCAGAAACAGTATAATGAATCTCATTTCTTACAAATCACAAACTTGTTCAATATAAGCATGTAAATAAAAGGAAACTCTTAAAGATGTCGTGTCGTGATTGTGCACTTAATTCTTAATGCAATTTATTTAATTTACATGACACTAATGCGCACTTGTTCGAATTCTATGCATCCCATACTACATAGGTTCGAGGGCAAGCCTCTTAATCGTTCTTCATTTTTGTAGGGTTCAATCCCTCGTCATGACTTACTCTACTTCTGTAATTTCAGTGAGTATCCTAGATGATTCTATGAGTACAAGCATGTATCCTGGCCCCTGGAGTAGAATTTCGCGCCATGTCTTGACTCATCAAGCATGCATTCTGCGACAATTCAGCCTCCTCCCTGAACACAATCCTCTTGCAGTCACCAAAACATCCCACAAGCGTGACTAAAGTCCGATCATTACTGAGTTGTGCCCGCGCCATATCCTGACTCATCAAGCATGCATTCTGCGGCTCACACACCCGCACCGTAAACCCTAGTTCTCATACTCATGTTTTTCTCTCACCTTCATCACCTCTTCACTATGCACTAAATATTAGAATCATGAATATAAATCAAGCTCTAGAGTTAGCCTCTCCACCAAACCGGACTTATCATTTCATTTCAATACATGACCAACCTTGGTCTTTCAATTCTCATCTTATTTCATTCATTTCACTGCCGGGGGAGACTTAGCTACTCTCGGTTTCAATTTACAATTCACAACTTCCAATTGAGCACTTCAGCTCATAATTCAATTTTTAGAGTCTCACAGACATTCTTATCATGATCTTAGCCTTTCATATTCATTTAATTCTCAATTTCCATTTATGATTCATTTTACATAATCCACACAGCCATGAAAGTGTCCACAGACTTCAATCATAAGGTTTACAACTTCCAACAGCAAAATAAAATGAAATTCATACATATCAAAGTTCACTCTGTACAGCGACTTGGAAGGACACCAGTCGACTCATACAGTCAAATACAGGTTCATCATAAATACTCGGGATAGTCGACTGCTGCACACAGTCAGTCGGCTGTCCCGCAACTTTTCATGTTCACAGTGTCATCCACATGACAGTCGACTGTTCATCCATCAGTCGTCTGTTCTGGGATTCTCAACAGCACAATTCTAAGTCCAGCTCAGTCGACTGGCTACACGCACTAAGTCGACTGATCAGTTCTATAATTCAACCAGTAATTATCTTTTCCACCGTTCTTACATGCATTTTCATCACATCATTCAAACATTCATATTACACCATACTTCTTATTTGTTCAGAAACATCGTAGCATGGAATTTCAAGTTACTAAAAGCTCTTTTCTTCAAGGAGAATACTTTAAACATGCATTAACACTTTCTTACGGAGATGGAGATATAAATCTCAAGTCATTATACTGGGTCAACATAATAGAACATCTCATTACATGGAATTCCCAAATAATCATAATTAAATTGAAGCACCAGTCGGCTGAACACAGTATCAGTCGACTGCTCCGACAGTTCTTAATTTGTTTAATCATCGCTAGTTCTTTTTCATCCATTTACCTTCCCTCCATCATATGTGTCATAGGAAAATTTACAACTCAGTAATCACACCATTTTGTCTATTTGCATACAGTTTATCACCACATCACAAATTAATAGTCTCGTACCAGTCGACTTATCTACACGACAGTCGACTGTACCGACCCAATTCATCTTATTATCAACAGCATGTTCATGGCAATTCTACTACATTGAATTCACATTTCACAATATGGTAGCAATCATAACCATCATAGTATATTTCCTACATTAGAAGTCCTGAGAAACACCCACCTTATATGAAGAAATAATCGAAAATCCTGCAAAAGCTCCTCAATATAGTGAACGCCTCCTTGCTTCTTGCACCTTGCTCCCTTGCTCCACACCGAACCTTCAGAGTGCTACCCGGCCTCCACAGAAAAACACACACACAACTCACAAATACCTCTCTTAATAAGGACAATCTTAGTGTAAGAGAGATAGGGAAATGGGAGGGGTATTTATACTAGGAAATAAGTAGAATAGAAGGCTAGGATTTATTGGGGAGTTATGAGATCAAAGGTTAGGATGCATTAGGGGGTTAAGAAACTACCCACACTTCACAAATAACCACCCATGATCTACCCCACTACCCTACTCACATCCGGCCACAAGGAAGGGTGCTCAATGCACGTGTATGCGAGATGCACGTGCATGCACAACCCACACTAAAAAAAAACTTGTACAAAGATAATAAGTTTCTTATATAAAAAGTGTTACACGAAACAAGTTGTAGGAAATAATAAAAAGTTAAATTTATGGGCTTAAATCCATTTGGGCCAAAATACTTTAAAAAGAAAATAAGCAAATTAACATTTGGCTTTAAGAAAATGTTTTATAGAAAACAGTACACTTAATTCATCATGTTGAGAAATATTAGTCAACATGCTACACAAGCATACCATATGTAAATATGAATAATCTTTCATGTATTTGAAAATCAGGGTATTACAATATGCAAAAATTCTATCATAATAATCATACAAGTTATTCAATGTAGATTCAAAGCTAACTAAAAATTTATTACAATCATATTTGGAATCATCTCCCAGTAAAGTAAAAAAACATTTCAATCAAACTCCACGTACCCGATACTTTGATACAAGGATCCATAACAGTAGTAAGACAATACAACATAGGAGGAGAATTAAAATACTTCAAAAATTTTGTATAAGCGGGAACAACAATATGGCTAATGTATTCGTCTGAAATTATTTCTTGAAAAGTTTGCATCATAGTAATGATTAACATAAAAATACTACTAAAAGTAGAATCATAAGATGTAAAAAACTTCAAAGTTGTGGTTTTAAAAGGTTCCAAAATCGTAATAAAGATTCGGCGAAATACCATAATTGACGAGTCATTTGAAAATATTCCATATTTTTTGTAAGACAAAAATCGTTTATAATATCTTTGTAATAAGTAACAACATTTAGCAAATCGGAAGTAGAGTTCCATCGGTGTTTAACATCTTTAGAAAATTTTCTAAAATGTATTCCTTTAGCTTTACACCATTCTTTAAATTCTTGAAACATAGGAATACTCAAAGCAATAAAATATACACAATTTCTAATTGCAATTATATATGAATCAACTACTTTCAATGCATCTTGTACACATAAATTTAAAATATGACACGCACATCTAACATAATTAATTTTATTACATGGAGGAGCTAATTGTGCTTTTAATGTACTAATCGAAGTATTGTTGTTAGATAAATTATCCAAACTAATAGTAAAAAATTTATCACGAAAATGATATAAATCACAAACTAAAATATGTGTTGAATAACTATTTCACTATGGGGATACGACAAAGCGGCAAGTGAGATGATTCTCTTTTGAATCATCCAATCACTTTCTATCCAATGACAAGTTAAGCCCATCATCTGAATATCGTTACAACATTTCCAACAATCGGATGTTAACGATACTTTACAAGTTAAAGGATACAAGAGTGCGATTAAAGCATCTATCTCGTTGTAAAGTTTAAAACAATCAGACTTTAGTGTGTTTCTAGGAATTCTTTTAAAATGTGGATTTAGTGCATTTTGGTTGAAATACTCTACATTCCTACTCTCAGAATAGGAAAAGGGCATCGCATCCTTAATAACTAGTTGGGTCATTTTCCGACGAACAGGGTCGGGATCATAGAGTTGGCTATCTATTTGTTCGGTCCTAGGGTTGATTTTTTGTTGGCCTTGTTGGTCTTGTACTAAGTTTTTATGTACATTTAAAATGTTTCGTTTAATTGTATTTGTTCCCTCACCCTTCTTCCATTTGTAACTCTTGTCACAAGTTTTACATTTTATGTCCTACACCCAGAATATTCTCATTGAGGATATAATCATAAAATTCTGTGTCAATCACTTGTTTCTCCCCTAGTTTTTCTACTACTAGTGGGTTCGGTGTATTGTGTTTATGTATAAACATTATGCATTTCTTCTTCTATGTCGTTTGGAGGGACATCGCGGGGTCCTAACATAGGCTTCGGTAGAAATTCGGGTTCTACATGTGGGACTATTGGAGGCCAACGTGAAGTATCGGTGGAATCTTATCCACTTTGGCTACGGCCGCTACCTCGTGATATAGACATGGTAATAGTGTATGTGAGAAAAAAATGATTTTTAGTGTTTTACTAATGTATATGAAATAACACAAAACAATCTAAGAGGTATATGTTAAAAAAAATAAAATTTTAAAAACAATAGGAGGGTTGAGAGAGAGAAAAAAGCGAAAAACCAACAAACAAATATGATACAACAAATTAGAACTACAACAAAAAAAAAGACAATAGGAGGGTTATGAAATTTTGATACTGTCTTCACGGATAATCGAATAAAGATTTGAGAGAGAAAATAAAAGTAGAGAAATGTAGATGACGTAGTCATGACGTCATGTAGTCCGGTAGTAGTTGAAAGAGAGAGAGGGAGAGAGAGCTTCTTTGTTGGAGGAGTCGAAGTATACGTAGTTAAGAGTTGAATCAACACAATTCGATACTATCGAAAATTTTCACTTTTTTGTGGTTTGCTTTTTTTTTTTGAAAAAAATTGATTGAATTGAGATTGAATTGAGTAGTAGTAGTAGAGAGAGTAAGAGAGTAAGGTGTGAAAATTATTAGGTTGAATTAAGGGGGTATTTATAGGTGGAAAAATGAAAAAACAAAAAACAGCCCAACAGTCAAAACAGAGCCGTTGTTTGTGTTTTTGGCCCGTTCGACCTGCAGGTCAAACGGGTCCAAACCCGCGGGTCGAGTTGCGGGTTGCGGGGGGTTTGACTTGGTCAACGGTTCGCGGGTCGGGTCAAGCGGGTTGGATTTCCTAATTTTTCGACCCGAACCGACCCTGACCCAGACTCGAACCGCCTATTTGCGGGCCGGGTTCAAGTGAGTGGGTCGCGGGCTGGTCGCGGGTCAACCCGGCCCAGTTGCCATTTATCTCTAATATTATAATGGGAGAAGGGCTTAGTGTCATTTGTAAATATTTGTCATTTTGTCAACATTTGCAGCGCACGTGTTGGTAGACTTTTTTTTTTGTCATTTTCATTCTCCCTCCCCATTTTTCCACGTGCAACGCACGTGTATAATATTAGATTTTTTTTGTCCTTTTCATTCCCTCCGCTCCATTTTTCCCACGTGCAATGCACGTGTATAATACTAGTATATATAGTCAGTCTATTTTGAGATGGTGAGAAGAGGCCTTTATCGTGAGTAAAAGATCTCAGCCGTTGGATCGCGATCCGATGGCTGTGATCTATTCCGCCCGTCTTAACTGAGAGATGAGGAGATCCTTCGGGGGGGAAAATGGAATTTCCGCAAATTCTCATCTTCAGCTCTTTTCAATCTCTCTCTCTCTCCTTATCTCCTTCCCCCTCTCTCATAGCTCCCGTACACAATGATCCCCCAAATCTACAAACCCTAGCTCCAAATCACTACGAGCCTGTTATGATCCCAATTTAATCCCACATCGGTTATATGGGGAACCAATGTTGGGTAGTTATAAACTTGGGCTCCCTCCCCTTAACAGCTAGCTTTTAAGGGTGAGTTCTCCTAAGTTCCTAACAATTGGTATCAGAGCCAACCCCATGCTTCTTAATTCGCTCTAGAGGCTGGATTAAAATTACTGGTAGACCCGGGTTGGGCCAGTGTCGCTAGAGTGAAAGCCGCCGAGAGTCGGAAAGGGCTACCTAGACACTAGAGTGAAAGTCGCCGAGAGTCGGAAAGGGCTACCTAGAGGCTGGATTAAAATTACTGGTAGGTCCGGGCCGGGCCAGTGTCGCTAAAGTGAATACCGCCGAGGGCGGTAGGTTAAGGAAGCGTGGTGGAATGTTATGATCCCAATTTAATCCCACATCGGTTATATGGGGAACCAATGTTGGGTAGTTATAAACTTGGGCTCCCTCCCCTTAACAGCTAGCTTTTAAGGGTGAGTTCTCCTAGGTTCCTAAACTTGGTCTCTATCAACTTGATAGAGACCAATCAGGGTGAATGAGGCAATGGGAGGTGCAGCTGAAGCATCGGAGTAAAGAAAAAGAGAAGGAGCTGAAGCTGGTTTGATGTATCAGTTGATGTATCAGTTTAAGTGTAATAGAAAGAAGTAGAAGGGCTGGAATGTAAAGTAACAAATGAATCGGTATGAGTAGTTCTGGTCCGTTGAAGTTGTACTGATTAAATTGTATCCGTTAGATCAAGATGGGACCCACATTGTAACTGTTTCAACAGAATGTCCGATTACGTGCTTTGCACGTAATCTGTGCTTATAAAAGAATAAGAACAGATCATCTTTCGGTCTGTCAGTTTACAGTTCAACAATTCCCACCTTCTTGATTCTTCTTCTTCACCTTCTTGATTCTTCTTCTTCCTCAAACCTTCCATTACCACTCAATCTTCTTCCCTGCTTGTAGCCATGGCCAAGAATAGGCCAAAAGCTGCATCAATGGTATCAGAGCCATCGGATCCTCTTGCGGATCTGGAACTTGAGAGTGAGGTTCCTCAAGGATCCACTCACGAAGGAATTCTTGGTTTGGCGCCGACTGGAGAATGGCAGCAGAGCTACCAGATCTTGAATGATAGGATAGCAGGAGTGGAAAATCGGATGAAGGACATTGCAGATCAAGCATCTCAGATTCCTTTAATCTTGGCTCAGATGCAACTAATAACTCAGAGGTTGGGGGAGAACCGACCTAATCAAGAATCGTCGGAGGTAATTCCACCATTACAAGCCTCTGGTAAGCACAATCTCAACCTTGAGACTGATGGAGGAGGATTCTTGCGTGGTGATAGAAACATGATTGGTGAAAAAAAAAATTTCAAAACTCCGAAGTTAGATGTTCATCCATTTTCAGGAACAGGGGATGTTCTGAATTGGATCTTTCAAATAGAACATTACTTCGAATTGTATAGAGTTCAAGGGGAAGAAAAAGTTAGAATAGCATTTTTTTTCCTCAAAGATGAGGCCATCCAGTGGTGTCGATGGTTTCTTAAGAACAATGACGGTGTGGTAACCTGGAAAGAATTCAAAGAAGGGATTTGCAATAGATTTTCGTTGAACATTTATGAAGATGCCGTGAAATCTTTGTGTAGACTAGAACAAACAACCACTGTTCTTGACTACCAGGTTAAATTTGAGAAGTTGCAGTGTTTGGTAGAAGGTGTTAGTGAGTCTTTTTTGGTGCAACAATTCATAAGTGGGCTTAAGGAGGAGTTGCAACATGACGTTGCTATGGCGGAGCCACAATCACTTAGTGAAACCTTTAGGGTTGCATTGAGGTTTGAAAAGAAATCTAATTCACTTAGACAGTTTCACAAGGCGCCTTACAGATCCAACTATAGAGGTTCAACATCCGGATACAATTCTTCACCATATCACTCTCAACCAACTACACCAACTCCTGTGAATAATCCACCATTGAGATCTTCTAGTGCATATCCCAACAACTCAGAAAAACCTACTTTAAAGAAGCTTACACCTAATGAAGTATGGGAGAGAAGGAGGAAAGGGCTCTGTTTTCATTGTGATGAAAAATATGTGTTGGGGCATGTGTGCAAATCCAAGGTCTATATGTGTATAGAGGGTGAGTGGGACATGTTTTCGTTACATGGTGAGGATGAGCTTGATCAGTTGTTAGTATAAGAGGAGGAAAGGGAATTGAATAAAAGCTATCCTGTGCATCACCTACTCAAAGCAGATTCTGCTATTAATACTGAGTGCTTAATATTAAAAGCTCAGCTAAAAGGAATTGATGTCCACATTTTAGTGGATAGTGGAGCCACTCATAACTATATAGACCCATTTATTTTGCAAAGAACTGGTCTACCTCTTTCGATCAAACAAACTTTCAATGTGAGGGTTGCGGGGGGTAAGGAAGTAGAGGGAAGTGGGCTGTGCTCAAATGTGAAGATTAGTTGCCAGGGATATGATTTTGTTGATGATTTTTTGGTGTTTCCGATTGGAGGCCATGATGTGGTGGTAGGAGCCAAGTGGATTAAGCAAGTTTCAGAGGTCACTGTTAATCTCATCGACAAACAATTGAAATTTCATCATAAGGGAACTGACTGGGTGTTGCAAGGTTTGCATCCAACCTCTACTCAAATGTTATCTGATAAAGAAGCCAATAAAATTGCCCTCCAAACTCATAGGGGATTTGTTTTGTACCTGATATCTGGAAATGAAAACAGACCTGTTTCATTACCTGAAGATCCATGTTTACAAGAATTATTGGGTGAGTTTAATGCTCTATTTGAGGAACCCAAAAACTTACCTCCTGCAAGACCATATGATCACCGAATACCCCTAGAACAAGGTTCTAAACCAGTGTGCATCAGGCCATATAGATATTCTTTTGATCAAAAGAATGCGATTGAGGATATTGTTGAAGAAATGCTGAGTCAAGGTATTATTAGACCAAGTAATAGTAGTTATAGCTCTCCTGTTGTCTTAGTGAAGAAACAAGATGGGTCTTGGAGGTTTTGTGTCGATTACAGATCTCTCAACAAACAAACAATTAAGGATAAATATCCTATTCCGATGATTGATGATCTACTTGATGAATTGAATGGGTCTACATTCTTTTCAAAGCTTGATTTGAGATCTGGATACCATCAGATCAGGATGCACAATGATGATATTGCAAAAACTGCGTTTAGAACCCACAGTGGACACTACGAATTTCTAGTAATGCCCTTTGGTTTGAGTAATGCTCTGTCGACTTTCCAAGCTCTTATGAATGACATTTTCAGACCACACTTAAGGAGATTTATACTAGTCTTCTTTGATGATATTTTGATTTTTAGTCGATCATGGCAGGAACACTTGACACACTTACGGGAAGCTTTTCTCATCCTACAGCGGCACAAGCTATTTGTGAAGAGATCTAAGTGTGCTTTTGGCCAAAGAGAAGTGGAGTACTTGGGTCATATTGTGTCTAACTCCGGCATTGCTATGGATGAAAAGAAGGTATCGGCTGTTAAGGAATGGCCAGTTCCGAAATCAGTGAAGGATTTGAGGGGTTTTCTTGGTCTCACAGGCTATTATAGGAAATTCATTAAGAATTATGGATCAATAGCTTCTCCCTTAACTGATTTGACCAAGAAAGATAGCTTTACTTGGACTGATGAGGCTACAAATGCTTTTAATCGGCTGAAAGAGGCACTCATATCTGCCCCAGTTCTCAAACTCCCTGATTTTAATGAGATTTTTGTTGTTGAATGTGATGCTTGTAAAGAAGGAATAGGTGCGGTGCTCATGCAAAAATGCCATCCAGTTGCATATATCAGCCAAGCTATTAAGAGTAGATGCTTGCATTGGTCAGCCTACGAAAAAGAAATGCTCGCAATTCTTCTTGCTGTTAAGAAGTGGAAACAGTACTTGTTTGGGAGGAAGTTCATCATTCGTACTGATCATAAGCCTCTGAAATATTTGCTTGATCAAAGGTTGTCAACAGCAGCACAGCACTCATGGATAGTGAAACTTTATGGATTTCACTTCGACGTAGAGTATACAAAGGGTAGTGAAAATGTGCCAGCTGACAGATTATCTAGGAGGGATTTGGATTGTTTCTTGGTCCAATTGAGTTCTTTACCTCCAAATTGGTGGAAGGATGTCGAGAGCATGAATCAAAGTGATCCTTATTTCCAGGTGTTAGACACTAAACTAGTCCATTCACCAAACAGGAAATTTTCGAAGATACAAGGAATATGGTTTAAAGGCTCAAAAGTTGTCATCAGTCCTACTTCATTGTTGATCACAGAACACCATGACACTGCAGTAGGGGGCCACTCAGGGTATGACAAAACATTGCAAAGGCTTAGAAGAGCGTTTTGGTGGAAGGGTATGAAATCTGATGTACGGAATTATGTGAGGGAATGCGCTGTATGTCAAGCTAACAAGTATGTGTGTCAAGCACCTTCGGGGTTATTGCAGCCATTGCCAATTCCCAATCAGGTTTGGGAGCAAGCAAGCATGGATTTCATTGAAGCACTTCCTATGAGTTGTCGATATTCAGTCATATTGGTGGTGGTTGATAGATTAAGTAAGTATGCCCACTTCTTTCCAATCAAACACCCATATACGGCAGCTACTATCATCCAAGTGCTTACGGAAGGTGTGTTCAAGTTGTATGGTATGCCTATATCTATAGTTTGTGATAGAGGAACTGTTTTTACCAGTTCCTTGATGAAAGAATCACTCCGACTACAAGGTACTAGGCTGAACTTTTCCACTGCGTATCACCCTCAAACAGATGGCCAAACGGAGGTGGTTAATAGATGTTTGGAAACATATCTGAGATGTTTTTGTCACCACAAACCAAATGATTGGAGTCGATGGTTATCTTGGGCTGAGTATTGGTATAATACTTCATATCACAGTGCAATCAAAACCACTCCATATGAAGTGGTATATGGTCGACGGCCACCTACTTTAATCTCTTATATTCCGCATACAGCTAACAATCCACAAGTGGAGGAATCTCTATTGGCTAGGGATGTTAACCTACAGCTACTCAAAGATAATCTCAAGAAGGCTCAGGATAGAATGAGGAAACTCGCAGATACTCGCAGATTGGATAAAGAGTATAAAGTGGGAGATTTGGTTTATGTGAAACTTCATCAGTATCGGCAAGTTTCAGTTGCTACAAGGACAGTGCAGAAGTTTGCTCCGCTTTATTATGGTCCATATGCTGTGATAGAACGTATTGGGGCTGTGGCCTATAGGCTTGATCTACCAGTGGGTTCAAAAATTCACCCAGTCTTTCACGTTTCCTTGCTCAAGAGACATCTGGGACATAATGTGGAGGTGCAGCACAAGCTTCCTATGCAGGAGTCTACAGCATTACTTCAGCCAGAACAGATCTTGGATCGTAGATCAGTGATTAGAGGGAAGAATTTGGTTTCTGAAGTGTTGATCAAGTGGCAGGATCAAGATGAAGCTGCTGCTACTTGGGAACCATACTGGGCTTTGGTGCGGAAATTTCCCCTCTTCGACCTTGAGGCAAGGTCTCAAAATAAGGGGGGAGGAGTTGATAGAGACCAATCAGGGTGAATGAGGCAATGGGAGGTGCAGCTGAAGCATCGGAGTAAAGAAGAAGAGAAGGAGCTGAAGCTGGTTTGATGTATCAGTTGATGTATCAGTTTAAGTGTAATAGAAAGAAGTAGAAGGGCTGGAATGTAAAGTAACAAATGAATCAGGTATGAGTAGTTCTGGTCCGTTGAAGTTGTACTGATTAAATTGTATCCGTTAGATCAAGATGGGACCCACATTGTAATTGTTTCAACAGAATGTCCGATTACGTGCTTTGCACGTAATCTGTGCTTATAAAAGAATAAGAACAGATCATCTTTCGGTCTGTCAGTTTACAGTTCAACAATTCCCACCTTCTTGATTCTTCTTCTTCACCTTCTTGATTCTTCTTCTTCCTCAAACCTTCCATTACCACTCAATCTTCTTCCCTGCTTGTAGCCATGGCCAAGAATAGGCCAAAAGCTGCATCAGAGCCCCTAATCTCTTCCCTGTAAATCGAACCTCCACCTCTCTCTCATCGCACCCCGAAGAACGAACACTATACTGGCAAACCCTAGCTCCAAATCACACCCGGTTCCCCAAATCAAACCATAGTTTACTTCTGGACCCTCTTCGTAATTCCAGCAACTCGTCGATCACCTAGCAAAGTTGTAATCTTTGTGGCAGGGTAATCACAAACCCATCTTGAAAATCTAAATTTTTATATATATAATTGTAAATGTTGGTTTGTTTTTTATTTCCCCGATTAGTAGAAAGCTTTAGATCAGTTACTGAGGTTTAATTTGTAGAGGGTTTAATTCCTGAAAAAAAAATATTTTTTTTATTAAAAAAATTATAATAAATTTGCTTTTAGCTTAGGAGGTTTAGACCACATTGTATTTAATTCCATTTTAAAGGTGAGAGAATGGTTTAACTGATCATTGAATCCTAACCCTATTTTTCTTCAATATTGAATCAAATATTTTTATCTGTTATTGCTTGAATGGTATATATAGCTTGCCTAGTTAAAGCACAGGACAATGTTGACATGTTGTAAACATCTTAAAATTGCGGGTCTTTTGCTTGAATTTTTTTCCAACTCTCTTTTCCTCATTTTGCAGAGCGAACTGAACTAATTTTCTCTTAGTAGGCTTCATTAGAGATACCTAATTCAGAATGTTCTCCCTTGTTTACATTCTTTTCTTCACTAAGTTCTAACTTTCTGCAATTAACAATTCCGAGTCTACATTCTGTGCAGCTTGTCGTTTCCGAATTAAATTTTGTCAAACATAATAATGCAAATCAGCAGATTAGTCAGAAGAAGCCCAAGAATGCAGAAGCACAACAGACACTGGCTAAATCATGTAAAAGAATGCTCTTCTTTTTCTTTTGAAAAATAATTTCATAAGTTGCACTCTGATTTCATCCTTTCATTGCTCTATAGATGCACGTGGAATTAATGAAGTGTACCATCTGGTAAGCTTATAGTCAATTTTAATTTGAAGACATGATAAATGGTAAAAAAATTCTGATTGATTTTTTTTACTATGATTATTAATAGGTGTAGTCAGTCCTGAAGAAAAATACAGACTCAATTTGCATTCATGGCAGATGTTCTTTGTTAGCCTTCATGAATGGTGGGATAAAAGGAAAGATAAGAAAATTCCAAGGTGGCTCGATTTTAAACACAAGGATACTAAGGAATGTCTGTGGCTTAATCCAAATGACCCCCCATGGGTAAGCAAACAGCATGAATTATATGACTCGAGAATGGGAATACAATGGTACAGTCAGCAAAGATCCATTTGAATGGAAAACATCATGTAGTTGTTTTCAACACCTTATGGTGCATTATAAAGAAGCTTATACACCTACAGGATCCTCGCAAAAGCATTAATTGTAGCTTGAAGCTCGGGAATGAGTGCACGAAATGTTCTAAGTATAAGAAAGATCAGAGTGATTATCAAAAAGGAAAAATAAAGATCAGAGAGAATGAAGATCTAAATCAGTTCTTTGTAGCTTGTTTGAAACTCAAATATCATGATTTGTACAGTCAGCAGAATGATCTGTGTTATTGGAATGTGACATTACAGTGTAGAATGAAGCATTTTTATTGGTATGTGATATTACAGTGGTTTATTATTATAGTGTAGTGGTTTATTGTTATGTGATATTACAGTTGATATTGAAATTTTAATATAGTTGTTTCTTTTGCTCTGCCAGTCAGAATTTAAGTGTTTTCAATAATGATATTCTTCTCCTTTTCTTTTGCTGTTGGAGTAGGATTCTTTGAGCTGAGTATTCTGTATTTAGAACGCTCTCTTCAGCATTACGATTCTGAGTTGAGTTTCCTGAGTATGGAACGATGTGCTTTAATCTCTCTTTAGATTATTTTAATCCAATATCAGTAAACACTTGGGAAAGTTTTCCTTCATTGCCTTCATCCTTCGATCTCTTCGAATTCAAAGTTGAGTACTTGTAATATGACTTATAGCTACATAGGTGGTGGTGGTGGTACTGTAGTATCCCAAATAAGCTTTTGAAAGACGCAAATATTCGGCACTTGGGTGCATGTGGACACCAACATTCTCGCCTAAAATCTAAAACCTTCTGTAGCAAGAGAAGTAATCAATACATATTGGCTGAAAACGGTATATTTTTTTGTCCTCAGCAGCAGGTCTTAACAAAACCACAATTTTGTCAATTAAGCTTTCATCTGTAGTCAGTCATTATAGACGAAGAAGAAACTCATGCAAGAGACTCAAAGATTGTATCTGTTGTTATGAGGTTTAATGATCGTACTGTATCTTATATCCCCCATCTTGTATCAGTTTCTGCCAGGAAATCTGCATTCAAGTTCTAACAACAAAACCAACCAGAATTGAAGCAAACAAACTTTAAAACAAACTTTAAAATACATGTATCTAAAACCAGATCATATTCATTGATGAACTTATGAAAATATGATGCCCATTTCAATCAAAACTATACAAAGATATGGCCAAATTTTTATCTGATAGATGAGAACCAAGCAGCAGCTTTATTCACAGTCAATAACCCACCACCACAACTCATCGTCGATCACTGAAACAAATCAGCAAGCAAATGAAGTATACATAGGGATCATCCACGGCCGCTTAACGATTCATACAGATAGCGCTTCTTCTTTATTGATAGACGATCATTTCGTTTACCTCACAAGTTTCGTTAAAGCTGCAGAAAGTTCTCTCCCCTGCAATTCATTCATTCATTCATTCATCAAACAATTATTCAAAGTAGAAATACATGATATAAACTCCAATGATTAAAGAATATACATGAGATTCTATTCTATACGAACCTATACATGTAAATATCTTCATCCTGCTCTAACTTATTCTTGCAAGAAAAACAACAGCTCAAAAAATCAGCAACATCAAAGTGTGTATCTGATGAGGACATCAGTTCCAGACGATTTGGGCGTTTCTATCAGCGCAGGCGTCGTCTTCATCAGCTGTTTTATTCAGTTTAGGATTTTTATTTTATTACCATTTTTGTTTCTGGCAATTATAGCCATATGTAATCTTTTTGTATTTTTTTTGGATTTTGAGAATATTTTGGAGATGTGTTTCAAGATGTATTTGAGCCTATTTAAAGGCCTTGTGATGAATGAGAAAGCATGTCATTATTGATTAAAAAAAATCTGTGTTGAGTTTTGCTCTTCCTTCTTCTCTTTTGTGTGATACAACTGAGATCTACATTAGGGTTTGTGATAAATCCTAATCAAATATTAGGGTTTGTGATAAACTCTAAGATCTATCCCCAAGTAAAAAAAAAATCCCCAAATACAAATCCCTAATACAAACCCTAATCCCAAAATCCTAAACTAATCCCCCCCTCTACAGCCGCCCCTTCTTCTTCTCCCTTCTTCTTTTCCCGAAACCCACCAGAGCTCCAACCCAATCCTCCCGTCCATCGAAACCTCTCCCAAACCCTAACACTACGGCCTTCTCTCCCCCATCCTCGACTTCACCCTCCGGCGAACCGACCTCACGCCGACCCATCGTCTGCCCTCTACCCCCAATCCAGATCCAAAACTGAAGAACCCATACCCTCACTGCCTCCTTCCTCACCCCGCACAACACCCGTCCACCAACTGCTCCCTGACGCCGCCGTGCGTCGACGTGTGCCGCCTCCGCCGATCGACGCCCTCCCGCCGTCGAGCCACGTCGGCCAGATCTCGTGGTTTCCCATCACTGCCGACTGCTACCATTCATCTTGAAGCTGATTGATGCCATTAATGTTCTTTGAGTGCTGTGTTTTTTCATTGCTGGTCAAATCGGAGATCTACGCAGTTTCTTCGCATTCGGTATACTCTTTCCACTAGTAATATTTGTGTTTTACTACCCCATTATCTAGCATATTATCTAATTTTCCTGTCGACCACAAAATACTGAGATTGAGTGATCTACATGCTAGATTAGAGTACGAATCGGTATTGAACTTTTTACTTGCTAAAACACGTAGGGATTTACTTATTGATTATAAGGTTGAATTATTAATTAGGATTGTTACATTTGATTCAATTTTTGAAAACCCATCAAACCTGTTAACTGTTAACAATTTCCAACCTAGATCCGCACTTTCATGTTGGTAAAGTTAACCCATTAAAATTCTTGGAAATTCTCTATTTTAAGGTTGGTTTTACATCAGTATTATATTTGTGTATCTCAACAAATCCACTATAACTGCTATTTCAATATTAATCAAAACAATAAAATTTCAAGTTGCTAAATTCAAAATTACACACACCCCTGCTAGACCATCACTTCTCAGTACCCACAATATATTTTCTGAGAATAAATTCTCAACACCCATTTCTCAGTACAAACAGAAACATATTATATTGAACTTAGTGAAGAAAAGAATGTAGACAAGGGGGAACATTCTGAATTCGGAATCTCTAATGAGCCTACTGGTAGAAAATTAGTTCAGTTCTCTATGCAAAATGAGAAAAAGAGAGCTGGAAGAAAATTCAAGCAAAAGACCCGCAATTTAAAGATGCTTACAACATGTCAACATTATCCTGTGCTTTAACTAGGCAAGCTATATATACCATTCAAGCAATAACAGATTAAAATACAACATGTTAATTTGATTCAATACTCAAGAAAAATAGGGTTAGGATTCAATACTCAATTGAACCACTCTCCACCTTTAAAATGGAATTATATACAATGTGGTATATACCTCCTAAGCTAAGAGTAAATTTATTATAATTTTTTTGGTTAAAAAACTCTTTTTATCAGGAACTGAACACTCTACAAATTAAACCCCCATAACTTATCTAAAGCTTTCTACTAATCGGGGTTCTAGAAAACAAACCAACATGAACAATTATATATAAAAATATTGGATTTTCGAGATGGGTTTGAGATTACCCAATACAAAGATTACAACTTTGCTAGGAGATCGACGAGTTGCTGCAATTACAAAGAGGGTCCAGAAGCAAACGCAACTATGGTTTCAGTTTGGGGAATCGGGTGAGCTAGGGTTTGCAAATAGGGTCTTCGTTCTTCCGGGTGCGATGAGAGAGAGAGTGGAAGTTCGATTTACATCGAAGAGAGTAGGGGCTCATAGTGATTTGGAGCTTGGTGTAACCTCTGTTTTCGCAAATCTGTATTTTCTAAGTATTTATTGTATTTAAATTTTTTGTAAATTAGTTTTCCGCTTTTAAATTCTTTTTGTTAAAATGTATTTTTGAATGTTCCATTAAAGCCTTTTTTTATCAATAGTTTTATTTGTAACTATTTCCTATGATTTTTATACAAACCTTATTATTGTTATTATTACTATTACTGTTATTATTTTTATCATTTTTATTATTATTATTATTATTATTATCAGTAGTAGTAGTAGTAGTAGTATTATTATTATTATTATTATTATTATTTTGAAGTACAAACCAAAATACATTATTTGTATATGACTACTCTAATTTATCTAATATTTTTATAATTATTTTCTATTGGTTTTTAAAACCCAACTACCCAATACCCATTATATATTTACCCTCACCCGTTTTACTCCTAACCCTAAAAAAACCAAAACCCTATAACTCTTTACTTTAACCCTGAAACCCATTAAAACCTACCCTACCCGTTTGCACACCCGAAACCCATTTCACCCTCATCTGCTGTTCACCCCAACCCTAATAACCACCTATATATAAACCCATCCCTGCACCCTGTAAACCCTCTCACCTTCCGCCGCTCTCCCTTTTTCGTCGCTCTCCCGGTGGTCCCCCTTATCCGCTGAGCCCGCCTCTTTTTCTCTCCTGCTTTCTCTCTCCAGCAAACCCATCCGTCCCTTCTCTTTCCCTTCTCCTCTCCCGCTGTGTCAACCGCCAGCTTCCCCTCCTGCAGACTCCCGAACCCTCTCCCCTCCTCCTGCCGCGACTCCTCGGCAACCCTCCCCTGTGCCGTCCAACTGCATTGCGCCGACCCTCCTGTTCCCCCTGCGACCATGACTGCAGCGACGCCAGCAACGACAGCGCCGTGTTGTCGTTCTCCCGTAGCTAGCAATGCCAGCAGCGACCCTGTGAGCCCTCCAGCCAGTCGCAACGTCGTCCTCCACAGCAATGACAGCCTGAGCGACAGCCCAGCCGACACACCCCCCCTGCCTGGCCCTGCCTCCTCCCGAGCGACGCCAGCAGCCAGCACAGATACCCTGCGTGTTTCCCTCCGCAGCGACCGACAGACAACAGCCCGCAACCGTCTCTCTCACGCTCTCTTGGTGTGCGGGTGTGATTGTGTTGTGTTGGGTTGTGTAGGTGTGCGAGTGTTCTCGTTTGGTTCGTGTAGTTGGGCGTTCTTTGCTCGTTGTTCGTAGGCGTGTTTCGGAGTTCGTCGTTGAGTTCGTTTCCGGGATCCGTTCCCGTTATTCTTGTTCTTTGCTTCGTTCCTGTAACTTCTGTTTTTCCAAATCCGTATTTTTTGTATATGATTGGTATTTTAAAATTTTGTAAATTATTTTTCGCTTTGAAATTATTTTTGTTAAAATGTATTCTTGGATCTTCTGTTAAAGTCTATTTGTAATCGATGATTTTATTTGTGGCTTTTTTTTTCCAATGAATTTATGTAATAACAAATCCTATTATTTTTTGTTACTATTGTTATTATTACTATTATTTCGGTTATTCTTCTTCTTATTATTATTATTTTAACTTGACTAAAACAAAATGTATCTTGCAAATTATATATATAGCCATTTATTTTGAAAGCCACTCTATTTTATTATTATTATTTTTTAATTATTATTTTGAGTGTTAACTAATTTAGTATTATATTATTAAATTTTCTTATTGGATTTTTTTATTTAAATACTCATACCCATTATCCCATTACTCCTATAACCCAACCCATTAAGCTTAATCCCTACCCGTTAACTAACTGCCTAGACCCGAAACCCATGTTTTCCCCTACCTACCCGTTTGCACCCTATACCAGCCGTCATCCCAATACACCTAACCCTATATTTACCCTCTAACCTATATAAACCCATGATCTGCCTCTTCATCTTCCCTTCCTCCTGTCTCTCTCTCCCGACTACCCCTCAACAGCCTCTCCCTACGTCCTTCTCAACCCTAGCCACTCCTCGCCATCCTCTGTGGTTCCTCTTCCATCATGACTGGCCACTGTGATGCCCTGCCAGCATCGCTGGCAGCTTCGCAACAGCAGCCAGCATCTCTCGACAGCATTGTGCCTCCTCCCAGCCCCTGTGCCCTCCGCAACGCAACAGCCAGTTGGCAGCCCTCTCTCCCGATCACCCCGTGTCCCTCTGCCCTCCGTCGGTGCTTCTTCCGACTGCAGCCACCTGCGGCAACCCTCCCGGCTCTCCTCAGCAACCACAGCATCAACCCTTGCCGGTGATCCCCCGCCTAGCCCTGCCTCCTCCGGTGCTCCTCCGCCGTGCCGTCGGCTACCGTCTGAGCCAGTGCAGCCATTACAGTTGTGCATGGGTTTTGATCAAGTGGTTTTTAATCTTGTTGATTATGGGTCGTCCGTTTGATTGCGATCTTGATCTGGATTGATTGATTCCTAGCCGTTCGTTGATTTGATCTTGATCATCACCATCGGGGTGATCTTGGTCGTTCGTTGGAGCTTGATCATCATGCTTGATTGGATGTGGGCCTTCGATCTCCTCTTGATCATCCAATTAGATCCTAGCCGTCCGATCTCTTCTTGATCGTCATGATCATGATGATCATCAATTTTCTTTGATCACAGCCGTTCGATTGATCGATCTTGATCTTCATCATTATCTTCATTATCAAGGAAATCTGACTGTCCGATCTGATCCGATTATCTTGATCGTCGATCTCAGCCGTCTGATTGTGTTCGTGATCTCGATCGTATTCATCTTGTTCGTTGTTCATGTGATCGTGATTGGTTCGTGATTCATTCGTTGTGTTCGTGCCGAGAATCCGTTTCTGTTATTCTTGCTTGGAGTCATTCTCGTCTTGATTAAGGTAAGTAACTTGTACTCAATTTCTTTGTATGATATAAGTTATAAATACCACTTGTAGTGTAGTTGGGTTCTAGAGACAATTCGTGTGTGATATTTCTTGATGAGTATTGTCTCTATAATGTTTTTGACCATAGTTGCCTCACGACACATATGACATGAATTAACATAGGAGTAATCGTTTCTTGATGTGATGTATATATGGAACAATTATGAGAACTCGTGTGCTTGTGAGATCCATGTGATATACTTATTATGAACATGTCGTATACCCTATTTCATGTTATTTGGAAACCTAGTAGACTCTACACCATGTATGATTATGAGTGGAACGAGTTTCGTATGATTTATGTTGGTTTTGTTGTTAGAGAAAAATCTGTAATTGTCGATAGTCAATTTTGATTTGTATTTTAGACCCTATTAAGGTCAGAATTCTTAATTTTTGTATTTGACATGAATTGTAGAGAAATCTGTCTTCTTTCCAATCTCTCCAACTTTGATTAATTTTGTTTTCGTATGAGTGAGTTATGGCTGTTTTATTACAGAGGTGTAGATCAATTTCAGATTTCGTTTCTTGATGATTTTGATGACTAAATTATTTTGATACTTGTGCTACACATATTATTTTGATCTGAAACTTTGGTCAGTATTTCTACACCTATTTAGGGATTATCCAGAATTTTGACGGATTTTATTGATGAGTTTTATATGCCATTTCATGCTTGTTTATAAAGACTGTACTTGCTGTATTTTACTCGCTGTTCTGTAAAGAATCATATTTTCACCCTGATTCCTTTGACTGTATGAAAAATATTTGTAAAATATGAAAGTTAGTTTATATTGTATATTTTCATCTCCCTTTGGCGAATTTGGATTTCGTTTCACGGTTTGCGAGATATTACAGTTTTCGTACAACTGTGTTGGGAATTCCAGATTTGCCAAACTATTGTTTCTTGATGTTTTCTGAATTTTGATGACTGATCTAATTTCCCTGGAAAATTATGAAACTTTAAATTTTGATACTAGACTTATAGGGGAGTATCCCAAATTTTTCGTGGATTTATTTAATGAGTTTTCATGCTGTTTTCCTGCTCTTGAATTCGATGTTCTGATTTCTGACTGAACCTATTTTCTGGATTCAAATCAGTTTTGAACTATGTTTTTTGAATTACTATATGACTTATTTATACTCGCTGGATTCGGTTGGAAGTCTATTTTGCAGATTATTCGACAAATCCAGATAATCCAGATAAGCCTGTGGTAACGGGAATCACTGTTTTAACACTGTACTGTCATGCTGTTCTGAATATGAACATACACTGTTTTGCTTGTTTATGTGATTGTCTATCATCTATGCGTGCTTATTTGTTATCCTAGACCTGATAAGGGTTATACTATGATAGTTTGATACTGTTTCATATTTATACATGCCTGTTTGAGAATAATAATAAATAATCAAGCCGGGGTTTTAATGGGAAAAATCTAGTAGTGGACAGTACAGAAACGTGTACTCGGAAGGAGACTTGTGTTTCATGTATGACATGTTACCGATCAAATTTACTGATCAAGTTACCGATCAAGTTAATTTCTGTTACCGATCAAGTTACCGATCAAGTTTACCGATCAAGTTACCGATCAAGTTAATATTCTGTTACCGATCAAGTTTACCGACCAAATTCTGTGATTCTATGAATATCCGAGTACACTGCCCTGTATGGTCCCATGTGAAATCTAAAGCGAAAATATTTGTTGTAGCAACCATGTAAGGTGGGCTGCATGAAGTGTTACCTAGATAGGAATCACTACAAGACTTGATACATGACACTTGAACATGATACATACTTACTTGATACTTGACTACATGATACATGATACTTGATACTTGTTCGCTTGATATTTGATACTTGTTGCTTGATACTTGATACTGGTTACTTGTTTACATGATACTTGTTCACTTGACACTTGATACATGTCACTTGTACTTGTTCATCGTGCCATGCTAGTATTCTATTTTGTTATCATGTATATTTCATGTTATTAGTTAGTTTTTCCCATATACTTGTATCCTGCATTACAAGCGGTCCGTAACTTGCAATTGACGGGTACCTTGTTTTCTCTTTTCTTCTTTCCTGTAATTTATTAAATTGCAGATTTTGGAGATCAGCTACCAAATGGAATAGGCGAGATGAGATATTAGTTACTGGAGCTCTTGCTACATTTATTTATTTTCCTATTATTCATGAATAATTGTATCTGTTACTTAGATATTTATTTTGTACTGGGGCGAGTGATCCAAGGATTATTAACTTATTCAGATCTGGTTTATTTGAGAATTATAAATTTGTTTCAAGTAAATTTGTTGGTATCTTGGTTCGATTATACATACCTGGTTGTTTCTCTTGCTTCCGACTCTGATTATTCTTGTGAAATATTGTAAAGATTCTTGAACAGCTTATCGATGATGAAAATCATTCACTGGGTTTAGTCACGTATCCGTATTCCGTATTCTCTTTTGGAAAGCGGGGCGTGACAGTTCCCGTCGTCGTCTCTCAGGCAAGTAACTTGTATTCTTTTCTTTGTGTAATACAAGTACTAAATACCGTATGTAGTGTAGTTGGATTCTACAGACAATTCGTGTGTAAATTCTCTGTTATATATTGTCTCTATTGTGTTGATTCGACCATAGTTGCCTCACGACATACATGAAATGAAACAACTATGGATGACCACTTTTCTGATATATATATATATGCTATTTTGTGATATTGTGTGCTTGATGTGTTATTCGTGCTATACATGTCGTGGACTTGCAAAATACCCTATACCATGTTGTTTGGATATCTAGTACACCATATTTCATTTTGGTTGTGTTTTGGATGAGGTTCATATGAACTAGTTGATTTTGGCATGAAGGACATTTTCTGTTTTGCCGCTTTTTCTATTTTGATCAGTATTTTAGACCCTATTAAAGTCAGTATATGAAAATTATTTGTGAATATGAATTATAGAGAATTTTGTCTACTTCCCAGATTTCTGACAGATCTCAGTTTCGATTTATGAGTTTCGAGTTATGACTATTTTACTACAGATGTGTTTAAAAATTCCAAATCCAGTTTTATATGATTTCTTTATGGTTATTTATTTTTCTACTGAAGCTAAAGATAATATTTTGATCCAATATTTTACTGGTTACAACTAGACTTGATTGGGATTAATCCCTAATTTTTGTGGATTTATGATGACTTTTACAAACTATTCTATGCTTGCAAACAACTACTATACTTGCAGAATTTTCTTACTGTTCAGTAAAGATACATAATTCGACCTGATTCTATTTGCTGTCTATAAAAACTTTGTGAATATGAATTATAGCCTACCGTATATGTTTTATCACCCTTTTGACGGATCTGGATTTCCATTTATATTTTGTGAGATATTGTTGTTTTAGTACTGCAGTGTTTGTGATTCCAGATTTACAAAACTACGGTATCTTGCAGTTTTCTGATTTTACTTGACTATTCTATCTATGTTGGAAAATTATGAAACTTTATTTTCTGTTACTAAACACACTAGGGAATACCCCATATTTTTCTTGGATTTAATCAGTGAGTTTTCATGCTATTTTTCTGTTCTTGAATACAAACTTCTGATTTCTGGCTAAACATATTTTTTGGATTCAAACCTGTTTTGAGACTTGTTGTTGTGAAATACCATATGACTTATATATATTTGCTGGATTCGGCTGGGAGTCTATTTTCAGATTTTTTGATGAATCCAGGTTTGCATGTTTGTAGCAACGGAAATTCTAGATCTAGTGCAGTACTGTCTTGCTGTCCTGAACTAGAATTTTCGTTGTTCTATCCTGATATGAGTTATCTTTCGCTTGTACATGTTTATCTTGCAACCTGAACCAATTACTTATTCATGCTATGCTATTCTTGACCTATTTGTGACACATACATGCCTGTTTGATAATAATAACAAAATAACCAAGCCGGGGTTAATGGAAAGATCTAGTAGTGAAAAATATAGAAATGTGTACTTAGAAGGAGGCCCGTATTTTCCATTTTATGTTTGATTCATGTTGATACATGAACCTGTTGATGCATGGACCTGTTGATTCATGTACCTGTTATCTACTGATGCATGGACCTTTTGGTTCGTGTACCTGTTACCTGTTGATGCATTGAACTGTTGATTCATGAACCTGTTGATGCATGAAACAGATGATTCGTGTACCTGTTTGATTCATGAACCTGTTCCTGTTCCTGTTTTCCTGATCCCTGAGTACACGGCCCTATGGACTCCACTACAAAATCTAAGCGAAACTTGTTTGAATGCAGCAACCATGTGGTAAAAGGATGGATGATGAAGTGCTACCTAGATAGTAATAATACAAGACTTGACATAACCTGATACCTGTTACATGCTTACCCGTACCTGCTACCTATTACCTGTACCTGTTTACTTGTATTCCTGTATACCTGTTTACTTGTTCACCTGATTACCTATTTACCTGCTTGCATGACACTTGAAACTTGATACAAATTACCTATACCTGTTAGTATATCCTGTTACTTGATTTTGTTTCTTGATTCATGTTAGTTATCTTGTTTCTGTTGACATGCTTATACCATGTTATTAGTTATCCTTTTTCCCATGTACTTGTGCCTACATTACAAGCGGCCCGTAACATACATTGACGTGAGTTTGTTTTCTTTTTTCTCTTCTTACAATTTATTAAATTGCAGATTTTGGACAGGAGCGATGAAAGAGGGAGAAAAAGATAGGGAGATACAGAGATAGAAAGAGCTGAAGATGAGGATTTGCTGAAATTCCATTTTTGCCCCTAAATATCTCCCCATCTCAGTTAAGGACTTTTTTGCCGTACTAGGCCACTTTTTGAAAATATTTGCGATTATGGGCTAGTTTCGAAACTATTAGCGCTTGGGCTACTTGGTGTCACGTCAGCAGCGGCCGCTATTCTCATTAGCGGCCTCTTCACTTTGAAAATCGGTAATTGGAATAGCGGCCTATGTTTTAAAAAATTTGAAATTTTTTGTCTCCCACTAGCGGCCAAAGTATATATGAGGTCGCTAATGGGATTAGCGACCTCAAATGAATATATTGAGACACTTAGCAATTTTTAGATAACTTTTGCTCTGTTGGGAAAAAAATTAAAACTGAGGTTGCTAGTCCGAATAACGTCCTCAGTAGAAGACTGAATCTCCTTGTTCTCTGTAAGATTTGCACACAATCACCTAACAAAGGTCGCTATTGGAATAGCGACCTTAGTATACTTTGGTCACTATTTGCAATAGCGACCTCAGTAGGAACTCAATCTCCTTGTTCTTTGTAAAATTTGCAAATAGTCACACAACTAAGGCCTCTATTCGGAATAGCGACTTTAGTACAATAAAGGTGTAACCCCCTGTTCCAGTTGTACGTATTTTATTACGTAAATTTTTGTACTTCAATTTTTAGATCAGTTTTTATTATTCTCTTTGGACTCTTTATCGGGCATTATTTCATTCTTATTAGACTCATACTTTTCCGATCCATTCTAATTTTTTGTGATTTTTCAATTGGAGTTTATATATAAACCCTGATTAATCCTAATTCCTGATCCCAATCTAACTCCCTGATCTTAATCCAACAGCCAACCTAACTCTCCTCTCCTACACCTTATTTTCTCCCTCCCTATAATCCCTACTTCTCCACTTCTGCATACAGCCAATCTCTCTCTCATTTTTCTCCTACGCTACTGCCTCCACCACCCCTACTACTACCTACTCATCTCTAATCCGTCAACCCCCTCTTCTGTCTTCTTTTACATTTTCAACTATACTACATATCTACCTCCAAATATCTATATATTATTCCCACTGCCTATATAATAATACACATACATACACACTTGCATGCATTCTCTCTCCCTCCTTATATATATATATATATATATATATATATATATATATATATATATATATATATATATATATATATATATATATACACACACACACACACACACACACACACACACACACACACACACACAGAGACACACATATGCATGCTGCCAATCCCACATCTCTCAACACTTTCTCTCGCTCTAATATATATACATACACATAACACCTCACCCATCATCCCTCATCTCTACCTCTCCTTCTTCCTCTTCCTCTGCCTTCTTCAAACCCGAGAACCCAATCCAGCACCCGAGCTCCCCGTTGCCACCTTCGCCGCACTACAATTGCCGCACCATCTCCTCTCCAAACCCGAGCTCCACTTCCTAAACTCTTCTCCGAGCTCCACTTTATCCTCCACCTCCGAGCAACTCTGCTTCTACAGCCTTGTGAACCCTGAAGAACAACCCGAACTCACTCCGTCTCCGCATGCTGTGCCATTGTTGTCGCTCATCGCCATCATCTCTTTGTTGTTGTTATTACTACCATCGTCGCGCTTGCTTGTTTCCGTCACTTGCTGTTGTGCCGCTATCCATTGCCGACATCACTTTTTCTTTTCGTGGTTCTCACCACGATCGTTATAATCGGCGTAATAAGGCAAGTATCTTGTACACTCTTTTGTTCTCGTACAAGCATTTTGTTGGACTCGTGGTAAGTAGTCTTGTTATCATCATGTTTTATTTTGTTCTAATCATTTGTTCCATGTTATCGGCTCAAGATTGAATCGTAAACGTCGTATAAGGCAATCGTTTTCTTGAACTTTCAGCAAGTAACCTAGTTATAGTCATATTTCTTGTCTAGTTACTTATTCCATTCTATTGATTCACATCGTGAACCGTTAACACACTTCGAATTATGTTATCGAATATTGAATATTCAACTTATCTATCTCTAAATTTTTTGACCTTGAACTAAGAATTTGACCTAGTTTCCTTGGTTGAAATTACGAACTTTATATTTTCAAAACCTGCACGAAACCACTGCCCTGTCTCTTGTACTGAGAATTAGACCACGTTCCCGATACTGAATCAAAAAACTTTATGCATGAAAATCGTAGTCCATCGAGTGTAGAATCCAGAACATCTTACAGTTTCACAATCCGATTTATAGATTGTGAGACATCATGATTTTAGTACTGTCATATTATAAATTTCAGAACCTGCACAAAACCACTGTCATGTCTCTTGTACTGAGAATTAGACCATGTTTTCGATACTGGATCGAAGAACTTTATACATGAAAATTGTAGTCCATCGAGTGTAGAATCCAGAAGATCTTACAATTTCACATTCTGATTTATACATTGTGAGATATCACGATTTTAGTACTGACATATTGTAAATTTCAGAACCTGCACGAAACTACTGTCCTGTCTCTTGTACTGAGAATTAGACCACATTCCCGATACTGGATCGAAGAACTTTACACATGAAAATCGTAGTCCATCGAGTGTAAGAATTTAGAACATCTTACACTTTCACATTCCGATTTATAGATTGTGAGATATCATGATTTTAGTACTGTCATATTGTAAATTCCAGAATCTGCACGAAGCCACTGCCCCGTCTCTTGTACCGAGAATTAGACCATGTTCCCGATTCTGGATCCAAGAACTTTATACATGAAAATCATAGCCCGTCGAGTCTAAAATCCAGAACATCTAACGGTTTCTCTATCCGATATATAGATTGTAAGTTATTGAGGTTTTAGTACTGTGACTCCTGAATTTCCAGAATGTGCACGAAACATCGAAACCAGTAAAAAATAAATTTGTATGTATAGCTACTGTCTCTAGAATGTATCGTGTGAATATGCGTTGGAACCTGAAGAGAGTACTTTCTAGAAACTCTGACGAAATCAGATTTTCTTTTCTGTAGCAACGGGAAAGTGAATTTGAACGCAGATATGTGTTGTTATCTAGAAATTCATCTCGACGTTTTTGCATATAAACCCGTTATTTTTCATATTTAATGAACTGAACTATGTATATTGTTGTTCTTGTAATAATAACTTGTATCGATATAACAGATTGATAGATTTTCTCATATAATGTATTTTATATTATTTGATAATTCCATGATAACTACTCTCGATACATGTACCCGTTTTACATCTGATACCCTTGATTATCGTCCTTGATGTCTTCCTTGATTCTTAATTAACTATCTTGATTTCACCGTTCCACTTGTCGCACCAACTGCTTGTTCATAATTAATTATAAAAGAATAACAAGTCAGGGTTATAAGGGTATGACTTAGTAGTGGACAATATACGGGAGTATACTCAGAAGGGAACCCGTGTTTCCCGTAAAAGTGATTCTTAATTCTTAATTCTTGATTCTTGATTACACAATTCTTGTTTACACAATTCTCGATTTCATGATTCTTGATTACATGTCTTGATACTATCACTGGAAGATCCAAGTACATAATCATATAGAATTTACTACTTAAGTTTAAACGTCACATGATTGATATGTACTCGAACTTGTGATATGGGACACAGGATTGCATGCATTTATTAAGTTAATAAAACAAATAAACTCGAGATTTCCACTAAGCATGATTCTTGATTACATGACTCATCATTACATGACTCTTGATTCTTGATTACATGATTATCGATTAACTGAGCCTAGGTTATCAATTGATTATACTTTGAAATATTAAATACACTAGTTTACAATTATTACTTATATGATCATATTGTCCCAGTTCCTTCCTTCCTTCCATATTGTATTTGTACTGCTACTTCTTGTTTCTTCCATGTTATATCTTGTTATATTGCCCTTTTACTATTTGTTGCTACTTGTTGCCCGAAGCTTGCTCTAACGGGTACATTTCTATTTTTCTTTGAGTTAATAATTATATAGGGTTTTATGGACCCGACAAACAGACTCTGTAGACGATCGTTGCTGCATTATTACTACTTCCTGTCATTTTTCTTTCAATCGCTATTTTATCTAGTTATTATAGCGAACTGCTTATCGTACTGTTTTAATTCTGGCACCTTGTATTTCCGGGCATTTTGATCCGATGTTGATGTATTACCCAAATGATGGTTATTCTATTTCCAGCTCGTGTGATCATTATATTTGCCTGTGTGAATGTATTATAAATATCTTGTTGAGCTTATAATTGTACAAACTTATGGATGATGTATATCATTCGTTGGGCCTAAGTTGTGTGCCTATATTTCCGTATAATGGGAAGCGGGGCATGACAAAAGGCATCTACTCCGAATAGTGACCTTTGTACAACTAAGGTTGCTACTCCAAATAGCAACCTCATTTTACAAATAAATTGATTATTGTTTTTTCAGAGAGCTAATACTCTCTAGATTTTCCTAAGCATTGGAATACAGTTCATTGAAGGTCGCTAATCCCATTAGCAACTTCATATATTCTTTGGTCACTAATAGGAATAGCGACAGTAAACAAAAATTTTAAAATGTTTTAAAACATAGGCCGCTATTCCCATTAATGACTTTCAAAGTGAAGAAGCCGTTAATGAGAATAGCGGTCGCTGCTGACGTGGCACCAAGTAGCCCACGAGCGCTAATAGTTTCGAAACTGGTCCATAATTGCAAATATTTTCAAAAATGGCCTCATACGGCAAAAAATTCCGTAGTTAAGATAGACGGAATAGATCTCAGCTATCGGATTGCGATCCAATGGCTGAGATCTTTTGCTCACGATAAGAGCCTCTTCTCACCATCTCATAATAGACTCACTCTATATATATACTAGAGTTACCCTGTGCAAATTGCACAACCTAAAATAGTTTTGAAGGACTCATAAAATTATATGGAACTCCAAAAAAACGTGAGAATTGGGAAAAACTTATAAATATCATCCATACCGGAATTACTGAAATCTTCATTATCATCCTCATATAAGCATATGGTTTAGAGAATCACTGCCAAATCATAATGTTATCCAATTGAATATTACTAAAGCTAAAATTTGTATGCAATAAAAAAAGTCGCAAATTTTGACTAATTTATGTTAACAGATATATTATAACATCTTTACCATTCAATAAATTTGTTATACATTATAAACCATGCATTATAGCACATGTTAGGGTAAAGATGATATACTAAGAAAATTATATAAAAATAATTTTATGAATTGTGTTTGCTTAAAAACTAATTCTAAGTTGGGGGGTGTGGTGGGTTTGGGAAGAGACATGAGATTTTGTGAGATTGAGAAAGTGAGAGGGGAAGAGACTGTGTTTGAGCGATTGATGTTTTTATTTTATTTTGATTTTTTTAAAATAAAATCATGGGTAGTGCCACGTGTTAGTTAAACATGAATATCTACTTTTTCTTCTATTTCAAAATAAAGAAATGATAGTGGGGGAAGACTCTTTCTCTTATTAGCATAAGATATAAATATAATTTGTTTCCAAACACCCATATAGAAGCAGGGTTTCTATATTTATATGTATCTTTTAAGTCGAGGTAAAGTTATATAACATATAGATAGCTTTTTTTTTACCTAAAATGTTTAAACATCTATAGTTAGTTTTGGAAAGAACATTTGACTTTGGCGGTAATAACTTAAATTTTATAGAATTGAGATAATCGTATGCATCTTAACATTTTGGATCCAAAAAGTTAAGATACCTTTTAAACGGACCCAAATGTAGGATTATTGTAAGTATCTATCACCAAGTACCACCAGTTAGCATACCTAACACTAGTATATCACCTTGTGCAAAATTGCACAGCCTAAAATAATTATCAGAGATTGCAAAAAATGAATGACCAGTTGAAAAACTTAAATGAATGACCCTCAGTTGACATGTTCTCTTGAAGCATGTCTCTAATTAACTCAGAGTGTTGATCTAAAGTGTTTAGGTTGAAGGTCACCCTCCTTTCAGATGTACGGGTAAGCAAATCATCTGCCCTAAAACTTCGCAAGCATTTTTGTCTTAACTTTAGAATTCTTATGACATGTAAAGATTGTAAAGTTATATCGGGAGAGTATTTAACCTCACACCATAAATTAATGGTATTGGATGTGAAGACTGGAAAACATGTGCAAGGAAGGAGACTAGGAACCCAAGAATTAGGTGGTGGAACTTGAAGGGAGATAAACTAGAAATTTTTAAAGATAAAGTCCTTAAAGGAGCATCATGAAATTGGGAAGGGGAGACAAATATGATGTGGACTACGTACATAAGAGAAATTTCAAATGAGGTACTTGGAGAATCTAAAGATAGAGGGTTGCTAAATAAAGAAACATGGTGGTGGCAAGAAGAACTCCAAAATATTATGAGAGAAAAAATATCAACCTTCAAAATGTGGCAAAAGAGTAGAAATGAAGAGGATTTAGAGAGATATAAGACTGTTAGAAAAGAAGTTAAAAAAGCGGTAAGAAATGCAAAAGAAAAAACTTATGATGATTTATACACAAAATTAGAAACAAAAGAAGGAGAAAATAATATTTATAAGCTTGCTAAATAAAGAGATAGAAAAACAAAAGACCTGAGTACAATTAGGTGTATTAAGAGCGAGGATTCAAGAGTCCTAGTAAAAGATGAGGAAATTAAGGAAAGATGGCGAAATTACTTTGAGAAGTTATTAAATGAAAAGGTTGTGGGCAACTGAATTTTAGAGTACTCAAGGGACAGTCGAGAGCATATATTTTTTTGTAGAATTAGGTCCTCAGAGGTTTGAAATGCTTTAGGAAGGATGAAAATAGGAAAAGCTTTAGGGTCGGATGATATACCCATTGAAGTTTGGAAGTGTCTTCGGGATGTAGGAGTGAGTTAGCTAACAAAATTATTTAATAAAGTTTTTAGGGCTAAGAAGATGCCCGATGAATAGAGAAAGAATATTTTAGTACCTATATATAAAAATAATGGAGATATACAAAGTTGCTCAAACTACCGAGGAATTAAATTAATGAGTCATACGATGAAAATTTAGGAGAGAGTGATCGAACATAAACTGAGACTAGAAACTACAGTGTCTGAGAACCAGTTTGGGTTTATGCCGGGGAGGTCAACAATGGAAGCAATTTATGTACTGAGGAGACTTATGAAAAAATATAGGGAGAATAAGAAAGATCCACATATGGTTTTTATAGATCTAGAAAAAGTATATGATAAACTCCCTAGAGATAGTATGGTGGGTGTTAAATAATAAAAGAGTAACTATTCGATATATTGAGGTAATTAAGGATATGTATGAAGGGGCAACAACCACAATTAGAACAACCACAGGAGAGACCAGCGATTTTCCTATTACAGTAGGTTTACACCAAGGTTCGACTTTAAGCCCCTACCTCTTTACTTTGTTATGGATGAACTGACGCGAGAAATACAAGATGAGGTGCCTTGGTGTATGCTTTTTACCGATGACATCGTCTTAGTTGACGAGACTAGAGCAGGAGTCAATACTAAATTAGAATTGTGGAGAGAAACTTTGGAAGCTAGAGGCTTTAAAATAAGTAGAACTAAAACAAAGTATATGGAGTGTAATTTTAATAATATTCGAAACACAACTGAGGAATTAGTGAAGCTTGATGGCCAAGAGATACCTAAGAGAGACCGTTTCCGATATTTTGGCTCGATTATACAAAGAGATTGGGAGATTTGTAAAGATGTTACACATAGGATCCAAGCAGGGTGGCTTAAGTGGAGAAGTGCCAGTGGTGTTTTGTGTGAAAAACGTATACCTTTGAAGTTGAAGGAAAAATTTTATAGGACGGCTGTTAGACCAGCAATGAAGTATGGAGCAGAGTGTTGGGCAACAAAGAAACAACATGTCTAAAAAATGAGTGTAGCAGATATGAGGATGCTAAGATGGATGCGTGTTAAAACAAGGAAGGACAGAATTAGAAACGAGCATATACGAGACATGCTAAAGGTGGCTCCAATCCAAGATAAGTTAAGAGAAAATCGCCACAGGTGGTTTGGACATGTCATATGTAGACCTAGTAGTGCCCCCGTTAGAAAGAGTGATTTGATAAGTATTGAGGGTAGAGGATGACCTAAACTAACTTGGATGAAAACGGTGAAAAAAGATATGATAGCTTGTGACCTCACAGAAGATATTGCACTAAACCGAGCAGAATGGAAAACCAGAATTCATGTAGTCGACCCCAACTAGTTGGGAAAAAGGCTTTGTTGTTGTTGTTGTTGTCGTCGTTTAGAATTCTTATAGTATGTGCAATTTTTGTGTGGTTCTGAAGTCAGGATTGTCCTCATAGGACGATGCATTTTCCGCCGCAATATTTCGAACCTTTGACATCGTGCACTTGCAAAAATTGCTTTATTGGGTTGGAAAGACATATTATTTATGTCCTGCATCCTACATTAATAAGTGTGGGTTTGGAAAATTATTTAAATATGAATAATAATATTACTTCTAAATAACACAATGAAGAAAAACAAACAATTATTTAAATATGAATAATAATATTACTTTTAAGTAATAAAGTGAAGAAAAACAAAACTAAAGAATACATATGTTCGAAATAACAGTAGGGGTTAACTCGAAAGAAATTATAACAGGAGAGAGTAACACATTTAACATACCCGATGAAATGAAAAACTGTGACTTCCCTCAGTATAATTGGAAATCTCTCACTATCTTTGAATCTGCACATCTAATGTTGCAAACAAATAGTTGAAAATGTGTCAACAATACCAATTTCTTGATTATTGAATATCAGCGGCGGATAATATTAACTTCTTACATTAAATTTCTCTCCCAAATCCACAAAAACAATCAAGACCACGTGGAAAATAAGAAATAGGGAAAGTAAAGGAAACTACCTTGTTTTGAACCTCCATGGGCAAATTGGAGCAAAAAATAGTTGATTTTCTTCTATTAAAGTATATTTGTTAACACCTAGAAAACAAAAATTTTTGTATTATAGAATAGAAGTGAATCATAAATAATCTTAATATAGGGAAATAAACACGTATGTCCATAAAAAAATAAAGAGATGTTTTGACTGATGTAGAATAAAGAGAATAATAACATATCAACAAAATTACCATCGAATATGAGGTTTGATTAAATTATACATGAAATTCAAGAATTATGTAACTGAAGCATTTCCTAAAGTTGCAATTAGGTCACTGCAAAAAATAAAGAAGGAAAATAATTAATTATGTCATGAATTGTAGGAGGGAGACTTCATACTATTAGTAGTTTAGACATTACAGTGCAGCACACTTTACTTACCTATAATACTGGGCACTTAATGTTTGAAAAAGAATTGTCACTACAAAAAAAACTGGCTTTCCCGGCGCTTTTTGACATCTTTACCGGCGTTTATTTACGCCGGTGAAACTTTCACCGGCGTTTATAATAGCGCCGGTCCAAATGCCGCCGAAGCGGGCGTCGCGGAAACGAAGGGGTCTACACCGGCGGTTTTGATGGACGCCGGTAAATGTGACAACTACACCGGCGGCCATAAAATGCCGGTGTATGTCGGTCTCTGAGTGCCGTTCTTTTGCACCCTATATACATTCACCGGCGGTCTTAAACCGCCGGTATATATTCATTCACCGGCGTTTATGAAAACGCCGGTGTAGAACGAAAGTATACCGGCGGTCAAGGAGCGCCGGTGTATGTGCGTTTCTGAGTGCCTGGTTTTCTCTACTTACAAGCACCGACGCGACCAAAAAATGCCGGTGTAGTTATATACGTCGGCGTTTATAAAACGCCGGTGTACGTCTGTGCCGTTACAGCTGACAACATTCACCGGCGTTCGTGAGAACGCGCCGGTGTATCACACACTCCAACAATTAGATTAGATAGACAGGCGTTTTTTAAAACGCCGGTCTAGCTATGCCCGTTTATTTTCGATACTCCGCTTTTCCGTTCGATTTCAATTCACAGTTTCATTTATAAAACCTGTAAACTAATTCTCACAACTGATTCAATCAATTTCATTGCATATTACTGCGCAAATCACAACCAAACACAAGAATAATTAAAGATAATCAAGTTTCACACGTGTCATATCAACGTCCAAATTCATTGATTAATTAACAGTGTCATAATTAACAAATTAATATAGGGACTAACATCTCAAATATCCAAACAAACCAGTCTGACAAATATCCAAAATATCCCAAATTAAAAGTCTGACATAACTCTCATAAAAAAAAAACCAGTCTGACATAACAACAGCAAGGAGGAGGACATAAGAACAACAACCATACAGCAAGGAGGGCATAAGAACAGCAAGGAGGACTGCAGATTCATACCCCTCGAGTAGCTCCAGCTCTGATCATCAGAATTTCCTTCATCTGGACGACCGCTCTGTGAAAAAAAAACAATAGTTTAATTGAACAGTAGACCACAATACAGAATATACATATTTTTTGAACTTGCAAAAAGAACTACCTGTATCTTAAATTATAAGATCAAAGTGCCAACTGCAAATGGAATTGTTAATGATATATACAGAGGTAAAATAATTACATTGCAATGCTGAAAATCTAGTACTTAATTTTGTTTTTAAATATATCTAAAATAACAAAACAAATGAAAATTCAGTATCTAACTTGAAACCTTTATATTCTCCTCTGATTGGGAATATCCAATATCTAAAACAGTAAAACAAATGAAAATTCAGTATCTAAGCATGTCCTTCATGGATTGTTCAGACAATCCATGAAACTGTCATCGTGGACGAAAAACAAATATAAGAAAAATAAGAAAAATAAGATAGGGCTCATATCAAGTGTATTTTTAGGGAACTGTCATCGTGGAAGGAAACCAAATATAGAAGCCAGAAATGAAAACAGAAAGAAGAAAGGAAGAGACTTTGGATACACCATGCTAACATAGCGGCATTTTCCTCATCTCTCTCTCATCCCTTGTTTCCCTTCAGCACACGAACACAAAGAGACATCAGCAACAACAGCAAGAGCGACAAGAACAACAACAATAATAAATTATTATGAACAAGATGTCTCTATATGGGTTTCCAGATCTCCACTCGAGCCCTCTCATTCTAATCACAGCCCAATTAAGAACATAGACAACATCCACTAAACAATCCAATCATAGCCCAATCAAAATTTGCCATCCTGGATCTTAATGAAATAAGCTTCATTAACAGTGAAAGAAAATGAGGATGGTAGCAGCATACTTAGTTTGGAAGTAAACCCATTTTTTATTAAAAAATCATGCCAAAGATGGCAATCAGCTTCATTAACAGTATCTGAACAGTGAAAGAAAACGCGCGACCAAAAAAATGCGCGACCAAAAAACATGCCAAGAAGACCATCAGGTGCATGAAATCAGCTTCACTAACAGTGAAAGAAAATGGGGATGCTAGCAGCATACTTAGTTTGGAAGTGAACCCATTTTGTGTTAAAAAACCATGCCAAAGATTGCAATCAGGTTACTTTAACAGTATCTGAAAATGAAAAATTTTTCATTATCTGAGCTTATATGTTGCTCTACTACTTCTTTAGCCCAACTATATCTAAAACCCAATTGTTGTGCATTTCCGGCCGGAGGATTTTGGCATACGTACCTATACCATCCTCAGTTCACAGTGAACCCATTTTGGGTTAAAAAACAAACATGCCAAGAAGACAATCAGGTGCATGAAATCAGCTTCACTAACAGTGAAAGAAAATGCGCGACCAAAAAACATGCCAAGAAGACCATCAGGTGCATGAAATCAGCTTCACTAACAGTAAAAGAAAATTGGGATGCTAGCAGCATACTTAGTTTGGAATTAGTTTGGAAGTGAACCCATTTTGTGTTAAAAAACCATGCCAAAGATTGCAATCAGGTTACTTTAACAGTATCTGAAAATGAAAAATTTTCCATTATCTGAGCTTATATGTTGCTCTACTACTTCTTTAGCCCAACTATATCTAAAACCCAATTGTTGTGCATATCCGGCCGGAGGAGGTTGGCATACAGATATAGCATCCTCAGTTCACAGTGAACCCATTTTGGGTAAAAAAACAAACATGCCAAGAAGACAATCAGGTGCATGAAATCAGCTTCACTAACAGTGAAAGAAAATGCACGACCAAAAAACATGCCAAGAAGACCATCAGGTGCATGAAATCAGCTTCACTAACAGTGAAAGAAAATGGGGATGCTAGCAGCATACTTAGTTTGGAATTAGTTTGGAAGTGAACCCATTTTGTGTTAAAAAACCATGCCAAAGATTGCAATCAGGTTACTTTAACAGTATCTGAAAATGAAAAATTTTCCATTATCTGAGCTTATATGTTGCTCTACTACTTCTTTAGCCCAACAATATCTAAAACCCAATTGTTGTGCATATCCGGCCGGAGGAGGTTGGCATACAGATATAGCATCCCCAGTTCACAGTGAACTCATTTTGGGTAAAAAAACAAACATGCCAAGAAGACAATCAGGTGCATGAAATCAGCTTCACTAACAGTGAAAGAAAATGCGCGACCAAAAAACATGCCAAGAAGACCATCAGGTGCATGAAATCAGCTTCACTAACAGTAAAAGAAAATGGGGATGCTAGCAGCATACTTAGTTTGGAAGTGAACCCATTTTGTGTTAAAAAACCATGCCAAAGATTGCAATCAGGTTACTTTAACAATATCTGAAAATGAAAAATTTTCCATTATCTGAGCTTATATGTTGCTCTACTACTTCTTTAGCCCAACTATATCTAAAACCCAATTGTTGTGCATATCCGGCCGGAGGATTTTGGCATACGTACCTATACCATCCTCAGTTCACAGTGAACCCATTTTGGGTTAAAAAACAAGCATGCCAAGAAGACAATCAGGTGCATGAAATCAGCTTCACTAACAGTGAAAGAAAATGCGCGACCAAAAAACATCCCAAGAAGACCATCAGGTGCATGAAATCAGCTTCACTAACAGCGAAAGAAAATGGGGATGCTAGCAGCATACTTAGTTTGGAAGTGAACCCATTTTGTGTTAAAAAACCATGCCAAAGATTGCAATCAGGTTACTTTAACAGTATCTGAAAATGAAAAATTTTCCATTATCTGAGCTTATATGTTGCTCTACTACTTCACTGTGCCCAACTATATCTAAAACCCAACTGCTGTGCATATCCGGCCAGAGGATTTTGGCATACGTACCTATATACCATCCTCAGTTCACAGTGAACCCATTTTGGTCAAAAAAACATGCCAAGATGACAATCAGATGCATGAAAATAAGCTTCACTAACAATAAAAGAAGATGAGACATCAGCAACAACAGCAACAACAGCCAAGAGGAAACCAAATATAGAACAATTGGGTTTTGAATGGAGATTGTAGTCATAGATCAATTCCTCGTTGAAGAAAAATATGAATAGGGCTCATAGCAAGTGTAGTTTTAAGGAATTGTCATCGTGGAAGGAAACCAAATATAGAAGCTAGAAAGAGGAATGGTAGAGAATGAGGATACACCAGGCTAACATAGCGGCATTTTCCTCATCTCTCTCTCTCATCCCTTCTTTCCCTTCAGCGCACGAACACATAGAGACATCAGCAACAACAGCAAGAGCGACAAGAACAACAATAATAATAAATTATTATGAACAAGATGTCTCTATATGGGTTTCCAGATCTCCACTCCAACTCGTCTCTTTCTAATCACAGCCCAATTAAGAACAACTGTTCACAGTCACTGTTAAAGAAACATATATGCTCAGATTATGGAAATTTTCATTTTCAGATACTGTTAAAGAAGCTGATTTCATGCATCTGATTGCTATCTTTGGCATGATTTTTTAGCCAAAATCGGTTCACTTCCAAACTACGTATGCTGCTAGCATACCAAAATCCTCCAAATCAGTACAACAACACGGCTGAACAAACCTTGTTTGCAGGTCATACAATGTCATCTATACCATGTTATGTGCCAAAGTGGGGTTGGGCATACAATGCAAGGCCGACACGTATTAGTTGTTTGTGAGTATGCAATAGGGTGTAGCTATGAACAGGGCTCATATCAAGTGTAGTATTACGGACTGTCATCGTGGAAGGAAACCAATTTAATATAGAAGCCATATATGGAGCCAGAAAGAGGGATGGTAGAGAATGAGGATACACCAGGCTAACATAGCGGCATTTTTCTCAACTCTCTCTCATCCCTTCATTCTCTTCAACACACGCACACAAAGAGACATCAGCAACAACAGCAAGAGGGGTTTGGTCCAACAATAAGTGTAGATTATAATAAACGAGATGTCTCTAATTGGATTTCCAGATCTCCACTCCAGCCCTTTCTTTCTAATCACAGCCCACTTAAGAAACATAGACGAAATGCTTATAGACGACAGCAAAGATTGCAGACTCACAAACACTAGTACGTGTCTTTCAGGCATTCAAGACCATAATCTCTTTAAAAATACCAATTTAAAGACTTACCGATGTTTTTTGACAGTGGGCGGCGTGCTACCCTCACTCTCATATGTTTGACTGCCACTATTATTTAGTGGCTGCTCATCCCCATGGCTCTCGTTGCCATCATTTATATTTACCCTCTTTCCACGCCTCGGCATGTTGTACCTGTCAAGGATTCGATAACTTCCTTAGAGATGCAAATTTAATTAATAACATATTTATAATAACTATCATAAAATTTGTACTTTAGTAGGATTAACAAACCAACATAATTGTAAAAAAATTAAAAAAATGAGATTTGTAACAGATTAAATTACAACGATAGGGTGGTTCAAATGACACTAAGCATAGTTTAATGTAAATAATACCAAGCAGTAGAAAATAGAAAGATAATTAAACCAGTGTATTAAATTCACAATGAACATATTCGAAATTACAGACATAATATTACAACAAGATTTAAGACATAAAATTATAGACATATAATAAACCCAATTGAAAATCATGTAAACTACAATACGACATCTTCCAGTACATCGCCCTCTTCTCCATCCTTAAGAAGCCAAGTCCCGCAAATTCCAACATCGGTTGTGTTTACATCAAACACAGGAAACTCAGAAGCAATGTAACTGTTCATGTCTTCACCGTCTTCATCGTCTGAAGTATCGCCCAGTTGGAATACATCTCTTGGTTGCATAGGGAGAGCCACATACGATTTTGGCAGGGTTGGATCTTCAATGTAGAACACTTGTTGCACTTGGGATGGAAACACAAATGGCTAATGGCTAATGTGTGTACAGATGTGAATCAATTTTGAGAAGTTTACAACTGTGAAGCCAAGCTTGTCCTTGTTGTTAGCAAAATTCGTATCAAACTCAGTCCAATCCCCACGAAATAAGACAACACGGAAATGGCCAAAATAATTCAACTCAATGATATCCGTGAGCACTCCATAGTAGTCGAGATCTCTATCTACAGGCCTCGTGTCCGACTTGGAAGCATAACTTCTAGTCTTAGACGTCACTACCATTCCACTATTTTGAGACTTCAAATTACATTCACGATCCTTAGTACGAAATCTAAAACCATTGAATATGTATCCTCCGTATCTTTTGACCATCTGATAGGGACCTTTGGCAAGTACTTGTATTTCAGTTGACGCACCTTCAGGACCCAAAGAATGTACCTATTAATTTTGCACAAATCGTATCGGCACCATAGAAAATGTAGATATAATAAAGATTAACTTGCATAACTGTAATTCACCTACATGAGATTCAAACCACCTATGAAATTTTTCATTCATCAACTTGTTTTGTTCACGTGGTGGTAGTCTTCTTTGTCTGGCCCTTCGTTTGATGTCCCTGACAAATTCGCTAAAAAACAAGCAATTGAAATTAGGAATAACAAAAGTATCAAAAATATCGAACTCCGCGGTTTTCACTGTATTCGATTTAAATTCAAAAGCAACTTACTTTCGAAATGGTTCCACTGATGCATGATGGTCTAGCACATATCGATGTGCCTGTTCCCACGCTAAGCTATCGAGCTCAAATGCATCAACTTTACCAACAGTAGTGCCAGCGGTATCAAAACGATATTGAGCACCATCAAGGTTGGAGATGTCTGGATTTCTACGTGGTCTACTGGAAGATGTCTCCACACCAGGCAAATACCTGGAAAAAAAATGTGAGCACTCCTCTGATAGATATTCCTGGGCTATTGACCCTTCAGGATATGCTCTATTTTTCACATAACCCTTTAGCCGGTATAGGTACCTGAACATGTACAATTAATCAGATAGAGCGGATTAGGGAATTAAAAGAAATGAGCTTTTGAAAATTCAATTTCGTAAAATGAATGAATTATTTTACCTCTCAATGGGGTACATCCACCGATAGTGAACAGGACCGCCGATTCTGGCTTCACCAGCAAGGTGGATTATCAAGTGAATCATTATAGTGAAGAACGATAGAGGAAATATCATCTCTATTTTACTAAGTGTCAATGCCGCCTGCTGCTCCAATTGGTCCAGATCTTCAACACGAAGCATTCTTGAGCAAATACCTTTATATATGCTACAAAGATCTTTCAGGACAGTAGTGACTTGCTCACACATTGAAGACCTTAGGGCCACAGGAAGAAGATCCTGCATTAGGATGTGGTAGTCGTGTGACTTTAGACCCTGAAGTCTCTTCTCTTTAAAGTTGACACATCTTGCCATGTTAGAAGAATAACCATCAGGGACTTTAAGTTCAAGTAGTACTTTGCAAAACAATTCCAACTCCGATTTTGACATTGAATAGATTGCAGGAGGTAGGAGTACCTTCCCGTTCGGCAATTCTTCTAGGTGCAACTCATGTTGGATGCCCATTGACTTCAAATCAAGTCGGCTCTTGAGATTGTCCTTTGTCTTCCGATCATCTCCCATAACTGTTCCTATACAATTCTCACCAATATTTTTTCCGATATGCATCACATCTAAATTATGTCGCAGTAAGTTGAATTCCCAATACGGCAACTTGAAGAAAATACTCTTCTTCTTCCATGCACCTAATATCGTCATGTTTTGATCCTCATCTTCGCCATATAGATCGGTCTCCTCACCTTGCTCCGGCCTTGCCCTTTTCTTGCCCTTTGTCCTGACTTCTGGTTCTTTTCCATATTTGAATTGATGACCATCTACCCGCCTCAAAATATCTGAACCAGAAGAAGACCCAGGAGCATGTTCCCACTCGTCGGTACCATCGAATGTCGCTGCCTCTGCCCGAAATATATGTGTGTCAGGCAACCATCTCCTATGACCCATATAGCAAAACTTTCTGCCATTGTACAACCACCTTGAACTAGTTTGGTCAGCACAACATGGACATGCATAACGTCCTTTAGTACTATATCCAGATAAATTTGCATATGCTGGAAAATCATTGATTGTCCAAGACAACACGGCACGAAGAGAAAATGTTTCTTTAGCCACAGCATCATAAGTTGGAACACCCACCCACAACTTCTGAAGTTCATCTATTAACGGTTGTAGGTACACATCTATATCATTTCCAGGACCTTTCGGTCCAGGAACTATCATGGACAAAATAAATGATGACTGCTTCATGCATTTCCAAGGCGGCAAATTGTATGGTATCAACACAACCGGCCATATGCTGTATGTACTACTCATTTGCCTGAAAGGGTTGAAACCATCACTAGCTAGTCCAAGTCTCACATTTTGAGGATCTTCCGCAAAATCAGGATATCTTTCATCAAATTTTTTCCAAGATTGAGAATCAGCAGGATGTCTAAGAATCCCATCATTAGTGCGACCTTCAGCATGCCATTTCATATCAGAAGAAATTTTCGTAGACATAAACAACCTTTGTAGCCTAGGAATCAGAGGAAAGTAATGCAGTATTTTGGCAGGCTTCTTTTTCCTACTTCGCTTAGTAGATCCACTGGCTCCCTCGTCTTGATTTGGTCTTTCTTTCCATTTCGAAGAACCACACACTTCGCAATTCTCCAGACTTTCCTTACCACTCGTGAAAAGCATACAGTCATTTGGACATGCTGCTATCTTCTCATATCCTAGATCGAAAGAACTTAGGAATTTTTTGATTTTATAGGTTGAGTTTGGAATACAGATTTCAGGAAATGCTTCATTCAACAATTCAAGTAGCATAGTGAAGGACTTAGCAGACCACCCGTTTAAACATTTAATCTGAAATAGTCTGACAATGAATGAGAACTTAGAAAATTTGGTGCAATCACGGTACAACGGAGTACTAGCATCTTCAAGTAACTTAGCGAAGGATTCTTGCTGCTTATTATTTTCAGGGGTGGGGCCAGACATTTCCTCGTCCACCCCACCACCAATCTGGTTTGTTTCTGTTGACTCATTGTGAACTTCATTTGTTGGGTTATTGGTATGGAAAGGAACATTATGAATCCCCATGGCATCTTGTAACAAAGCATGCATCTCATCGGAAACGCTTAAGTCTTCGTTCACTAAGGGCTCAGCTTCATTTTCTAATACAACCGGACGAACAGGAGCTGACGTATGATCCTCTCCATGACAAAACCACCTTGTGTACCCTTGAAGAAAACCGTTGACAGCCAAGTGTGTATGTACTACGTCACATGTCCTCAGCATACAATTTGTACACCAGAGGCATGGACAAAGGATTAGGTTGGGATCACGGGAATGTCGTTTGGCAAAGATAATAAAATCTTTAATACCATCACGATACTCCTTGGATAATCGTGGTTTACTAATCCAACTTCTATCCATTATATCAATAGCACACAATCTGAAATTAAAATTTGATATATTAAATAGTAATAACAGTAAAAGGCATTTTGTATATTAAATTTCACCTATTTGAAAACTATCCCTAGCTGCAAATAAATAAACGATATAATCTTTAACTGTAAAATAAAGAAATTGTGGTTCCAAAAAATGTACAAAAAAAAATTACATCTTAACACAATCTACTCTATTCACATAACCCTAAACTACCTTTTGTGGAAATTATCACAATCACCTTAGTGGTATTTTATCGCACACACTGTGTTCGAGCATAAAAAAAAATCGACTATAGTCTCCCCTGTATTTGGCTTTCCGTTCAAGGAGATGATGATGGTAAAGGGTATTTTGCTGATGAAGAGGAATCGGCCGAATAATGAGCGCGTCGTGCTGTAACTACGGTAACAAGAAGATCTGATGACTCATGAACTATTCTGTTCATGACTACTAATAATCACTTATCTCATAATAATAATAATAATAATAATAATAATAATAATAATAATAATAATAATAATAATAATAATAAACAAAAGAAACTAATATGGCTACTAATAAGTTTTTCTAAAATAATTCTTCATCCCAACTAAATCATTGATGCTTGTAGCGCCAAAAGAAACCTGCACGAGGTTTGTTCAGCCCAAATCTTGTACAGATTTGGAGGATTTTGGTAAAAAACATGCCAAGATGCCAATCAGATGCATGAAATCAGCTTCATTAACAGTAAAAGAAAATTGATAATGTCCAGTACGTAAGCATATATTTTTCAGAGTGAACCAATTGTTGTACATATCCGGAGGATTTTGGCATACAGCTATAGCATCCTCAGTTCACAGTGAACCCATTTTGGTCAAAAAAACATGCCAAAATGACAATCAGATGCATGGGATAAGCTTCATTAACAGTAAAAGAAAATGAGGACGCTAGCAGCATACTTAGTTTGGAAGTGAACCCATTTTGTTAAAAAATCATGCCTAAGATGGCAATCAGCTTCTCTAACAGTATCTGAAAATGAAAAATTTTCCATTATCTGAGCATATATGTTGCTCTACTACTTCTTTAGCCCAACTAAATCTAAAACCCAATTGTTGTGCACATCCAACCGGATTTTGGCATATGTACCTATAGCATCCTCAGTTCACAGTGAACCCGTTTTGGTCAAAAAAACATGCCAAGATCACAATCAGATGCATGAAAATAAGCTTCACTAACAACAAAAGAAGAAACTGGGGATGCTAGCAGCATACTTAGTTTGGAAGTGTAGCCATTTTTGGGGGAAAAAACATGCCTAAGATGGCAATCAGATTACTTTAACAGTATCTGAAAATGAAAATTTCCATTATCTGAGCTTATATGTTGCTCTACAACTTCTTTAGCCTAACTAAACCTAAAACCCAATTGTTGTGCATACCCGGAGGATTTTGGAATACGTACCTATAGCATCCACAGTTCATAGCGAACCCATTTTGGTCAAAAAAACATGCCAAGATGACAATCAGATGCATCAAATAAGCTTCACTAACAGTAAAAGAAACTAGGGATGCTAGCAGCATACTTAGTTTGGAAGTGTACCCATTTTTGGGGGAAAAAACATGCCTAAGATGGCAATCAGGTTACTTTAACAGTATCTGAAAATGAAAATTTCCATTATCTGAGCTTATATGTTGCTCTACTACTTCTTTAGCCCAACTAAATCTAAAATCCAATTGTTGTGCATATCCGGCCGGAGGATTTTGGCATACATACCTATAGCATACTCAGTTCACAGTGAACCCATTTTGGGTAAAAAAACATGCATGCCAAGAAGACCATCAGGTGCATGAAATCAGCTTCACTAACAGTGAAAGAAAATGGGGATGCTAGCAGCATACTTAGTTTGGAAGTGAACCCATTTTGTGTTAAAAAACCATGCCAAAGATTGCAATCAGGTTACTTTAACAGTATCTGAAAATGAAAAATTTTCCATTATCTGAGCTTATATGTTGCTCTACTACTTCTTTAGCCCAACTATATCTAAAACCCAATTGTTGTGCATATCCGGTCGGAGGATTTTGGCATACGTACCTATACCATCCTCAGTTCACAGTGAACCCATTTTGGGTAAAAAAACAAACATGCCAAGAAGACAATCAGGTGCATGAAATCAGCTTCATTAACAGTGAAAGAAAATGGGTAAGCTAGTAGCATACTTAGTTTGGAAGTGAACCCATTTTTTGTTAAAAAACCATGCCAAAGATTGCAATCAGGTTACTTTAACAGTATCTGAAAATGAAAAATTTCCATTATCTGAGCTTATATGTTGCTCTACTAATTCACTGTGCCCAACTAAATCTAAAATCCAATTGTTGTGCATATCCGGCCGGAGGTTTTTGGCATACGTACCTAGAGCATCCTCAGTTCACAGTGAACCCATTTTGGGTAAAAAAACAAACATGCCATGAAGACAATCAGATTCATGAAATCAGCTTCATTAACAGTAAAAGAAGATGAAAATTTCCAGTATCTAAGCATATATTATTCTATTAATTCTTCATCTCAACTAAACCATTCATGTTAAGGAAATCAAGATGAATAATCTGAAAAAAGCTGCTTTTTTTGAAAAATAAGGGAAATCAAGAGATCATACCGAAGAGAGAGAGAGAGCGGGGCGACGAGGGCGGAGGCGTAGGAGAGAGAGAGAGAGCGGGGCGATCTCCGATTCACCTCCAAATAGAGAGAGGGAAGAGGGAAATCGAAAATGACGAAGGGAAGAAGGGACGATTTCGAAAGGTCGAAGGCCGTCGAAGAGGACGAAGCGGCGGAGGCAAACGCGCGGGAAGTAGAGCGAGGAAGGAGGGAAACGAAGCGCCCCTTTCTTTTTTTTTTTGGGGGGGGGGGGGTTGGGAAAATGGCGAGTGAAAGATTAGGGTTCACGGGTTTTATCGCAGTTATTCACCGGTGTTTCAATTAGACACGCCGGTGAATGTGTCCGTAAATTCGCCGGCGTTTATAATAAAAACGCCGGTGAATAATACACTTCACCGGCATTTTTTAGTTAAACGCCGGTGAATACGAACATACACCGGCATTTTAAATCGACCGCCGGTGTATAACCATCCCATCTGGTGCCCAATTCCTATTCGCTCCCTACCCCGGTGCTACTAGTAAAACGCCGGGGAACTTTCGCCGGTAAAACCAGTATCTTTTGTAGTGAGTCTTAAATAATACATCGATGGTTTTATGTAAAGTTCGAGGGAAAAAAAATTTGCAATCATTTACTGTCCTTATTTGAAACATATGGATGATTAAAACATATACCACACAACAGTATGCAATTGGTGAACACAAAAATATAACCCATGTATAGGTGAGATGATGGATCAAGTTTATAATCAAACCACGCATTCTATACTAACTATTAACAAACTTATAAAGATTGTTAAAGCTCCAAAGATGCAAACTGCAGCTACTTTAGTTCTCTGGGTAGAAAAAAAACAAACTTGATTATTGATATTTGATTATCATAGATACTGTTAACACAAACATTATCTAGAATTGATAAAGTGAACAATTTTTTTTCCCTTTTTTTTTCCTTGTGTTCTTTTATGATGTTAAAATCATCTTTACTATAAAAAATGAATTTAAATTATATCCATAACGATTCCGATTAAAGATAGCCTCAATGATTTTATGTAAATGTTGAAAGAAATTGTTTTATCATGTATATGTTTCGAAAATGAAAATTCGCAGATAAATATCACGATATAAATTTATATATTAAAATAAGATATATGAATTTCACAATATGTCTAGTATATCTACATCTAAGATAAGATATAAATTTCACGATATGTCAAATAAATATCTGAATAATAATGGAACACAGCACCTGTTAATAATGTCAAATGAAACCAAAATATTCATAGTTTATATGCAATTACTAATTAATTTTCTTGCATTTTAGCAGCTTTTTATACCAAAATCTACATGTCCACTAAATATTTCTTGAGAAACATTATGTAAATGTGAACATACAAATGAAATTTTAACCAACATCAATATGTCCCAACATCATTCTAATAAAAAACAAAATCTGTGCAAATTTGATTATATAAATGAACCCTTGTACTCACAAAATCACACATCCCTAACCTCCAAAGTAATCTCAATCCAAGCCAATCATCAAAAGATCACAAACTACAGTAAATACTTGGGATACTACTCACCAAATATTCTGAGCTCAGATAATAGATGAAACCCTAGCTTTGTGAGTGGTAATGAAATTGATGAAGAAAGGGAGAGCAAATCTAATGAAACATACATTTAAATGATCGACGGGCGGCGACGGCGAGGAGATCGACGGTCGGCGATGGCGGGGGTAGCTATGGGTGGCAATGGAGGATAGCGACGGGCGGTGGGTAGAGACGGGCGGTGATGGCGAGGAGATCGACGGGCGGCGGAGGAGATATGAGTGGGTTTTTGGGTAGGGAGGGTTAAGGGTAGTGTGTTTGGGGGAGATGTGGAAGAAGAAAGGTTTTTTTGTGTGTTTTTTAATTTTGCAATTAATGGGCTACACGTGTTAATTCCTGCTTTTGTTCTCCTTTCTCTATTTAAAAATAGAGAAATGAGAGATGGGGTAGGCCTATTAGTTTAAGATATATATATGGGAAAAAGGGGTATGAGCAATTTGCTCATTTAGTAAATGAGCAAGTGATGAGGTGGCATGCATGTGATTGGAAAATCCTAAAAATGGTTAGATACTCAATGTATCACATGCATACCACCTCATCGATTGCTCATTTAATAAATGAGCAAGTTGCTCATATCCCTTTTACCCTATATATATATATATATATATATATATATATATATATATATATAGGGAAAGCTTCGGTGTGCCTCTAGTGCACACAGCCGTGTGCCTCGCTTAGCCGTCCGATCTGCATTTTGATCATGATGCAGATCTAATGGCTCGCATTCTCTCCCGCTCTTTTCACACTTATGGATGGGTAATTTGGTCATTTACCCCTACCCTCTCTTTCTCTCTGCCCTTTCAGATCGCTCGAGATGCCCCTTTTCCCCAAAAAAAACAAAAACCCTAAAGTTCCTGAGCGCAATCTCGAGTGACCTCTCTCTACTCCTTCTCAAATCGATTGCTTTTCGATCTCTCTCTCAAGCGACCTCTGTCTACTCCTTCTCAGATCGATTGCTTTTCGATCTCAGATCCCTAATCTCTCTTTCTCGATCGAGCGACCTCTTTCTGTCTCTCCGTCGATGTCACGCCCCGCTTCCCAAAAATACGGAATACGAGTACGTAACAAAAGCCCAGCGAATGATTATTATCATCCTTAAGCTGTTTCAAGAAATTCTTACAACATGTCACTGTAAAATCAGAGTCGGAAGCCAGAAAAGTCAACCACATACACATATGAACCAAATACCAATAAGAATACTTGAAATAAAATACATTAATCTCAAATAGTCATGATCTGAAAATACACAAATGATCTTGGGTCACATTGCCCAAATACAAGAAATACAAGTAACAGATACAATGTTCAAAATGAGCAACAGGAAATAAATGAAGATAGCAAAAGTTCCAGCCAACTAGAACTTCATGTCATCAATACCGTCTGGAACCTGTCCTCCAAAATCTGCAATACAACGAACGCAGGAAAAAGGAAAAGAGAAAACACAGTACCCGTCAATGGCAAGTCCGGATCACAAATAGAATAGGATACAAGCTCATGGACACTATCTAACCACAGGATATACTAACAGGTATAGGTAAATATATGTCAAGTGTCAACAGTTAAACAGGTAACATGTATAATTATCAGGTATTCAGGTAATCATGTAATCATGTATCAAGTATCAGGAAAACAGGTAACAGGAATATCAGGATAATCAGGTAACAGGTAACAGGTAAACAGGTATCAGGTAAACATGTATCAGGTTATATTAAGTCTAATCTTTTTATTTACTATCTAGGTAGCACGACATGCATCCCAGTTTTTACTACATGGTTGCTACAACACAACAGTTTCGCTTTAGATTTCGTAGGGGACCATGCAGGCCAGTATACTCAGGTATCCACAGAATCACAGAACTTGGTCGGTAACTTGATCGGTAAACTTGATCGGTAACTTGATCGGTAAACTTGATCGGTAAACTTGATCGGTAACTTGATCGGTAAACTTGATCGGTAAACTTGATCGGTAACTTGATCGGTAACATGTCATACAGGAAACACAAGTCTCCATCGGAGTACACGTTTCTGCACTATCCACTACTAGATCTGTCCCATAAACCCCGGCTTGATTACTTTTATTATTGATGTCCAACAAGCATGATATGATCAGGTATAAGTTCAGGATATCAAATTAGCATGCACGGTTAATACACATCCACATATACGAGCAAAATATACAAGGTTCATAATCAGGACAGCAAGACTAGTCGGCACTAAATCAGTGATTCACAGAACTACAGGCATGCAAATGACGATCCGTCGAAGGATCTGGAAAATAGACATCCACACGCTTCTAACTAATGTAATAAAGATACACACTAATTCATAACATCTCAGCTTAAAGTTCATTTCAACACAGATTTCCGGTACAGCCAGAAAACAGGAGAATGACTTCCAACACATATAAACAGCATGCTAAGTCATCAAATAAATCCACGAAAATTCTGGGGTAATTCCCTACATATATAGAATCAAAATAATCATTTTCATAATTTTTCAGAAAGTATAGATATGTTATCAAAAATGAAAAGTAACACAAAACATGGTTTTGATGGATCTGGAATTTCTCAACACTGCTGTACAAAATTAGACATATCTTGCAACCAGCGCATCAAAATTCACTTCTGCCAAAACGGGGTGAAAGTAAACAAAATTCTCCAACTTTCATATCTCACACAAAATATCCATACAGTAATTAGAACTAGGGTGAAAACGGCATTCAACATAGGGCAACACGCAGTTTCCAGAAAAAGTGATCTATAGAAAAGGGTACGAATCATCACCCTAAACTTATCTTTAAAATACCACATAATTTTGGGAACTACCTAGCATCATGGTAAAACACTGGACGAAATATTGTGGCATGATATTATATCTAACTTGGATCTTGAAAATAAATTGTCCATAAAAACTACCCCGAACTGAATCTGGAAACTACCGATATACAGGCACTAAAATAATCATAACTAATTCATACAAACTTCAATCTAGATGAAACCAGTGGGATTAGAAAATAGATTCAGTCCTCTACAAATTACTCAGAAATAGCCATGTTGGGATTCGGACTCTAACCCAGGTAAAAACAGCAATCAATCCAGTACAACCTAAATTTCCAGATTTCTCAACTAAACTTCAAAGCGTCATAACTTCTACAAAAATGATCCAAACTCTTCCAAATTCAAAATGCAGCCTACCCATTATCTAAATATCATATCTAAGGGTTTCTAACATGTCAAAATCTAATTATTTCTTATATGGGTAATCAAACAAACACATGGTATATAATATGTCACATACGCGATCAAAATCGCGTTTGGGTGAATCCTAAGACATAAACCTATCAAACTCCATGTCCTAAGTCATCTATGGCCTGTTTTGAACAATAGAGACGAAATCCACAGATAAAAATCTAATCTTTGGCCGTCTCTAGTCTCAAACTACTCTATGTGTGAACTTTCGACTTGTATCAACCTAATGAAATTATGTACAAGTTACTTGTCTCTTTGTGACGACGATCGCGACGAATCCAAGCCTAGAAAAGAAAACCCATGAGCAAGACGCCTTCTAACGCGATTTCGAGCGAAACCCATGAACAAAACGCGCCAACGATGGATCTCTTTGACACACGAACCAAAGTGGGAGATGCCCACAACTCAAAACAGCGAGGGGAGATGTTTAGGTGCTGTTTTGGGATGGTTGGGTGCTGCCTTGGGTGCTGGCCGGCCACAAGAAGGAGGAGAGACGAGGTTTTTGGAGGCGAAGTTGTATGAAATAATGTAGGGAAGAGTTATAGGTGGTCGGCAATGGTAGGGGAGAGCAAGGGGAGGTCGGCCTGGGGTAGATGGAGGCAGGCCGGGGGTGTTTCAAGTTGAGGCCGGTTTGGAATAGGAGAGGGAGAGAGAAAAACTATTAGGGTTAGGGATTAATTAGTATTAGGTGTATATATAGGAGATCAAATGTGGGTTAATGGATAGTGGATATCAATAGAAATTAATAGGTATACAATTAGGTAATGATAATTGGGTAGATTTCAAAGGGGATACAAATTGTAATGAATCCTATGGCTCCTAAAAATCTCTTTAAGGGCCAAAAATCTCAAATTGGTCAAAACTCTTCTAAAAATCCATAATGACCCAAAAATAATTATTAAATATGAACGGGACCAAGACAATGAGGAAAAGATCTCAAAATAACAAAAAACGGACAAACGGTGCACAATCGGCACAAGGACGTCAAAAATGTAAGAAAAATAATATAAAATGAAAATAATTAAATATGAAAATTATTATAATAATTAAGAAATATAATTTATGAAATAATCTAATTTTAACAATAAAAATTAAATAAAACAATAATGCAAATAACCACACTAGTAAAATAATGCAGATAGTAACCATATTACTAATCATAAAAAGATAAAAATAATGAAGGTAATAATAACAATAATAAGAACTGTATTAAATCCAAAATCATGGAAAAATAGTTACAACTAAAATTATGGATCAAAAAAATAGATTTTAATAGAAAAATCCAATAATACCTTTTGACAAAATAGTTGAATACCGAAAAATAATTTGCGAAAATTTTAAATACAGAAAATATAGAAAAATACATTTTTGGGAAAACGGGGGTTACAGTCGACACGAAACCCTACCTCTCTCTCCTCTAGCGAGACGATCACACAACCTCTGTCTCTCTCTGTCTCTCCTAGCCGACGACGATTATTTCCCTCTCTCGAGCGACGCTGCGCTCAAGAATCGAAACCCCAAGGTATAAAATTTTCTCCTCAAATTACTTTAAATCGAAATTCTAGTTTCATCTTAGTTTAATCTTGTTTAAAAAAATTTGGTAAGTTCCAGAGCTTCATTACCAAAAAAAATTTTGTTAAATTTTTTTTAGTAAGTTGCAGAACTAAAAGAATTCTTCAAATCTTTTAGTTCACTTGGTCGTGACCCTACACAAACTACAACCCTAAAAGTTCTCAAAACTGAAGATCCTTTTAAAGAATATGTTGTTGTACTATATATGTATGTCTTTATTATCTCAATAACATATTTCTTGTACTCTTAAATTTGATAAGTCAGTATTTACCTTTATATTTTGTTTATGAAGGTAAAATTGGGCAGTGGGTCGGCTAATTCTTATGATGGATGATAGTTAGCTAAGTTGATCTTATTCATCTTAGAAAATTGAATATTTGAGTTTTTAAGTTAAATTTCTCATAATGGGCTTGGTCCTAATTTTCTTTAAAATTGAAATGAGCCTCATTATAGAATTTGACATAGTGTTAAAATCATGTGCCTCCTAGTTTTTGCAATTTACAAGTTGCATTGTTAATTCAATATTTGTTATACAAGATCAATCATTGATGAGGAGGGAGGAGACTGAATGGAAGCAAGATGATGAAGTGGGCAAGTGTTTGTAGAGTTCTTGTGTGATCTCACAAAAACCCATGAGATTGTAGGATAAGTAGCTGTGGTTTATGATTTAATACTCAGCTAATTAAGTAACATGTACAGAAAATGAGCATAGTAAAAATTCGGATGTTGAGGTTGATGAGTGACAGTACACTACGAGTGGATCTGTAAGAAATTATAAGTAACTTCATTTAGCATGAACTTTAGCATACACTTTCTTATTATTTGTTTAAATTTTCATTTTTGAAAATCAAAATTTAGCACACAATTTCTTAGTATTTGTTTAAATTTCCATTTTAACTTACTTTGGCTTCATCTTTTCAATGGCAGCAGTGCATTCATTGAAGAAGAGGTGAATTCTTCTACTGAGGATAGTTCCGAGGATGGTAACGACTATATGAATTGAGGGAAGTATTTGATTCGCGAACAATTTGGTAAATTTGATGCCTTACTGTCTTTTATTTTGGGGATGAATCGATAGGCAGTGATGAATGCATGAAATGGTCAAGTTGAGTTTAATGAGTTTAATGAGTTTACATTTGTAACTGGTTAATGAGCTCTTCAAATATTAGCAGTGGCACTATTTCATTTTCAGCTGTGTTTCACAGCGAGCACTGTTTGAAATTGAAAATGCAGTTGAGTTGTGTTTAAAATTGCGCTATCTTAAATTTTCAGAGCTCTATTAAAATGTGAGCTTTGCATATCAAAATTTGGGATATCTGCAGCATGGCTGAGCCTGTTTTTTAGAGACTGCATATATCTTTTTTACCATGAGGTGGGGGTTTGTGAAGGTGAGCTCTATTAGGCGTGGCAATCTAATGCAGCTGTAGTGCTAAACCTATACACTTTTTGATAGAATGCTTGATACACTTATACACTTATGAAATAACATAGTGTAGTGAATTCATGTGGCTTCTGAGCCTACTTCATTTAATGTTGTTAGCATAAATATGGCTCTTTGTTATCTAAATTCCTGTTCTGAGCCTATACTTATACCAGATTGATGATATTTTCAGATACTACAGCAGCAGCGGTAGCGACATTAGCAGCAGCGGCAGTTTTATTGAACACTCATATTGTGGGAGCTTTTATTGAGTGTTTTGTTGTGCAATCAGTGTTATGAGCCAACAAAAACTAGAAATGCAATTTTTTTTTGTTATAGAGAATTTTGTTTCTCAGTTTTGTATATTTCACTACATTGATCGTTGTACTGTATCCATTATATAATCTATGCAATCATACCTTCTCAATACTGCCTCTCTTGGTTGCTAGCATCAACATTAGATGATCTTTGTGAGCAGGAAGAAAATTTCGAAGTATCTAACATGTCGTGTATATTTTAGAGTCAGAACTTTATTTGTCCTTTTGATTCACCTGATTTCATCTTTAGAACCTTTTAAAAGTTACACTTCGGAATACAAGTATCTATATATAGACATTAACATTATAAACTCATGTCCCCAGATATGCACAGAGGAAACTGTATTATCAAATATGAGCAAAATTCATATGAACTCCTCAACTAAAATTCAAGCAGGGCGAGAAAAGCAAAGAGAAAAAATTCCCAAAATAAAAACCCATCTCTTGACCCTGCACCTACAACAGACCATCTCATAAAGTCTGAATAATTCACTTTGCTTTGGTTATAAAATCAAACAATTGGACAAAAAAATAGCAAAGAAGCACCTAAAACTACCTATCCTATAAACAACATTCCTTGTACAAACCCAGCTCACGTATTGAGCAACAATAGCAAAATAATTCTCCACAGGCAATCACAATGAGTTAGCCCATGCAAAAATCAAGAGAGAAAGAGAGGGTAGGGGTAAATGACCAAATAACCCCTCCGTAAGTGTGAGAAGAGCGGGAGAGAATGCGAGCCGTTAGATCTGCATCATGATCAAAATGCAGATCGGACGGCTAAGCGCGAGTGCACACGGCTGTGTGCACTAGAGTGCACAACCGAAGCTTTCCCTGTATATATATATATCAACTTTTAAAGAACTGTTATATATGTCCTCCTTTGGCTTTTGTTCTTCTTTCGTAAACTTCAGTTTCCTGTTTCCTGCAAGCCAAAAAGAGAGAACTGGATTTAATAACTAGTGATTTTCTTCCGCAGTTTTCTCTTGCTTCTAGCATAAAATTATTGAGTGTGCATCACCTAGGATTCAATGCCAGCGAAGAAACAAGTTTAGTTTTGAGATAAAATGGAAATGCCCGCGAGATGTACTTTTAATTTTTGACCTAAAATAAATGTGCAAATTTTACTTGATGTGCAATCTTGCCCGACCTATGTGCTTCTCCTTCCAAACTCCCATTGATGTTACTAACAACACATACTCCAGAAAATGGTGCTTTCCTTTCTTATATTACTTGAACTTGATACAAAATATGATTCACTCTTCTAACCTATTTAAATTTATGAGCATTCCACTACACATTCTATTCTATTCTCCTTACCAAGTCATTCCTTGGTAAAATTCTAATAAACTCTCCATCACAGAATAATCTGTATATAGTTCTGCCAAAATTTGTATATAGTTATGCCAGAACTTTTTAAAACATATCTCATGCACATATTGATCATAAGAAGCATTCCATGTTTTTACATTTCCAAAATCATATTTATGTTAGCATTCATATATATATCTTTCTCAACACAGAAATTGGAATATCTGATGCCTCTCCAGAAAGTTCTGATCAAGAAGATAGGAAGAACAAATACGATCTTGGTATATGGTTTTGTTCTCCTCACTCCTCGGTTTGCGGTAGGTGCCGCTTGTGACTTGTGACAAAAGCTAAAGATATAACACAATTTTACATGTAAGAAGAAAAGGAAGTTAAATATATACAATAAAAAAGATGACCAGTAAGCTCTACAATTACAACTATGAAACTACTTGGTAAAGGAGAGCAGACCATCCCTTAATCCATCACGGTAACAAAGTAGATCTTAAAGGACTGCAGGATACCCTGCCTTACATCATTCGGAACAAACAACACGTACAACACACTCATTAGTGTCATACTTGACCAAATTGAACAACTACTACAAAATTAAGCTAAAGAAAAGGCAATTTAGCAAGGCAGATCTTTATAATCAGAATGAATAGTTATGCTTGTTGTGGATGTCACCTCGTTAGAATTCAGGAAAATCTTTATACTAGTAAAATGAATGCATGCATTGCAACCAAAAAATACTATTGTTTTTCTACATGTCAACAAAAATAGACGTTTTTTTATTGTATTCTTTTTTTTAAAAAAAAGCAACAACAAAAAAACCTTAATTTTTTTTTTTTAAATTCAAAAACCATCTAACTTTTATTGAGTCAAAAATCCCCCACCATTTAAAATAGGATTTTACCCTTTCCCCTTTAGGGTAAAAAGCAAAAAACTCCCTGAATATTTTTTTTTTCAGAATTAAAAAACCCTCTTAACATTTGTAGCCCTCTTAACAATTGTTTAGAGTCAGCAACTATTAATAAAAGGGGAAAGTATAAAATTGACATATTTTAAATGGGGTAAGTATAAAATTGTCGACTCAAAACAAATGTTTGTGGAGGGGGGTTTTGTAATTTTTTTTTAAAAGTTGGGGTGGGGGATTTTGCTTTTAAACCTACTTCTTTTTAATACAAACAGTAAAAGATAATTAAAACCTATAAAAGTAAAGAGTTTTTTTTGTTTTTATAACGCTTTAGGGGATAAGAAAATGCAATAAGTATGAATAAATTCTTTTAAACAAATTAACTTGGGATCTAATAAAGCTTTCGACAATTCACAAGATTTCTTTTAAAACATAATTATCTTTAAAAGCTAATCCAAATGGACCATCGGAATATATTACTAAGTCACTAAAAGAGCAGCTCACAATTACCAAAGCAAACAACCGACATGGTGATGCTCTAGTGAAACAAAGATACAAAAATAATACAAACATTACACTTAATAATAAGAATAGCAAATAAAGTATATAGCAATTTGGCGTCACGACTTGCAAATGCACACACCTCACTCTCATATAATGATCAAGGCAAATAACTCGCCTAAAAAAACTTCCAGTCCAAACAAACCACCATTAGACCACATTCATATCCCGTTTGCTAGGAAAAACCAACATTACAAACAGAGACGTTCTTAACAAAAAAAATACTACAAATTGAGATCTTAGTCTGGATAACAAAGCAACCCGTCACATCTAACAAAATGCCTCCATTAGATAATACCAACAACTAAGTTCATAGTAATTTGAATTGACTTTATTAGATACCGGAAAGGCTTGCCTATACGGATCCACACAAAACACAGGCATAAGGACAATGAAAATCCTACCACCATTCCAGTAAAAAGTACATACATAGAGTAATATCTCAAAAAAAACCTAGCTAGTTTAGCTTACAATAGGACATAACATGTTAAGTACTACCATGAATCTATATACAGTATAAAAGCATTGAAATTGATTTCACATTAATAATATCAGCTACAATAAAATGAGAAAAGATTGGATTATCCGACAGAGCTAATCATTGTCGATATTACTATTTTCTTTATCTCTGGACATTTTTTTTGTTGATTGCTTCTTCTTCTGCTGTCGAACCTCTTATCTGATTCTCTTGCAGTCAACTTGGCACAGAGAAAGAGGGGCAAGAAAAAAGAGGACAATAATGGTCGAGGAAAAAAATAAGGTTTGGTTTTGGGCTTAACAACAAACATGATCATGATGAGAAAAAAGAAAGAGGAGAACGGATATTTATAGGGCGAGAATTAGGTTAAGACGGACAGCAAGTTTTGTGTTGAATTCAATTGGAGTCGGATTCGAATCCACAATGAACGGTAATAGAATTATATTTATCTTGTTCTTTTTTTGTGTGTAGGATTGATATAATCCTACATTAAAATATAAAAAAAATTCAAAAAAATGTTATTTATTTGGCAAGTTAATATGGATGTGTTTAATTACTGACAGAATTTTCCTTCAATATAGCAATTAATTTTACCATTTTCGATATTCTAAACTTGACAGTAGGTACTACTAATCATGTTAATGAAGAAATTTCAAACTCCACAGTAGGAAATAAGGAAAGATGATCTCTTTTGAATATATATATATATATATATATATATATATATATATATATATATAATGAATGCACAATAAGCTGGAAGATTTCAAAAATTTTCTTTCCTTAAACATAAAATCCTACTGCCTTATCTCTAATCTCTATTATCTAATATTATAGTGGGAGAAGGCCTTAGTGTCATTTGCAAATCTATTAACGTGTGTGATGCACGTACATAACTAATATGAAGGAGATTTCAGATCCGAGTCCTCACTACGTCAGAGTTTTTATTTTTTTTTTAAATTTTATTTTATTAAAACGTGCATCGCACGTGCCTAATGCCTTATTTTATTTATTGGATGCACAATTGAAGGTTGGACGATTTTTTTTCCTTTTCATTATATATTAACTAGGCAGTTAAAATCGGTTTTCAGAACTAATCGGTCTAGGAGCGATTAGTGATTAATCGGGTAATCGGAAAAAAATCGGGGATAAAATCGGAAAAATCGTGTGTGTATATATATATATATATGGGAGAAAAAAAATTATTATCTCTAGTATATATGATTAAGAAGATCTTAAATTTAAATTATCGTGTATTTACTATTTAGTATCTATTTGACTTTGTAAATAAAATGTATATTTTTTCTTAATGCAGGTAATGGAAAAAAAGCACATCCTTTTGAGTAAGCAGTGTTCTTATCTTAGGGACCAGTGTGTCACCTTTATGAGTTGAAGCTGAAGTTGGTATATAAAGCTGCAGCTTATTGATTTGCACATTAATATGCTTCAGTTTAGTGAGACTTCTCAACATGCTCCGTTGGTAGACTGCATCAGAACTCGGTGGCCGAGAGCCAATTGCAGTTGGGTTGGAGATGGTCCAAGTATTGTCTGATTGATTGTGTTTGTGACAGATAATTTTACATCTCCCTGAATTGCAGCAAGCTTAGGACATGTTTTTATTTATATTTTATAATTCATTTTTCAATCTTTTACCAACAATTATAGTGGGAGGACAGTGACTGTATTATCCAGTTACTTATTATTTAGGCTTTCTTGTAATGCAAAAGTATTTATCATTGTAAGCCGTTGCGGTTAGGTAAACCTTTTCTTATTGCTGAGTATAAATGTTTATTATTGTGTCTTCTAATTCAATTATTTTGGGTGGATTGATTCAACTTGAATAAGTCTGTCATAGTATACCACATTGATCATTCTGAGTTGTACAATGAAAAAAAACTAACTTTAAAAAAAAAAGCTGTTGCTGCTGATTAGTGAAGCATATCGGCATGTAAAGTGCGTAACTTAATAACAAAAAAATGTAACTTAATAACAGACCCACAAAAATGTAACTTAATAACAAAAAATGTAAAGTGCTGCTGATTAGTTAATAAAAAATGTAACTTAATAACAGACCCAGAAAAAATGTGATGAAGAAAAAAAAAACAGAAGCTTTCGACGACCTGATTAGTGAAGCTGATGTTGGGGTGAAAGCTGAAGCTTTCGCTGTCCGATAATAGGGAGCTTTCGCTGTGGAGAGAGCTTTCGCTGTCGAGAAAGCTGTCGCTCCAAAATCGATTGAAGAGAGAGAGAGCGGAGTGAAAGAGAGAGAGAGAGAGCTGTCGAGAGAGCTTTCGCTCCAAAATCGATTGAAGAGAGAGAGAGCAGGGGTGAAAGAGAGAGAGAGAGCTGTCGAGAGAGCTTTCGCTCCAAAATCGATTGAAGAGAGAGAGAGCGGAGTGAAAGAGAGAGAGCTGTCGAGAGAGCTTTCGCTCCAAAATCGATTGAAGAGAGAGAGAGCGGAGTGAAAGAGAGGGAGAGAGCTGTCGTTTTAGGGAGAGAGAGAGAACGGAGCTGAATGTGGGAGACGATTCGATGGGGATTTGGGAATTAGGTTAGAATGGGGGAGACGATTCGATGGGGTATTTGCCTTGCGGGTCTGATTGGGTTGGGAATGGGTCGGGTGTAAGACTAATTTTTACCCAATCTGAAGAGCACCGATTAATCGGCATATCGGGATTAATTCATATCGGCCGATTATTACCATTATCGGCCGATAATAGCGATTTTATCGCTGGAAGCCTATTTCTTAAATATCGCTTCAAAAATAATCGGGTCACTGCCGATAACCGATTAATCGGCGATTAATCGCCGATAATCGCCGATTTTGACTGCTTAGTATATTAATTTTTAACATGTTCAAGAAATTCCCATCCATTGATTAAGATCTATTAAGGATGATTGAAAATCAACGATTGAAAATTTCCACCGACAGAAAGATTCTTTTGGGAAATGACAAACTCCTACTTGTTGATACAATATAGTAAGAGCATCTCCAATGGGGGGCTTTATTTCTCATCTCTATAATGGAATATTCCTGGGAATATTCCATTATAGAGATGAGAAAATAAAGGGGCACTCTAACCATGCCCTTCTATAATTTATACAATATAAATTTTTGGCAAAAAAGGAGTTTTAAATTAGTTTTGTTGTAATAAATTTTACATTAAATTGCTTATATTAATAATCTATTTGGGGGAAAAAATTATGCTGTTGGAAATATCTCGCCGAAAGCTTTAAAACGAGCCTAATATTAGTACTTTTTGGAATTAATTTTAAATTATGAACTTTTTACTTGTAGTTACAATTTTAAATAATCAAGTGTAAAATTATTTAGGAATTAATTTAATAATATCATATATAACATAATTAATATTATCATTATATAATATAAATTAGACAATCAGAATAAAATAAACAACCACTGATATAATTAATGAATGAATATATTTATGATTTTAATTAATGTTGATTTTAATATAATGAAAAATTACTAATCAATATTAAAATTATTCAATATTTGTTAAAAAATAATTAGTACTTTTTAATTAATGTTGATTTTAATTAACTAGTTTATAGTTTAAAAAGGATACAAGTGGTATTTAGAAAAAGTTCTGTGCAAATAGAGGGTTAAAAAAAGGGGAGGGGGGGGGGGGGGGGGGGGGGGGGGAGGGAGTTTGAATAGTGTTATAGAGCCCCCTTTATATATGGAGGGAAATCTCCAAATATAAAGGGGCTTGAGGCTTGCTCTAAAATAGAGCAAAGTTTTAAAGTCCCATTGGAGTTCAACTTTGCTCTATTTTAGAGTTTTTGATCACCATTGGAGTTGCTCTAATAAATAGTAGCGATAAGCACAGTGAAATACAAGTACAGTAATAGAAAAACAGCACAAAATACTTCGGAAGATGGAAAGAAAATAAAAATGCAGTTCACAACACCGAACTCACAAAAACGAGGAGTTGCCACAACACCTCAGGTGATAAATCGTCAATGAGAAGGCCAATTTCCCCCATCCACCCACTCACCAAGCTGAAATACTGAATATTTTCGTTGCCCAACATCCTCTTTGACTCTACCAGATGAAAATCAGTTTTTATACAAGCCACTTACCCTGAGCGACCCTGAAAATAAATAAACATAAAACAAAAGAATAAGGAAACAGTTAGCACAAACAAATTCCTCTGTCCCATTCAACTCCAGCCGCCCACATTACTGGGTCCATTGGATGTTGTGGTTACTTCAATAGCAGACTGGGCATTGATGGAATAAGCACAACACGATTTGTGCACTTGTTCTTGTAAACCACCATCCCAAATACTTGAACAGCCACTGTACACAATGATTCAACATAAAAAATGGTAGTCACACCATTGCAGAGGCGCCTAACTGCCTAAGCCTTTGCAACATCTTCCATAGTCGGTTGCTTCAAACGCTATGGTCATTTAGATTTAGTGAAAAAAGAGTCCCAATAAAAGCTTTGACCCATCCCAACCAAGATTTGGAACAACCCTCATAGTCTGATTTGTTGGAGCTATGATCACATTGATTTGGTGATATGAACACAGCATAATAAAACCTTACATCCATTAAAGCTTGGCCAGGCCAATCCTAACCAAGAATGGGATTAACCCTCATAAGCTGATATGTCAGACATTATGGTTGCTTTGATACGATGGGACGAACATAACACAGGAAAACCCCACATTGTCCATGGCAACGACCAATCTATGCTCCTCAAAACCCACCTCATGTGGAAACAGATCTACATATGTGGGGTTCTGAAAAAAGATCATTAGAAAGAACAAAAGAAGGAGAAACAATGAAAATAAAGGGTTCAAATCAATAGGGAAGAATGATGATTTTGATACCAATAGAGAGATGAAGAGGATAACTTGGCTTCTAGACCTGCATCTAGAAAATGGGAAAGAAATCTTACTGAAATTGAAGAAGTGAGATGGGAGGAGAAGTTGGAGGAGGAGGGAATGCCGCCAACGCCTTCCCCCCAATATCAGATCTACTTTTCCTATTTCTTTTCCTTTTTTTAACTGTAGCAAGTGAGGAGCACTCAATTATCGAGAATTTTTTTCTAAAGTCATTTTTTAAAACTATTTGCACTTACAGGACATTTTTGTTAGAAAATGAGTGTTTTAGACACCATTTACGAACCGATTTTTGAGCAATTTTTTGAGTAAGATCCTCAATGAATTATTGAGAGATCTTGATTGATTTGTGTTCTCCTTCGTGAGTAGATCAAAATCATATATTGGTTTGCTAAAATCGGTTAAGGGTGAATGAGAAATTGTCTCTCAAAGTGAGATGTTTTCATTCTTGAAAATGGGTTAAGGGAACATAGTCCCACATCGGAAATAACAAAGAAAATAGAAGAGGATATATAATAATCTCCTTCTAAGCATTGTAAGATGGCTAGAAGAGAGACTCTCTCTCGCGTGCACAGGGGTGCAAATCACGGACCGGATTACATGCGACTTGTGTGCGCCCGCACGAATGCCGGACCGACTTGACCCCACCCCGTGCAGTGCCACTTTTTGCTACAGTTTTCCTTTTGTAACGGCTGAAATGAATACAAAAACGGTTCTGTCTGCCGTTTCAGTGCTGTATTAAACGTACGCAGTCAATGATGAAGGCATTCAATTCGTTGTCTGTCGTTATAATGAAGGCATTAACAGCCTTGTCTGCCGTTACGGTTTAACCCAGGCTCTATAAATAGAGGCCTCCCCTCTACTTTCTTCCCTGCACGAAAAACAGGTCTTCTTTCTCTCCTTCTCTGAGTTCTTCTGTGCTGTTCTTCGGTTGTAGTTTTGTTGGTAAGTCTGGTGATAGGGTTCAAGCGCTCATACTTAGTTCGGGAGTGGTGCGTGGTGCCTGCGTGGTCGCTCCGAGTCGTTGCATCCTGGGAGACAGACGCCTTCGTTCATTCCAGCAACCGGAAGAGGCGAAATCTGTTTTAAGGACACTGTGTGATACACAGGCCTCGGCTTCTCATGTTGTAATTTTCATTTCTTCTTGTAAGTTGTTTATTTCAATTTTTCTTTTTCTTTTCTTTTCGGTTTTCCTTCTCTCCTGTTCTCTTCTATGTTTTCTGTGCCTCTCTATCTTTCTCTGTAAAAAGAAATTTTGTAAACAATTTTTGTAACAATTTTCAACGCTACAAACTGCAATGCCTATCCCGGCGTGTGTATGAAACTCCGCAATAGAATAGTCTTATTTTTAGCTGACTCTATAACGGCGTGTTTTACCGGCGCTTATAAAAAACGCCGTTATAGGTGGAGTCTATCCCAACCTGTTTATTAAGAAAACGCGAGGATATGACCAAAAACACTAACCCCCGCCAACAATTTCATTTCCCCCGCTCTCTCTCTTTTTCTCCCCCTTAAAAATTCTCTCTCCCTTTCTCACCAAACCCGATCTTCAAATCCCGTGCCCCCCTCCTATAGCCGCCGTCGTCCCCCTCCTCCCGCCGCCGCCATGACCATCCTCTAGCCGCCGTCGCCCCCCTCCTCCCACCACCGTGCCCCCCTCCTCTTGCCGCCGTGCCCTAGCCACATCTCAAACCCTACCTCCAATCTATGTATGTTTCTCTCTCCCCCCCTCTCTCTCCCTCCCTCCCTTCAAACTTGTGTTTCTCTTTCTACTTTTCTGAGTTAGATAATGGACGATCTTCGCTTTTCTTTTCAAACTTTGAATTCAACATTCATCTCCAACCTTTACATCCCCTTATCTGAGTTAGATAATGGAGGATCTTCCCTTGAATGCAGCTGTGGAATCTAATCTAAATTAGAGCTTGATTAGGGTTTTGGGGTGGAGGATTATCAAGTGTTAGAGCAGATTGGGAAAGAAGCGTTCGGTGTTTGAAAATGGCTTTTGTTTACTCTTCTTATTTTGGAGTACTGTACTCCTTATCGATACTATAACCAGCAAATTGTTGAACTCTCAACTCTCAACTCTCATGTTGACTCAGTTGAATTCCTTGTTTACACCATCCGATGTCATACATTTGGTTCTTTGTCAAAAGCTTTCATATGTATAGGAAGTGCACGCGCCATCCTGTTTTGTTTTTTCTTATTATGATTCTTTCAATGTTTCAGTCTACCAAATTCTGAAGAGCATCATCAAGGCTAAATATGGGCAAGATGCATGCAATGTTGGAGATGAAGGTGGTTTTGCTCCCAATGTTCAGGATAACAGGGAGGGATTGGTCTTGCTCATAGATGCAATTGAGAAAGGTGGTTACACTGGAAAGGTGAAGGAACTGCAATATGCACTTCCAAACCACAGTAAATGATTCTTGTTTTTGTTACATTCTCTTTAGTATTCCTGTTAACTTGTGAAGGATCTGCTGTGAGCAGATCAAAATAGGAATGGATGTTGCAGCTTCAAAGTTTCTGACAAAGAATGGAAGCTATGATCTAAATTTCAAGAAGCAGCCAAATGATGGAGCTCATGTTCACTCAGCTCAAAACCTTGGGGAACTATATAAGGAATTTGTCAGAGACTTCCCTATTGTGTCCATCGAGGATCCGTTTGACCAAGATGACTGGAGTTCTTGGGCCTCGTTGCAATCCTCAGTTGATATCCAAATAGTAGGGGATGATTTGTTGGTTACTAATCCAAAAAGAATTTCTGAGGCAATACAAAAGAAGGCTTGCAATGGTTTGCTTCTAAAAGTAAGAATTAATGCTCTATTATGTTATCATATTGTTGTATTTCCTGTGCAAAAAGTTCATGTTTAATCTAAGTAGTTTTTTTAATACTTGAATTCAATTGATTCTTTTATTTTGTTATGTGGCTACACTGTAATGCTAACTAGTTGGCTAATCTGTTCTATAGCATGTTGCAAACCATAAGATTGAAACCTTTGTTCCTTATACTTTCTATCTGTTGTCAGGCACTTAAATTGTTTACCCTTTATTTATAAAATTTTCTATTTTTGCTTAGATCAATTAGTGTTAGAGGACTACAGGCATGCAGTTTTTATTTAGAATGGTGGAACGTCCAAGTACGAAAATCATACAGGAACAACAGCAACAATAAATCATGTGTCGGTTTTTCCTAATCATACTAATCTTTCATACAAAACTAGCAGCTAATCTTAATTTTACAACTTATCCCTGAGGATGGTTCTGATTTCATGAGTCATCTAATGTAAGCAAATTGTGCAGATACCTGAGCATTATGAAAACAATACTCGAGTATCTCATACTTGGATACATTTCTTATAGAAACAACTCCAGTTACGGTAAACAATTTTGGTGTTAAACATTCTATAATTATGAAAACAAAAACTAGACAATTCCTGATCTCCATGATAAGTAGTATATACACTCCTTACTTTATATTCCATTTGACCATGAATGTTTGCACTGATAATTTTGATTATGTTTTTGAAATTATAACATGATTTGGTTCTTACATATGATAGTTTAGCTGTATTGACATAGATCTAATTCCCTGTCATTCAACTTTTGCAGGTAAATCAAATTGGCACAGTTACTGAATCCATTCAAGCGGCGCTTGACTCAAAAGCTGCAGGCTGGGGGTGATGGTCAGCCATCGAAGTGGTGAGACTGAAGATAATTTCATTGCATATTTATCTGTTGGTCTAACAAGTGGACAGGCAAGACTTCATATACTGCAGATTATTACTGACATCTAATCTAATTGTTGGCTTTATAGTTTCCTTAGTTTAACTGTTGTTCTAAACGCCGTACAGATCAAGACTGGAGCCCCTTGTAGGAGTGACCGGTTAGCCAAGTATAATCAGGTAAGAGGGAGTCTCTTTTGTTGTCTTTTTTTTCTTTTCAACTCATACATTATTACCTTCTCCTAGCCTTTTAATAATGACACTGCAATTCCATTTTGCCATGTTTTCCCCATGAAAAATTTTCACTTTCGGTTCAGTACTCCCAGTATGATTATAAATCTGGTTCTTTTACCAAGCAATTCACACAATATGTTCACCTCTTAGGTATTCTTGTCTGCAATACTCTCGTAACGTATGATCGTAAGAAAGAAGTGATTGGATTTTGGAAAACCAACTGTTCTGAATTGTGGGACATACTACAGATTCATGGAGCTCCGTCACCAGCTACCTCGGCTTCTTATAACATGGACAGCATGATTGGACTACTCCCAGCACTGTCTCCTACTGGTCTGCAAAATCAATTTCCGCATGGTATAGTAACATGCATTTCTTTACACAACTCATATATTTTTGCCATTTAAAGCGTTCAAGGAGTTTAGATTTTAGTTTGTTGTTTCTTTTGCCTACTTGTTTGATTTTTAGTTAGCCTACCTGCAATTGCTTACAATGCATGTGGATATATCCATATTTAAACAAAAAATTCAGTGTTTTGAAGGACTTATCTTCCATGCATCAAGTGATTCTAAAATAATTTTTTTTTACATATGATTCGTTCACATAGCATCTGATTGTCACCTCCCTCTTATATTCTTTTGAATGTATTTCATTCAAGATAATGTGGTACATTTGTCAAAAACATTCCATCACATAGCATGTACTTCTGCCTGTTGGTAAGGACCAACATATATATTTTGTATCTGATCCGTCATGTATTTTCAACAAGATGTCAAGGATCAGCGTAATGCTATATTTTAGTAAGTTGGATCAGTCGAAGTGTTACTTCATATGCTTGTCTCTTTACCTGTAACTTTTTTTTCAATAAACACAACATCTGCTCTTTCTTTATCTCCTATAAAATTCTTGAGATGAAATAATGCAGTACTTGCTTTGTTATAATTTTTTTGAGGAGTATACTTGGTTTGTTATTTTTCCAGTTTGAAGTAACTTGAACCCACTGTAGCTGGCTGCTATGTGCATTATACATACTCATTGGTCCTTTTCAGAAGAAAAAAAAAGCTGGGTGTTTTCCTCTACCTTTTCATGTCAGAAAAGATATGTAACATAGTTTAAGCAATAGGAGCAGCAAAAAAAAACCTGAATCTAGATAAGGAAAAGGTTTCACAAACACTCGGAGATCGAATATGAGCATAAGAAAAATTGAAAGCGAGTAAAACTTAAGCAAAAGCAGTTTATCAAGGAACACAACAACTCAGGATTTAATAGTTTCACAATGAGTAGTATTCATAAATGAGTAATTGGTTGAATAGTATCAGGAAACATGAAAAGTCTACTATATTTGAAGAACCAAAGATTATCAAATCTCAGGATGTAATAGTATCAGAATGAGGAGTACCATAAGCTTGTGATCTCATTTCAGCTTGGTCCAAAGAATGAGCTAATGACTGTAAGGCACTACCATCCAGTGTTCATGCAAACTGGAGTATGACTATGTTTAGAATTAGGTGCACTTTAGTAAGAGATTTGTATAAAGTTCCACAAAAATTCAATATACACATTCAAATGGCAATGCAGAAAGAGTGATGGGCATTTAATATAAACATCGAGGCATATATAATAAGGAACTAGCATATGATAAATTGAACTGAATATAGACCCCAATTCATATTATAATTTCCACATAACTATCAACTTAATCAGCACAGCTGAAAAGTAACAATTAGAGAACAAATCCATGACATTTTTCATTTTAGTGGGTTCTTCACAAATGTACTAATAAGATTTCCATATAGAAGGTTGACATAAGTTAATCAAATAGTATGACTTTATCATTAAGAATGCAGTTTTTTCTTTTTGGTGGTTAAAATAATAGACCTCTAAGGAGCTCCTGCCAATATTATATAAAACCAAATAAGTCTTAGTACATAAGGTTTGCAGCATATCATAAGTATAGTCATCCAGAAGCAATTCAAATACATATGAAACTAAGAAAGACTAAGAACAACAAAGCTAAGCGCAGTTGAGGAATCTTGAAGTATTTATTTCTTCGTAAGTAGTAGACAGCGGCACCATGTCAGGATAAAAATTAGCCTCAAGATTGCAGATTGCAAATTGGAGAGTGTGTTGCTGTCTACTGTCTGGTGAATTTGAATTCGTCCTTTCTTATGTTGTTATGTTCATTTCCCTTCTTGTAGGTTGTGGAGATTACAAAGGGAAGCAAAGTTAAGTACGAACTTGACAAGAAAACATGACTAATTAAGGTATTGATCATTTTATTCTGGTTATGTTTATTCTTACTGATCATTTGCTTTATAAGGATATGAAATAATTCACATAATTACTTTTGAAAATTCATTCATAAATTATATTAAGTCTTATTTTTTATACTGTATGCAGGTTGATCGAGTTTTATATTCATCTGTCGTATACCCTCATAATTACGGTTTCATTCCTCGTACACTTTGTGAGGACAATGAACCTATTGATGTTTTTTGAGATTGGAAGCAAACACCGAGCCACACGAGGAGACTCCCCTGCTGTAGTTTGTCGGATTCGGATTTTTTTAAAAATGTTTTGTAGGAATTATATCTATGTTTTGTAATAACTAAGTGTTGTACAACATATACATTTGACACTCGTTGTATGACAGTTTATATGTATTATATATTTTGTTTTCTATTGAGTTGTTTTTTGTACGATGTGTCTTTTGGTTGTTAAAATTGATGTTATTATTGATTTTAAGATTTAAGCATTTAAATTTTATATGATTACATGTATTTGTAATATGAGATTAATTACTAGTTTTTCCAATTCAAAATTTTATAATGAAATGCCAAAAAAAAAAAGACCTATCACGGCACTTCGTGGTAAACGCCGCAATAGGTACTACTCTTATAAAAAGTAGTACCCTCTATTGCGGCGCGGCGCTTGCCAAGCGCCGCTGTAGGGTACTAATTTAGAGCGGTAAAAGCTATCCGGCGCTTGCCAAACGCCGCTATAGCTAAACTTTTTTTTAAACATTGAAACAGAAACGTACCTATAACGGCAGTTTGGCAACGCCGTTATAGGTGGACCCCCTATAGCGGCAGCTTGGGTAAACGCTGCGATAGCTCATAGAGCTATAACGATGCACGCTGCAATGGCACTTTTGGCGGCAATTTCAGAAGCACTGTTATGGGCTATAACGGTGCCAAAAAACACCGCTATAGCCTTGTAAAAGCGCCGCTATAGCCTGTGCATTTTGTAGTGCAAAGTATCTGTGTTCGTGGACTCAACAAACTAAACTTACCGCTCCCAACGGCGAGTTTAATTGTTTCATGCTTGCCGTTGAGACACGACGAGTTTAATAATAATTTTTTGAGAAACTCACCGTTCCCAACAGCGAGTTCAGTTCAAAATTTTCAATGAAGACTCGCCGTTCTCAACGGCGAGGACATTTATATTAGACTCGCTATTGGGAACAACGAGTTTAGTTCAAAATTTTCAATGAAGACTCGCCGTTCCCAACGGCTAGGACATTTATACTAAACTCTTTGTTAGGAACGGCAAGTTTAGTTCAAAAAAAAATTCTATGGAGTTTTTTTTCGAAAATTCACCAAATTCACCAGAATGTTTCACTCTCTATGAAATTTTCTACATCCTCACCGTTCCTAATAGCGAGTTTAGTATAAATGTCCTCGTCGTTGGAAATGACTAGTCTTATTTGAAAATTTTGAACTAAACAAGATGTTCCTAACATCGAGTTTAGTATAAATGTCCTCGCCGTTGGGAACGGCAAGTCTTCATTGAAAATTTTGAACTGAACTCGTTGGGGAACGGCGATTTTATCAAAAAGTTAACACTAAACTCGTCGTGTCCCAACGGCGAGCATGAAACAACTAAACTCGACGTTGAGAACGGCGAGTTTAATTGTTGAGTCCACAAACGCAAATACTTTGACAACTATCATCTTTCTGCAAATAGTTTCGAAAAGTGGCGTATAAAAAAAAAATGGAGTATCCAATACTAGTGTACCTTTGTGCAATATTGCAAAAACTTATATAATATAATATAATATGTAGTATAACCCGTGCAATATTGCACATATTTTTTTTAATAAAAATAAGAAAATAATAAACTTTTTTTTGAAAAATTCATCTAATAACATCTATATAATAATGCATGACTTTTAAGAATTAATTAAGAGATATGATTCTAATTCAAATTTGGATGGAGAAAGAGTGGGATGGTTGCCTCCTACTTTTATTCTCGTTTTTTATTTTAAAAAGAAAAAAAGGAGAAAAATCCTTGACCCAAAAGTGGTTTAGCATAATTTATTGTATAGATTTATTTAGGAAATGTTCGCAAAGGGGAACGCGATTTGGACGAAGGTGCTCGAGAGGCACCTGGAAAAATTCGGACTGAGTCCGGTTGATCCTAGAATGTTCTTATTTTCCTTTTCTTCAAATTTTTAACTTCGTTCTAAAAATGTGTTGTTTTTCTTTGCAGCCATGCTTGACAAGAAGGAAATCGAGGCCCGACGTGACAAACTGTCAAAGATGAAGGATGTAGAGAAGCCAAAAGGCAAGAAGAGGGCCTCGTCTTCAGCTTCCAACAAGTCGTCTGAGAAGCAGGCCGGGCCAAAGGCCAAGAAGCTGTAGCTGCAATGTTCCACAGTGCCATCTTCCTCGCTGAAGATCTCACCAAGCTTGACTGCCATCACCATCACTGATCTTTCCAAATCCCCCTACCGAATCCATCTCCAGGCCAAAGGAGTCCTGGGGGACATGACCGTGGAGACCTTTACACCAGAAAGGTCGGTGAAGGTGGTAAACTCACTTACCATGTTGGTATATGCTCTAGAGGCCAATTGTGTATTGACATTACTAGTTTATATTGTATCATGATATTTATTTCATATATGAGACATTTCATTTATGGTGTTATTTATTGTGATTAAATGAATATAATAAAGTCCTTAGAATAGTAGGTTCAATACCATGGGATATCAAGTGCATGACTGGATTATGAGATCCTATTAGTTGTAATCAAAGCACTATTCTTAAATGTCCCTAGTTAAGTATTATTGTGAATTAGGACAATAATAATACATTAAGACTAGTATGTGCGTAGACTGATGACCATATCTCACGGGTCATGGATATGAGATATCAAGTCTTCACATGGGTATATGTTACAGTAATAATGTACTGGACTGACCTACCATGAGAACGTTGTATGGATCATTACGTGAGTGTCATAAGCGGTTCTCACAGTGACCATGGTGTACGTACTTCTTTGACTTGAAGTCACTACGGTTCCCTACATGAGAAGTTATATACGTTAATGTCGTCAAACTTTGTCTATAATAAGGTGATTATAAAGTCGACTATTGAATATACTACAAATTATGCAGAGGGATGTGAGTGACTTAGATGGGATTTTTCCCTCTTACATATATAACAGAAGCGATATCTACGGATCCCTTGATTGAGTGGGACTGCAAAATGCATGGCTGTGCTCAAATGAGTCAATATGAGGTATTGAGCTCATTTGTTTTAGTAAGTCTACTCGAACATCAAGAAACCAAAGATTGAACTATACAAGGGTGACATGCTCTATGCCTTGTGGTCAATTAGATATATGGATAAGAGGATTAGACTACATGGTAACATTGGTCACGGATAGGTTATGTCAAATCACTGGCATTCTCGTCACTTGTGTAGCAGTGATGTATTGCTAGAAACCGCTCACTGTTTGTAATACTAGAATATGATTTTAGTTTTACTATTAACGTAATGGGGACCTACAGAGCCATACACTTAGAATAAATCAAAATTGGGATTTAAATTTATAAGTTGAATTTAATTGGGGATCCAAGAAGACTTGGACTCCTGATATTGGTTGGACATTTAATTAGATTAAATGGGCTGCCTAAAGTTCAAACGCCCATACACGAATCTGACCCAGGTCAGATTGTGAGCCCAACAGCCTCATTACTCTCTTAGGGTTAATTTTCTGCACCTATATTTATGATACATATCTATGGAAAAGTCACGCATGAGAAAACCCTAGTCGTCACAGAAATTGTGTAAGAGAAAGACTGTGAGGAACATCCCCTTTTCATAGCTAGCACCGCGGCGTGCGGGAAAGCTTGATTTGATCCGTTCATGTAGATACCGTAGAGGCACCGCAATATTGTAGTGCTATGATCGGCATACTGTGGAGACAGCAGATCCATCTTCAAGGTTTCGATAAACACGATTTATAATTTTTGCATGGATTTATGGCAAGGTTTCGATATTTATTTTGTAATTTGTCCGCTGTGTATTTAATTTGAGACTACACTCGAAACCTATCAGTGGTATCGAGCCACTTGCGAAACCATAATTCGGTTATGTATGATATGTGATTATTCATAATATGTTCATACTTTTGGTAGAAAGATTCATATGTGATATAATTTTTGCAACAATCGCAATATAAGGGTTCGTTATGTGTTGGTTGTTAATACAGATGCCACACTAGGGTAGTCATCGGTTTGGAACTACAAAAACCCTGGAAAGATGTGATTTACAGTGACGTTAGGGTTTTTTAAAGCATGAATAGTTCATGCATCTGCGTCGTATGCAGTGGCATTAGGGTTTCTTAAAACATGAATGATTCATGCTCTAGAGGTGGTAAGGGATGATGAGACAATTTTTTTGGGCCGGTTCTGCGTAGGGCAATAATGATTCTCCAAGAAACCAATCTTTTAAAAATAAACTAAATAAAATCATAACAACATATTCTTTGATTATTATGTTCTATGATGCATGGTGCATGGTGCATGGTTGTGGCCTTAGTTCTGTGATGCACGGTTCAGTTCTGTGATGCATGGTTTATGTTCTGTGATGTATTGTTTATATTTTGGTATTTTGAATACAGCCCGCGTATCGTGTTTTTCTCTCTACATTCTCAATGTAATCCTTTCTTTCTAAACTCTAATTGTACATTTTTTATTTATATGTAAATGTAATCTCACTGTGGAGGCAAGAAATTGGTAACCATACAAGGACAAGATTGGGGAAGCTGCTTGGAGAAGACGGTATAATCCCTTTGTTTAGTTTTTGATACTCTCATTGGCTTGAATCTGTGTGTTAGGGCCACAACTATGTCACATAAATTTTATGTTTTTAATTTTTATGAGATGCATTGTTGTATGCTAATAGATGATGAATGGTGAGATCAATTAATAAAATAACAAAATCCCTCAAAGTAAATATTAAGTTGCAATAAGATGCCTTCTAATGCGTGACACTTGTCTAGGCTAGGATCGATTAAGTGTAGATCTGCCAAAGCAGGGTGCCTTTATCTATCCTGGTGAGATGCAATGGGATAAAAGTAGTATTCAATTGCAAACCATTGTGTCTGACTTAACTAGGCTATTTCAATAGGATTGAACGTTTGGAGGCATAGAGTTTGGCTTTAGTCTATGAGATAGATTAGAATATGTGTTATTTACTCAACTAGCCAAGAGATGCATACGATGTAATTGAATTTTGGGTGATCAACCAAAACTGACTCAGAACAAGGTGAAATATGGATCTTGGCCTACTAGAAAATCTTACGATGGGATTTTCCGAGTCAATGCTAAGGGTCGTTGATTTAAATAAAAAATAGTAGGAGATATATTTAATAAAAGATCATTTTAAATATTTCAATGACTTGATACATACTCTGCATATTTTTGTTGATAGTTAAATAGTTCTTACTTTGCATATTTTTGTTAAATATTTCAATGATATGATATTTACTTCGCGTATTTCTGTTGATAGATTACCATGACATCCAACACATCAAATAACCTATCATTGTGATCTGTCATTGAGAAGGAAAAACTGTCTGAGACAAATTTTCTAGAATGGTACATGAATCTGAGGATAGTTCTCAAGCATGAGAAAAAGTTGTATGTTCTAGAGTAACTTATTCCTGAGCAACCTGCTGCAAGTGCCCCTCGCACTGAAAAAGGATGCTCATAAGAAGCATCAAGATGACATCTTGGACGTTGGTTATCTCATGCTAGCAACCATGAAGTCTGAGCTTCAGAAGCAACATGAGAATATGGATGCCTACGATATGATCATACACCTCAACATGCTCTATCAAAAACAAGCTAGGCATGAAAGGTTTGAAGTCTCAAAAACAATGTTTCAGTGCAAACTGGCAGAAGAAAGTCTTGTTGGAACGCATGTGCTCAAGATGATGGGTACATAGAGAACCTTGAAAGACCCGGTTTCCCTTTGAGTCAAGAGTTGGCCACTGACTTGGTCCTGCAATCATTGCTAGAAAGTTATAGTCAATTCATCATGAACAACAATATGAATGAAATTGACAAACCTCTGCCAGAACTGCTGAATAGAATATTAGTAAGGGAAAAACCATTATGATGGTCCAACAGGCCAAAGGGAAGGGCAAGGGCAAAAAGCAGATTAAGAAATCCAAGGATAAGAGGAAGGGCAAGGGCAATTTCAAGCCTAGCATTTCTGCCTTAAAACCTAAGGGTGGGGTGACCAAGGATGGCACATGCTTCCATTGTGGTGAGACCGGACATTAGAAGAAGAACTGCCATAAGTACCTGGAGGAGCTTAAGAAGAAGAAAGGAAATGAGACATCCACTATAGGTATTTTTATTATAGAAGTCAATTTATCTACTTCTGCATCTTGGGTATTAGATACTGGATTTGGATCTCACATTTTTGTAAATGTGCAGGATCTCAAAAGGAGTAGACCATTGGCTAAGGGCGAAGTTGACCTACGAGTTGGAAATGGAGCAAAAGTTGCTGCTTTAGCTGTAGGAACTTGTCATTTATCATTGCCCACTGGGATTATTATTGAGTTAGAAAACTGTTATTTTGTGTTTGCTATTAGTAGAATACTATTTCTATTTCTTGTTTGGACAAGAAGAGTTTTTCATTTATAATAAAGGACAAAAGTTGTTTTATTTATTTGAATGATATCGTTATGCTAGTGCACAATTGAGTAATGGAATTTATATTCTCGACCTCGAAATGTCTATCTATAATATAAATACTAAAAAATTCAAATCAAATGATACGAACCTAGCTTACCTCCGACATTGTCGTTTGGGCCACATAAATGAGAACCGCATATCCAAACTCCATAAAGATGGATTCTTGGACTTAGTGATTTTGTATTATATGAGGTATGTGAACCTTGTTTGTTGGGCAAGATGACAAAATCTCTATTCACTAAAAAATGTGAAAGGGCTAATGATCTTTTAGGTCTCATACATAGTGATGTCTGCAGACCTTTCAACACATTGGCTATAGGAAGTTTTCAGTACTTCATTACATTTACTGATGATTTCAGTAGATATGGGTTTGTATATCTGTTGAAACACAAATCAGAGTCATTTGAAAAGTTCAAAGAATTCAAGAATGAGGTACAAAACCAACTTGGTAAAAGTATTAAAGCCCTTCAATCAGATCGAGGTGGTGAGTACTTAAGCTAAGATTTTGATGACCATCTAAAAGAGTGCGGGATAATATCTCAACTCACTCCCTCTGGAACATTGCAATGGAATGATGTCTCTGAGAGGAGGAATCGGACCTTGTTAGATATGGTCCGATCCATGACGAGTCATGCAGATCTTTCGAGCTCCTTCTGGGGATATGCTCTATTAATAGCTGCTTTCAAACTTAATCATGTTCCATCTAAAACGGTTCAAGAGACACCATATGAGATATGGACTGGGAGGCATCCTAGTGTGTCTTTTATGAAGATTTGGGGATGTGAAGCCTATGTAACGCATCAAGTATCTGATAAAATTGGTCCCAAATCTGATAAGTGCTTCTTTGTAGGATATCCCAAGGAAACCAAGAGATACTATTTCTATAATCCCACTGAAGGCGAAGTGTTTGTCGCACGGACTACTGTGTTCCTAGAGAGAGAATTTGTTTCCAAGAGAACCAGTAGGAGAATGATAGAAATTGAAGAAATTCAAACTTCGCAAAGCAACAACGAACCAATTGTGGAAATGGAGCAGGCTCGACAAATCATTGTTGAACAATAACCTGCTCAAGTAGCACAAGCCTACGTAAGTATAGTAGGATACCTCATCAACCTGAGAGATATGGATTTCTCGTGACTCAACATGGTGATGTATTGCTCATGGATCAAGATGAGCCTACGACTTATGAGGAAGTTATAAAAGGCCCATACTCTGAGAATGGCTTGAAGCCATGAGATCTAAGATGGAATCCATGTATGCCAACCAAGTAAAACCTATTGGGTGCCCACCTGAAGGGGTAAAACCTATTTGGTGCAAATGAGTTTTCAAAAAGAAAAATGATATTGATGGTAACTTGCATACCTTTACAGGGTAGTTGGTGACTAAAGGTTTCAAGCAAGTTCATGGTGTAGACTATGCACTGACTTTTTCCCCAGTTTCCATGCTTAAATCTATTTGGATTTTGCCTTCTATTGCAACATATCACAGTTATGAAATATGGCAGATGGATGTCAAAACTGCTTTCCTAAATGGAAATCTTCTTGAAGATGTGTACATAACACAACCTGAGGTTTTTGTTACTCCAAAGGATGCTGGAAAGGTGTGTAAGCTGCAACAATCTATTTATGAATTAAAGCAAGCTTCTAGAATCTGGAATCTTCGTTTTGATGATGCAATCAAAGAGTTTGGTTTCATCAAGAACGAAGATGAACCTTGTGTCTACAAGAAGATTAGTGGGAGCACAGTTATATTTATGGTGTTGTATATAGATGACATACTACCCATCGAGAATGACATCCCTACCTTACAGTCTGTAAAGACTTAGCTAAAAAAAATGCTTTTTCCATGAAGGACTTGGGTGAAGCTACCTATGTATTAGGCATCAAGATCTATAGAAATAGATCAAAGAGACTACTTAGCCTGAGTCAGAGTACCATACTTAGACAAAGTATTGAAACGATTCAATATGCAAGTATCCAAGAAAGGATTCCTCCCTATGTCGCATGGTGTACGCCTGTATGCGGTTCAATGTCCTTCCACACAAGATGAAAGAGACCGCATGACTAAGATTCCATATGCATTTGCAATTGGTTCTATCATGTATGCCATGTTATGTACTCATCCAGATGTTTCATATACTTTGAGCATTACGATCAGGTACTAGTCAGATCCCGGTGAGAGTCACTAGACTGCTGTTAAAACATCCTTAAGTACTTAAGAAGGACTAAGGATTCGTTCTTGATATATGGAGTTGAAGAAGAGCTTGTTGTAAAGGGTTACATTGATGCCAGCTTCCAGTCCGATAAGGATGACTCCAAATCGAAATCGGGTTTTGTATTTGCCTAAATAGTGGAGCTGTGAGCTGAAAAAGTTCGAAGCAAGAGACAGTAGCTGATTCTACCACAGAGGCTGAGTATATTGCTGCCTCCAATGCAGCAAAAGGAGGTTGTTTGGATCAGAATGTTCATCATTGAACTTGGCATGGTTCCTAACATTGTGGACTCGGTGGACCTCTATTATGATAACAATGGGACCATTGCACAAGCAAAGGAGCCTAGATCTCACCAGCGATCCAAACATATACTTAGACGCTTCTATCTCATTCGAGAGATCATCGATAGAAGAGATGTGAAGATATGCAGAGTACCTACAGATGATAACATCACCGACCCACTGACAAAGCCTCTTGCACAACGAAAGCATGAGGGTCACACTAGATCTATAGGCATTAGATGTATGTCTGATTGGCTCTAGTGTAAGTGGGAGATTGTTGAAGTATGCCCTAGAGGCCCGTTGTGTATTGACATTACTATTTACATTGTATCATGATATTTATTTCATATATAAAGCATTTCATTTATTTTGTTGTTTATTGTGATTAAATGAACATAATAAAGTCCTTAGAATAGTAGGTTCGATACCATGGTATATCAAGTGCATGACTTGATTGTGAGATCCTATGGTTGTAATAAAAACAAATTAAATGTTCCTAGACAAGTATTATTGTGAATTCGGACAATAATAATATATAGAGACTAGTATGTGCGTAGACTGATGGCCATAACTCACAGGTCATGGATATGAGATATTAAGTCTTCACATGGGTGCATATTAGAGTAATAATGTACTGGACTGACCCACCATGAGAACGTTGCATGGATCGTTACATGAGTGTCATAAGAGGTTCTCACAATGACCATGGTGTACGTAGTCCTTTGACTTGAAGTCACTCTGGTTCCCTACATGAGAAGTTATATGTTTGAATGTCGTCAAATGTTGCCTGTAATAAGGTGATTATAAAGTCGATTATTGGATATACTACAAATAATACGGAGGGATGTGAGTGACTTAGACAGGATTTGCCCCTCTTACATAACAGGAGCGATATCTACGAGCTCCTTGATTGAGTGATACTGCAAAATGCCTGGCCGTGCTCAAATCAGTCAATAGGAGATATTTAACTCATTTGTTTTAGTAAGTCTACTCGGACGTCAAGAAACCAAATATTGAACTATACAAGGGTGACACGCTCTATGTCTTGTGGTCAATTAAATATCTGGCTAAAATGACTAGAGTACATGGTAACATTGGTCACAGATAGGTTATGTCAAATCACTGGCATTCTCATTACATGAGTAGCAGTGATGTATTGCTAGATACCGCTCACTGTTTGTAACACTAGAATATGATTTTAGTATTACTGTCAATGTTATAGGAACCTACAGGGTCACACACTTAGAATGGATCGAAATTGGGATTTAAATTAATAAGATGAATTTAATTGGGGATCCAAGTAAGACTTGGAATCCAGGTTATATTCGTGTGTGGGCCTTTAAAATTTAGTCAGCCCATTTAATCTAATTAAATGTCCAACCAATGTCAGGAGTCCAAGTCTTACTTGGATCCCCAATTAAATTCATCTTATTAATTTAAATCTCAATTTCGATCCATTCTAAGTATGTGATTGTGAGCCCAATAGCCTCATTACTCTCTTAGGGTTGATTTTTGCACCTATACATATGATTTTAAATGCCCACATACAAATCTGACCCAGGTCTGATTGTGAACCCAACAGCCTCATTACTCTGTTAGGGTTGATTATCCGCACATATATATATGATACATATCTATGAAAAAATCACGCATGAGAAAACCTTAGCTGTCGCAGAAATTGTGAAGGAGAGATCGTGAGGAACATTCCCTTCCCGCGGGTAGCATCGCGACGTGAGGGAAAGCTTGATTTGGTCCGTTCGTGTGGATATCGTAGAGGCACCGTAATATTGTAGTGCTGTGATCGGCATACTGTGGAGATAGCAGATCCATCTTCAAGGTATAACTCCTAAACACAATTTATGGTTTTCACATGGATCCATGGCTAGGTTTCAATATTTTTTGTAATTTTTCCTAGCAGTGTATTTAATCTGAGACTATCCTCGAATCCTAACATATCGACCCAAAGATCTCCATTGAGGTGGTAGAGAACCTCGCTCCACCCCGAGACCAAAGAACGCTCGCTGCGGAGACTTACGGGTCGAGCTACCTCAAGTGGGCCCATGTCAACATCATGGTAAACATCTAAATCTTTTTTCTTGTTGTTATAGTATTTCTATTCTCTAATTTTCCAAGCATTTTCCCTCATTTTCCTAGGTGACCCTGCACGCTGCGGAAATGAAGCAGAAGCACGAGCACGAGGTCAAGGTGCTCAGCTGCCGAGCATCCTGGATAGGGAGGGAGTACGAGGACCTTAAGTTGAGGGATTATCACCTCGAGAAGAGTGAGAGGGAAATCAAGGCAGAGCTGGCATCCATGGCCTCCAACCGGGACATGCTAGAGAAAGAGAATGAGGGATGGGAGGTGAAGGAGAAGGAGTTGAGGAGAGATCGGGAGGAGACCATCGATATGGTTGTTGCCGCTCAGGACCAGGCTTACGAATGGGCCCTACAGCATGATGAGTGCAAGTACCCCGACCTCGACCTTAAAGGTTTCTCCTTCTCAATGGAGTTCGACGAATCTCCCCCAACCCCTAAGGAGAACCCATCTGTGGGGAAGAAGAGTACCCGGACTCCCGGGTTGCAGATCAGGTGGGCGAGGATCAGGTCACTCAAGATGCCGAACTCGATTACCTTCGAAATGAACTGTGCTTAATGGAGTCGAGTTCAGCCTGTCACCATAAGGAGTCGATGGATAGGGTAGCAACATTTGCCTATCTTATTAGATAATCGCACAAAGTGAATTTGGATCTTGGTTGTCTGAAGAAGGCAATGATTGAAAGGGATTTGGGCTTAGACGACCCCTAGGGGGTTGTCCTCAGTGGAGCGTCCCACCTACCTCCCTTGGGAGGGACTATTCAGACAATCGTCTATTTCCTTCGGGAAATGCTCTTAGAGGAGTTACAAATATATCGTTTGAAGGCGGAGTTCAGAGTGGCAAGATCGAGGGTCGTCCTTTCCTAGTGGTTAGAACTCTATTCAAGGCTCGTCTTTGATGGTTTGGATGGAGCCGATGAACACTGGAGATGCTCAGTGTAAGGTTGCTAGTATGTCTAGCATGGCTAGCACTTGAGAAGGTCTTGAATGACATCCCGAGGTGCAGACCCGATCCACTGGGTTGGACATGGTTTACATGAGGGGGAATTCCATTAACGAGGAAGTTCCCTAAACAAATCACATCCCTAGGCCTTTGCTTGTATCAGTTAGAGCACCTTGATGGTGCTTAATGTATGATTTTGTAGTTGAGTACATGAATTTCGGATTATGTAATAGTTGTGAAATGAAAACACTTCACATTGTCTGCAATGAGTCAATTTGGCTTAATCTTAAATGAATCCTATCTTGAATCCGGCTTGACCGAACCTAGATGTTTTTGTCTTTCCCTAAGCTCGGTGCTTGCCAAATCCGGAGACTTAGATTCTTTTTGAAGATTTAACAAGTTGTAAGAGAAACTTCAAGCGACGAGCCTCTCCCTTGGATTCGTGGGCTCACGAGTTGAGGGCTTGGATTTAAGCTGTGGGTTGGACTCCTATCTCGTCATTGGGAAGTAACAGGTTGAGGGAGTAATTTCAAAGGGCGCCTTCTGTTCCGTAGTTGCTTTTGTGCAAATTGCTACAGACGCAACGGACCATGGGTTGGACTCTGAACGTGTTTTCAGAAAAGTAATGGGTTGTGGGATCAACTTTGAATGGTGAGTCTTATTTTGCCACTGCTTTTGTAACGCCCCGATTTCCATACACTGGGAAACCGTGACATAAGCCAGAATCTTTTCTTCAATTAGCCACAATACACAAAAAAATAGAAAAATTTAAAACTTTTTATTCAACACAAATGTATTACAAGTCCGAATGTTACAAAATTACAATACATTATAACAATGTTACAATAATACCTTTACAATTCCAAGTGTTACAACTTTCAACAAATTACATCAGAGTGCAATGAATAAAGAACAACACTTGGTATTTCACTTGGATGCTTCCCCAACAATAAACAAATTACAACAATGAATAAATTACAATAATTGTTACAAATAAAATTACAACATATATTATAGCAGAAACTTAAATAAAGTTGACTCCTTGCTTCTCTAGGCTCGAGTCCTCTTGAATCATGTACCTGTACTTCTGCAATCCATTACCTATTGAAGTGGGGACGTCAGTATATATACTGACGCTTTAAGGCTGATAACTAGCAGCGAATCTCAACTATAGCAAACAGATTGATGAAAAGAGGAACGTGTGTATATATATTTGATGTGTCAGTGTATGTTATGACTTAGACTCTAATGCAAGATTACTAATGCAAGGATGCTCTTATTCTAATGCAAGCAAGTCTCCGGAACATTATGCAGCCCATACTACATACACCCTATAATAAGCCGTTTCTTCATATATAGGGATTCGAACCCACGTTATGGAATCTACTTTGCACACAACCTGTTCCTGACAATACAACGTGACTGGTGAGGTTGCAGAAGTGGTCAAGTCCCACCAATGCAGTACACTCATGGTGTCTCCGTTTGCCACTACTACCCGGCGTACCGGACCTCACTCAAAAATGAGGTTGCAGGTACAGTCTAGTTCCATTACTGCAGTCACTATTGTGGTGATCACGTTTGCCACTATTGCCCGGCGTACCGGACCTCATTCAAAAACCAAACGAACATAAGGTCTCGCAAGCGCAGGATAGCACAAAGCCTATCTTGTGGCACCCATAAGTCACGGTATTTCAGGAATTAACAGTGCGTGATACGCAATCCCATGCTCCTAACTTGTGAGAAGGCACCATACGTATCCCTTTGATGGGAAGGTACAATCCAATAACACCGCCTAGTGCCGGCCTATAGGACAGGTCAGATCATAAAGAATCACCCTTAACACCAACTCTTTCCCTTCGGCGAATAATGATACTAAGTAATAGTTAAGTAGTAATAGCCATAAGTTACTACCCTAACGATGTCACTAACCCTGAACAATCCTAGGGATGACAACAGTATTAACACAACATGCTAGGTCTTAAGTTAGACTTCGTAAGAAAACTTTATAATAGGCTGCTCAACCTAGACTTACCAGGATCTCTAAGGATCTGGTTCATGACCTATTGATCCAAGACCTCGGCAATACAAATGTGTTCGCATGCTACTACCCTGAACTTGGATTTCATCATACTCCGGTCTGCGATTAACCAACACCGGTTAAGATCTGACGATACACAATCAGTGACTCGTCCACAGTCCCTTAGAGTAAGGTAAACACACGTCTTGATGGTCGATAGCCCTAGGGCAATGATATCACCCTAGTTGAGCACAACAAATTACGTATTATCTAAGAAGCTACATACGAGTAAACAAAAACACATACGAGCTAAACAAGCTATGTATGGGACCAACAACTACATAAGAGCCAGGCGAGCTGCGTATGAGACAACAACATACATACGAGCCAAATAAGCTACGTATGAGACCAACAGCTACATACGGGCCAGTTGAGCCGCGTATGAGACAACAACATACATACGAGATAAATAAGCTACGTATGAGACCAACAGCTACATACGGGCCAGGTGAGCCATGTATGAGACAACAACATACATACGAGCTACATAAGCTACGTATGAGACCAACAGCTATACGGGCTAGGCCAGCCGCGTATGAGACAACATATATACGAGCCAAATAAGCTATGTATGAGACCAACCGCTACATATGGGCCAGTCGAGCAGCATATGAGACAACAACATACATACGAGCCAAATAATCTATGTATGAGACCACAGCTACATACGGACCAGTCGAGCCATGTATGAGCAAAACTACACATAAAAACAACCATACAGGCAATCAACCTAGAAGCAACCAAATGTGCTTACTAGCAAAACTTGATCTTCTATAATTAGAAGCAATAGAAGAATCTACAAACAATCTAAAATAGGCATTCTACCAATGAGAAGTCCAATAGCGACATAAAAGCCTTCCGACAGCCTAGAAGCAACCAGTGCTACGCTTATCAGATTTTAACAGAAATACACTTTTTAGAAAGATAAGAATATCTACCACAACTCTCTAGTGGAAGACTATTTCAGATTCTGTAAGGAATCCAAAATCTGGTCCATTGAACACACGCAAACAGTTTACCCAAACTGCAGATCTTCAACAAAAAGCTGAAACTTTACAAGCTGGTAACTTTTGCTTTATTCATCAGAATCTAACGAAACTGGGTAATTTGAAAAGGTGGGAACATCTACTACAACTCTTTAGTTAATCACTTTCTCAGACTCCAGAAGGAATTCCAAATTCCTGACCCTCGAATATATGCAAACAGTTACCAAACTACCGATTTTCAATAAAAAGATGATACTTCGGTAACTTGTAACTTTTGTTCTACTTGTCGAAATCTAATGAAACTGGGCAATTTGAAAAGGTGGGAACATCTACCACAACTCCCTAGTTGACCACTTTCTCAGATTCAGTAAGGAATTCCAAATTCCTGACCCTCGAACATATGCAAACAGTTACTAAACTACCGATTTTTAATTAAAAAAATGAAACTTCTGTAGCTTGTAACTTTTGCTCTACTCGTCGAAATCTAACAAAACTGGACAATTTGAAAAGTTGGGAACATCTACTAAAACTTCCCAGTTGACTATTTCTCAGATTCCATAAGGAATTCCAAATTCCTGACCTCGAACATATGCAAACAATAACAAAACAGCAGACTTACAAAAGAAGCTGAAACTTTGAAAGACTATAACTTTTGTTCCACTTATCGTAATTTAAACCAAGAGGGCAATTCGGAAAGGTGAGAACGTCTACTACAACTTCCTAGTTGGTCGGCTACTCAGATTCAGCCAGTAAGATACTCAAAAACTGCAACGAAGCAAAATAGCAAGCTTTCGGCAAACGCCAGCTGCTGAGACTTTCTAACGGCCATAACTTCTACTCCGCTTATTGGAATTTAACCCAATAGGGCAATTCAGAAAGGGGAGAGCGTCTACTACAACTCTCTAGTTGGTCTCCTCCTCAGATTCTACAAGTAAGACACTAAAAAATAACAAAGAAGCAAAACAATGAGCGCTTCAGCCAAAGCAGACTGCGCTGTTTTGCAAAGGCCATAACCCCTACTCTGCTTATCGGAATCTAACCCAATAGGTCAATCTGAAAAGAGGAGAATGTCTACTACAACTTCCTAGTTGGTCTCCACTTCAGATTCAACCATTAAGAGCATCTGTAGTCGTTTACTGTCAAAATATCCATATATGGATAAATAGAAATAGGATTCTCAATTTTGCTGCACTCGTGCAAAGCTATTTTATAGCAATTTATAATAAAATATTAAGCGACGGCACATGAAGTGCCGTCGGAGTGGAACGCAGCTGTCGAAGAAAAAAAAAATTTCAAAGCACTGGGACGGACGGCACATGAAGTGCCGTCCAAGCCCATGTGCCATTTTTTGTCATCTTCCATTTTTACTAAATTACAAAAAACAATTCATTAATTACAAAAATTTCAAAAAATTACGAAAACATTTCAGAAGTTAAAAAAAATTTAAAAAATTGCAAAAAAAAATTTAAAAATACAAAAACCTCCGGACGGCACTTCAAGTGCCGTCCGAGGATTTCGGGATGGCCAGCTCATTTTTTCAAACGGACGGCACTTGAAGTGCCGTCCGACGAATAAAAAATTATTTTTTTTCGTGGGACGACACTTCGAATGTCGTCCCTCACTTATCGATAAAAGCTATATCGATTCTCATTTATAGCAATCGACTGTAGCGATTTATCGATAAAATGGATATTTGGCAAACAAGTGCAGCACGTTCGTTTGCCAAATATCCATTTTATCGATATTTGGCAAACAACTACAGATGCTCTAAGTCACTCAAAAACATCAAAGAGTCAAAACAGCAAGCACACTCAGCTCAAAACTGACTACTGCATCTTCCAAATACCATAACTCCTATTCCACTTATCGAAATTTAGTCCAAGAGGCCAATTTGGAAAGGGGAGAATGTCTACTACAACTTCCTAGTTGGTCTCCACTTCAGATTCAACATGTAAGGCACTCTAAAACCTCAAAGAAGCAAAATAGCAAGAATTCAGTCAAGACAGCTAGTCGCTGTACTTTGCAAACGGCATAACTCCTACTCCGTTTATCAGAATTTAACCCGAGAGGTCAATTTAGAAAGGGGAGGACGTCTACTACAACTCCCTAGTTGGTCTCCTCTTCAAATTCCTTAAGGAACACCCATTTCCAGCCCCCCGAACACACTGCGACTCTAACCCCAAAACAGCGAGCCACTATTTTGGCTTGAACCTCGCTGTTTTGGAGGAAACGCATGTTCCACCCATCAAATCAACTCCGAAAAATTCCCAAAAATTACAGAATGGTAAAAACACCCCTAAGAACCTCTCCAAAAAATTCGGGTTAAGATTCTACTTTTAAGACATGTAAAAAAAATCAACCCTACAACCATAAAAATTATTTCTTTATGCTTGATTTAGTATTCTACCACTTCTAACTTTGCATGCTCTTTACCCTAGCCCCTATGCACATGAAATTAACTCCATACAACAACATTCAACAATAAAAAACTCTAAAATAGCAAAAGCAAGGCATGAGTGAGAAACCCCCCACCTTGATTTCGTGTAGGAAGGACTTGCTCTTCTCCTCCTTGCTCCTTGTTCTTGATCCTTTTCAAGAACACCTATGAAGAAATGGAACCCATGAAACTCTCTTTTTCTTTGATTTTGATCCTCTCTTTCTTTTCCTTTCCTTTCTTCTCAATCTTTTCTAAACAACAAAAGTAGAAGAACTAGTAGTAGAAGGAGATGGAGTGAGATGAGATTTGAGATTGGAGATGGGGAACACACACAAAATGAAAGGGTTCTAACCCTAGATGGGAATGAGGCCAGCCAAAATGGAAAGGGAGGGGTTTGGGGGTTGTTTTATAGAAGGTGGGTGTGTTTTGTGTGGGTGAAAATCAAGCCAAGTGTCCATGTTCTCATGGCTCAACAATTGAGTGATTTATTTGCAAATAAGTCTTACAATCAAGCCCTAATCCATCCCTAGTCCTTCATCTCATCAATATTGATCAAAAATAAATTATAATTTTCCCAAATCACATACTACACGATTTGTACAATCGCCTGAAATTGACATGATTCAAATCGGTGCATATATCTGAATATACAGATATTTTTCATTAGTGAAAACAAACAAATCAGTACAAAAATAATTTAATTCTGAGAAATAAAATAAAATAATTTTATTACTGGCTCGGGAGATTCCAGTATCAATTTGATACAAACAGATATATACAGACTAGTATATACGTATAGATAATGTTTATTAACAAAACCGGGTGATATCCACAAAAAATATTTCAATTCTGAAAATAAAAATAAAATAATAAGAAAATAATAATTTTCAGTATCTGCCCGGGATTTTCCAGACGTTTTCTCAAAAATACATTTTTCAAGAATTTGTACAAGTGCACAAAACTGATACAATACATATATATACTTACTAGTATATATCCGGATAACTTTTTATTTCAAAAACCAAATAATTCCCAATTAAAATATTTTAATTTCAAAAATAATAATTATACAAATATAATATCCGTTCGGAATATTAAAGCTTTTGCGCAAGTTGTGGCAGGAGCAACGAACCATGGTTTGGACTCCGTACCTATTATTGATGGTTTTCGATTAGTCATGGGTTCGGATACGAATGAGAGCCTCGCCTTTATTTCGTTGGCTTACAAATTGTTGGGGAAGCTACAAGCCAGGGCATAGACGCTAGGCCTGTCGTTCGAAATAACTAGGTTGTATACTCAGTTGATTTTTCATGAGTGGATCGGATGACGTGCCGAGCAATAAACCATGCAAAATCGAGAATTTTCGTGAGTGGTTTGGATGACACACCGAGGGATGAATCATGCGAAATTAAGAGTTTTTCGTGCGTGGTTCAGAGGAGAACCCTACGGACAAGCCAAGCAAAGTTGGGAGTTTTTTGTGTATGGTTCGAATAATGCATCGAGGCCCAAAGATCATCGGAGAACCTTGAGAAGATCAAACTCAACAAGCACTTGTAGCAACTTCTCGGAAAAACATTGAGATTTTGGGAGTGAATCTAGTTTACAATGTCGAAGGAGAAACACATTAAATCAAAGAATTTCATTCATAGTTGACAATAAACTTAAGTGGCTGTTTTTCGACGAACGTTTATTACATTCATTAGCTGTCAAGGATTTATTACAATTTTCTCTAGCTCGTAGAGGAGTGTTTGGCACACTCCTTAAACATCATCAGGTGTGCTACATTCTATTGTCGTTGATATCTCCCTGCCCCCTAGGTCTTCAAGTTGGTAAGTCTCGGGACATACCACTTTGACCTTCCCAGTTTGGAGCTAACTTTCCTCTTCGGTGGTCGGAAATTTCGAGCCTCCTCAGGATCACTTCTCCTTCCTTGATGTCAGCAGGCTCAACCTTCTTATTATAGAACCTTTCCACCCTCTGCTTGTAAATGTTCCTTCGAAAGGTGCATTTTTCACATACTTCGTTGACCACGTCGAGGTTGCCTCTGAGTCCCTCAAAGTTGTGTTCTTCATCAGATCTCCAGTTAGGGCGAAGGTATTCCCAATTCAAGAGAAATTATGGCCTCGGAGCCATATGTGAGGTTGAAAGGCTACTCTCCGGTTGGGTTCTATATGACTAGAGCATGCTTGGCAACTTCTCTACCCATAATCCTTTGGGAGATTTGTCAATTTATTTTTTAAGGTCGTCAAGGATCTGGCATTTTCATTTTCGGCCTGACCATTGGACTGAGGGTGGGAAATGGAGGAGAACCTCTGTTGAATTCCTAAGTCCGTGCAAAACTTGCAGAACCCTCTTACTGCTAACTGTGTGTCGTTGTCGACGACCAAGATTCGGTGAATTTCGAATTTGCTAATGATATGTTTCCAGAAGAGCTGCTGGATTGGGTGTTCGGTTATGGACGCCAGCGCTTTGGCTTCGACCCACTATTTGAAGAAGTCTGTAGCCACCACGAGGAAGTTTCTTTAACTAGAGTTACTGGAGGGAAAGACCCGACAAGGTCCATCCCCTACATAGCGAAGGGAGTCGGGCTCATCATGGATTTAAGATCTGCTTGAGGATGTTCTTGATCAAGGAGAACCTATGGCAGGGGGAACAATGGCAGATGTGTTTCTCAATGTCATGAAGCAGATTCGGCCAGTTATTATCTAGCTCTCATTTAGCATCTGTCTACACCCCCCCCCCCCACCGGACTTCGTTGAGTGCGCATTGTGCCTCCTAGAGATAAATGCACCGAAGGTAGGGTCGTCCTTCAACTAAGATATATGAACACTTGAATAGGACCCCTTCTACAAGTGTGTACATTTCCGCTCTTATCCGGACCTTCCTTGCTTCCTTTGATTTGGTAGGAAGGATCCCTTTGTCGAGGAAGCTAATTAAGGGTTCCCTTTAGTCACCCACAGGCATTTGCACGTGGATGCAGAAGGTCTTAAAAGCTTCGTCCTCGATGCTTGGACTGACTAGGACCTCGACGAGCAGTGTGTGGTCTAGCCCTTTAATGGAAGAGGAAGCCAATTTGGAGAGAGTGCCCAGTTTCTCATTTTCCTCATGGGGAATCTGAGCGACCAAAGCCTCGTAAAAATCATCTCGAATTTCCTTGACATAGGCCAGGTACTTGACCCTACGAGAATCTCGGGCTTCGTACTCCCCAGATATCTGTTTCACGACTAATTCAGAGTCGTTGAATGCCCTCACCCGTCGAGCCCTGGATTTTCGAGCGAACAACAAGCCCACTATCAAAACCTCATACTCTGCCCCGTTGTTGAAGGCTCGAAAATTCTGGTGGAGGGAGTATTGAAGAACAAACTGATTGGTTCCAAGCAGTTCACCCCTGCCCCACTTCCTTCTTTGCATGAAGACCCACCGAAGTAAACGCTCTAGGCGTGAATGTCTTACTACACCTCGGATGAGTCGGGAATGGCGCTCTCAGTGATTAACTTGGCCAAGGCCTAGGCCTTGATGGCTATCCTCGGCTTATAGCTAACGTCATACAGGCTCAGCTTGATAGACCATTTCACTAATCGTCTAGAACTTTTTGGTTTGTGAAGGACCTTCTTTAGTGGCTAGTTGCTGATGACTTGGATGAACTGTACTTGGAAGTAGGGTAAGAGCTTCCGGGCGGCGAGAATCAGTGAATATGCCATCGTCTCCATTTTGGTGTAATGGAGCTCAACGTCATGGAGGACCTCACTTACATTATAGATGGGTTTGTGAACCTTCTTTACCTCCCATACTAGGACGCTGCTAAGAATCTGCTCCGATGTGGTGGGGTATAAATAAAGGGTTTCACCCAGCTCGGGTTCACTCCTTCAGTTGGTCGAAGGCATGATGCAGTGGTTCCCCCCACTCGATGTTTTTCGCTCTGCAGAAAGCTTTGAAGAAGGGGAGGCACTTTCTTGGAATTTGGAGAGTAATCATCTGATCGCCGTAAGTCTTTGGACTGCTTTAACATTAGTGGGAGGCGTTATGTCGAGTGTCTTAGATCTTCTTCGGCTTAGCTTCTATACCCCTCTGGCTGACCAAAAAGCCCAAGAACTTTCCCGAGGAGATGCCGAACCCGCACTTCGAGTGGTTCAGCCTCATCTAATGCTTCCTCAGGATAACGAAGGCCACTTCGAGATCTTTGACATGGTCCTCTTTTTCAAGTCTATTGATAAGCATATCATCGACGTAGACCTCCATGTTCTGACCTATCTGTTCTTTAAACACTTTATTAGCTAGCCGCTAGTAAGTGGCACTCGCATTGTTCAATCCGAACAACATGACCTTATAGCAATAAAGTCCTTGGTCGGTGATCAAGGAGGTCTTAGGAATATTCAGAGGGAACATCCAAATCTGATTGTACCATGAGAATGCATTAATGAAGCTAATGAGTTCATCTCCGGATGTGGCATCTATCAGGGCATCGATGTTTGTGTAACGCCCCGAATTTCCAATACCGGAAATTCGAGACACAACCAAGATCTTTTCCTTCAAATGAGTACATAACATAGAAATAACACAGGAAATTAAAAACTTTTATTGCAACAAATGTTATTACAATATTTAGTGATTATAATAAAATATTACATCATGAATTACATCGATATTCTACCTATTACAATTAATCAGTAATCTCTACTTGAATGCTTGACACAGCTCGAGTTCTCAGCTCCACAATCAGCAACACTGCAACTAAAATCTGTGGGCACGTCAGTTGAATGCAACTGATGCAAAGCTGATGAAACCAGCGACTCCAAAACTTCAACAACCAAAATATTTGATGCAAACGAAAATGTGAATCAAACCACAAGTGTTGGAGTAGCGTCCCGAATCCCAACCCTTGAATCGGTGACACTAGCCAGAATCTTTCCTTAAATAAGTCACACAACACAGAGAAAACAGAAAAATTTAAAACTTTTTATTCAATAAAATGTCCTACAAGTTCAAGTGTTATAATACTTTCAAATAAATTACAATGAGTGTTACAATAATGAAGTAAATGTACTCTTGATGCTTTGCTTAGATGCTTGCTTAACTTGAGTTCTCCTATCTCTTCAGTCGGACAATCCTGCACCTCATTGAGTGAGGATGTCAGTACATATACTGACGCAAGGCTGGTAAGGAAATAACAATTCTCCAACTTCACAACCAAAATGTTGAAAAAGAAAATGTACAAGTGTGTAACTAACTATGTATGACATGATCATAGAGTCCAATGCAAGAATCAATCGAATGCAGATGCACTTGTTCTCAGGCATTCTGGACTCTGAAGAAAAACGTATGCATCATATACTACATACGGCATAACCAGCGCTTCTCCACATTCATGGATTCAACCCTCGATATGCATTCTATTCATGTACTTGTCCTGTTCCTAACACCTACCACATGACTTATGAGGTTACAATTGATTGGTCTATTCTGCCAATGCAGTCACTTAGTGGTATCCCCGTTTGCCACTAGTTCCCGGTGCACGGACCTCACTCAAAGGTCAGCAACGAACTCAAGGTAGCTTACCAGTGCACCTTTGGTACCGAAAGGTCATAGGGTCGCAACCCCATGGCCCGTTCGTGTCTACTAACATAGAACCTTACGGAAGTATAGGGTCCATTCCCTAGCTCCGATGGGAGATCCACCCGTTCTTATCATGGGTATTTCAGGAATCAACAGATCGAGATACACAACCCTTAGTGTATCCCTACGACAGGATAGTACAACAACAACACCTATTTACTTGCCTCTCAAGCGAGGTCAACAATACAGTTAAATACTGCCTAAGGATGTCACTAACCTAGGTAGTTATAAAGTTACCAATGTTCATTATCTGCTAAGTATTTTTTCCAGACTTACTGAGTTCTACAATGTTACTTGACCCGACCTATCAGACCAAGATTCCGGCGATGCAATCTCCACCGCTCGCCACTTCACTTAACCTGAATCTCGTCCTTGCTCCCATCCCGTGATCAACCTTCATCAGCTAACGATCCATCAGCGCACGTGGAGGGACTTATCCACGGTTCTTTAGATGGAAGTAACCATACAAACTTATTGGGTGGGTAGCCCTAGGGTACAAATCACCCTCGACACTACTAATTCATCGTACAATCAAAATGATGACATAAAAATTTAGGCTCTAAGAAACACTTCAAAACTAACATTATAACTTATCAATATGGAAAAGTTGTGTTCCTTACTTAACTCAACCCTAACACATATCATGTCTTATGCTGCACTTTCCAAAACTCATATCAATTCATATATTCACCCAAATCTTGTAAAACCAAATTCTTTAGAAAGTTGGGAATCCCTACTACAATTTCCTAATAAGACTTGAATTCAAATTTAGTTCATAACTTAGTGTAAAACTCTTCCAAACTTTACTAATCAGATTTCAGCTAAACTGAACATGTAGTATTCAAAATTCAATATCAATTCATGTTTAACTCCAAACTGTATGAAACTTAAAAAAATTCCTGTTCAACACATAACCAGGTTCATCCTGATCCAAAATTCACATTTAGATTCCCAGTATTGAGTGAGTTATGGTACTTTAAAGATGGACAAATTTTTAGCCTGTTAGGAGAAATACTACTGACTAGACTTCTGTCGAGTCGGTTTCTAAAAATTGATTGAGATATCAAAACTACTCAAAAAAAATCTGAAATTTGATATACTGAAACTAGACATATACAAGATACTTCACTTAAAATTCCACTATTAGATTCATCACACATAGTGAGATATAATCTATCAAGGTTGCCAAAAAACCAAATTTGAGAAGACTGGCTGTTCTGAACTAGCAGTGAAAATATATAGCTTATATATAGTAATTAATGTCCAAATATTGTGAAACTTGAAACATAAAGTTAACAAAATATTCAAAAAGCTCAAGTTATAATTTCAACATGTAATTCATCTTTAATCTCCAGTTAAGGCTTCTCAAAGTTAACTAAAATTTCAGCTTTAACCAAAGGCAGTAAATTTGACTGTTTTAACATAGGTTAGTTTCAAGACCGATTCGAGATATTAAACCTTCCTAAAAAAATCCAAAATTCTGGAATTAAACAATAGACATATAAATGAAGCTACAAAAAAAACTACACCATAATAATTCAAATATTTATGGAGATATGATTTTCCAAAGTTCATTCCTTTTTCGGAAACAGAGCAGTTTTCTGCCCAACCAACAGTGCGAAAATAAATGGTTAAATATATCAAATAAATTCTAAAATATATGAAACCAGAGGGGAAATACTCCTGATATATGCAAGAATCACTGATTAAAATCTCAGTTCTTAATTCATCCCCAATCTCAAGTTATGCATCTTCAAAGTTTAGACAAAACAAAGCTTCATAGATTCTGTTTTCAGCTTGACTGGTCATCACCTCCGAATTTTTATGAGGTACCAATTCAACTCTAAAAGATCTGAAATAATTCATGTATGCTCCTAACATCCTCTACTTCATGACAAATTAATTTGGTCATCAAATTAGTTCACATGTTCATCCTGGAAAAATCACAAGCAAAGGTTCATTTACATGAAACTATGGTTTTTACCTACCGAGTTCAAGTCTCCCATAATAACCTGTAAACAAAACTCATCATATGGTGATTGTGTGTTCGTAGGAGAAAGTTTAAATCCAAGAAAACTCAAGAGAGATTAAGAACCCAATCAAGAAAGAAACTATCAAACAACACACACACACAAAAGAAGTGGAGAAATCCTCACTTTGAAATGAGTTAGAGCTTGAGTTTCCTCCTCTCTTGCTTGGTAGCTTTTCATCCCCACCTATGGCTAGTACTTCTTGATCAAGACATGGACATGGCCTCCTTTCCTTTCTTTTTCTTGTTTACTTGATTTCCCTTTTTTTAACCCAAAACTCAAAAAGAAGTGTTTAAATAGAGTGAAGAGAGTGAGAGAGATGGAGAATGAGTGATGGAGAGTGGTGAGATGTGCAGGGGAATGGTGTGGACAGCTAGGGTTAAAGGATAGGTGGAAGGCTAGGGTTTGACCAAGTAGCCATGACCAAATCCAAAAATAAAAGTAATTACTTAATTACTTAACCTTAGTAATTATCCCACAATCTATTTACAATATGATGAACCTCTAGCTCTTAAACTCTAACCCTATCTTAACTTAGTTATCTAATTTCATTTATAGGATTATTGGATGCTAGGTTATATATAATATTTGTATGTACGATCGGTTATTTGTACAAATACAATATACCATTCATACCCTTAAAGTCAAATTTTATAAATAATTCTAAAAAATAGTATTATGATTTTAAAAAATATTTTATTATTTCGGAATATTACATTACTCCCTCCTCAGAATAGTTATGTCCTCAGTACTATGCTTAGTTGGGGAGAAACAGAAAACAACAAGTTTCTCAAAACAATTGTGGAAAAAAATTCTTCATCCGGCTTTCCGGCTCCCATGTGGCTTCCTCCATGAACTGATTTTTCCAGAAAAATTTGACCATCGGAATATTCTTATTCCTCAACACCTTTTCCTGACAATCAATGATTCTCACTGGCTGTTCTTTGTAGGAGAGATTCACCTGTAGATCTTCTGGAATATTTGGCAGTTGATGGGTTGGATCTGGCACATTCTTCCTCGCCATTGAAACATGAAAAACGTCATGAACGTGAGACTGTTCAGCTGGTAGCTCCAATTTTGTAAGCCATTTTTCCAATCCTCTTTAGAATCTTGTATGACCCAATGTACCTTTGGTGCTAACTTGCCACCTTTTCCGAATCTGATTACCCACTAGGTAGGTGAGACATTCAAGAACACAGAATCACCTTCCTCAAATTCCAAGTCTCTTCGGCGGTTGTCGGCGTATCTTTTCTGTCTACTTTGTGATATCTGTATCCTTTTCCTGATAAGCTCAATCTTTCCTAAGGTTTGTTGTACTATTTCTGGCCCATACATCTTCCTTTCTCCTACTTCATACCAACACACGGGCGTTCTACACTTCCTTCCATACAGTGCTTCATACGGAGCCATAGTAATGGTTTCCTGATAGCTGTTGTTGTAAGTAAATTCTACCAAGGCTAACTATCGTTCCCAGCTCCCTCCGAAGTCCATGATATACGCCCTCAACATATCCTCAAGAATTATGTTCACTCTTTCAGTCTGCCCATCAGTTTGTGGGTGAAAAGCTGTGCTAAAATCTGTTCTGGTTCCCAAAGTTGCTTGCAGACTTTGCCAAAATCGAGATGTAAATCTTGCATCTCTGTTCAAAGCAATTGATACTGGCACTCCATGTAACTTCATAATGCCTTCGATGTAGACTTCTGCTAACTTTTCTAGTGACCATGTCGTCTTTACTGGAAGAAAATGTGTAGACTTCATCAAACGAGCCACAATAACCCAAATTGAGTCATTCCCCTTAGAACTTATGGGTAATCATGTGATGAGGTCCATACTGATATTCTCCCATTTCCACTTCGGAATAGGTAATGGTTGCAATAAACCTCCCGGTTTCTGATTCTCTGCCTTGATTCTCTGACAAGTAAGACATGTGGCCACAAATCCTGCTATGTATTGCTTCATTCTAGCCCACCAATAATACTGTTTCACATCTATATACATCTTAGTACTTCCAGGGTGAATTGCGAGTAAAGTAGCGTGCGCTTCCTTCATGATATCTTCCCTCAGCTCTTTATCCTTCGGCACACACAATCTGTTACCAAACCACAACGATCCTTCCTTCACACTGAACTCTGAAAGTTTCCCTTCACTAACTTGCTATTTAGTGCTTCAATCTCTGCATCTCCTATCTGAGCCTTCTTAACTCGCTCATTCAAATTCGGTTGCAATTTCAATTGCGCCAAGATAGTGCCCAAATTTTGAGTAACCATTTCAATACAGACACTCCTGATCTCATCATCCAGTTCCTTCCTTGATGCAATAAGTGCGGCTATTATCCTTTTCCGACTAAGTGCATCTGCTACGACGTTGGCTTTTCCCGGATGGTATGAGATTTCCGGTCTGATATCCTCCAAAACTTCCTACCATCCCATATGCCTGAGATTCAAATTCTTCTGCTGGTAGATGTACTTCAAACTCTTGTGATCTGTGAATATCTCCACCTTTGCTCCGTAGACGTATTGACGCCATATCTTCAAAGCAAAAATTATTGCTGCTAACTCCAAGTCATGGGTCGGATAATTTTTCCCATGTGGTCGGAGTTGTCTTGATCCATATGCTATAACTCTTCCTTCTTGCATTAGGACACATATGAACCCCAAAAGCATCACTGTAGATCACATACCCTCTATCTGGTTAAGGTAAGACCAAAACAGGTGCTGAAATCAATCTATTCTTCAGCTCTTGGAAACTTGCTTCACATTTCTCAGTCCATTCGAAGCTCTGATTCTTCCTGGTCAGTGCTATAAGTGGTACTGCTCTTCTGGCATAATTTCGAATGAATTTTCTGTAGTACCCGGTCATGCATAAGAAACTCCTTACTTCCTTCACTGTCTTTGGCTGAGGCCAATCCTTCACTGCCTCAATTTTCTGCAGGGTTGTAGCCACTCCCTCCTTAGAAAGGACATGGCCTAAGAATGCCACTTCAGATTTCCAGAATTCACACTTTGACAACTTCACATACAGTTGATGCTCCTGTAACTTGCTCACTACTGCAGACAAATTCTTAGCATGTAGGGATGGCAACTGGGCCGGCTCAACCGGCGACCCACCCGCGACCCGGCCCACCAACCCGGCCCGTTAAATAGCTTCGCGAGTTCGGGTCGAACCCGGTGAACAGTACCGGGTTGACCCGGGTCGCCATTTTCGCGAATCGAATTCGCGAAACCCGGCCCACGAACCCGGCCCAACCCGTGAATTTGACCCGCCAACCCGCTGGTTGACCCGCGGTTTCGACCCGTTAGACCCGTACGGGTCTGACGGGTTGACCGTTGACCCGCGGGTCGAACGGTCGAAAATCACACCGTTGCTGCCGCTGTCTCCTGTCTGTCTGGCCAGAGCCGTTAGGTTTTTTTTCCCCCCACTTATTTAGCCTATAAATATCCCCCAAAAATCTCATAAAAAATCACACCTCACTCTCTTACTCTCTCTACTATTATACATCATTTGTAAAGAATTTTTGAACAATTGTAGTATTCATCAAACAAGTGTACAAGGAGGCATATACACGATCAAATTTCGGTCGTATCGGAAACAAAATTCAACATCTTCAACGTCTTCAACTCTCTTCAACCCTCGTCAAATCTACTTCAACCTCTTCTAAACTCTTCAATTGCGGAATCGGCAAAGCGCTCCTCCATCTTTTCTATTCTATTCTTATTTTAGCAGGTTTTTTTTACATACGCGTATTCCACGGTGAACGGTATCAAAATATCTCTATCTCTCTCGTTAATTTTTTTTTTTGCGTTGTAGTTAAAATTATTGTTCATTTTTTTGAACTTCTCTATCTCAACCCTCTTGTTTTTTAGATTTTTTTTTGTATAATTCACCGCTCCTACATTATATATTTTTTTTTTTACATACTTTACTTTAGCACATTACTATATTATGTCTAGATCACACGGTAGCGGTCGTAGCGGACAAGATTCCTCCTCCTCTTCACGTAGGCCACCAATTGTCCCAACTAGTGAGCCCGCCCAAGATTACATTGATCCTACTATGGAACAATGGGGTACACACGACATGGATGTTGTAGGTGACATACAATTAGAAGAAGAAGAAAAAGAACAACCACCCGAAACCACACAACCCCGTAGTAGTAGGAAAAGTAGAGGAGAAACTAGCGATTGGCATAAGTTTTATGATTATATCCCGGACGAACATACTCTGGGTATAGGTTTGAAAGTGTGTAAAATATGTAGTAAAACATACAAATTCAAGAGGGGTGACGGCACCAGTACAATTAGTAGGCACATACAACATAATCATAAAGAACTTCTTGATCAAATACAAGGCCAACAAAAAATCAACCCTAGGACCGGTCAAGTAGATAGCCACCCTTATGATCCCGAACTTGTTCGTCGGGAAATGGCCCGATTAGTCATTAAGGAAGAGTTACCATTTTCCTATCCCGAGAGTAGGAACTTGGAAAATTTTAATCAAACGGCCTTAAACCCTCATTTTAAAAGAATTCCGAGAAATACTTGCAAATCGGATTGTTTTAAAGTGTACATGGAAATGAAGGACGCTTTGATTGCAATTTTATGGAGTTTAACTTGTAGGGTTAGTTTAACTTCGGATTGTTGGACGGGTGTCAACAATATTCCAACGATGGGAATAACCTGTCATTGGATCGACAATGATTGAATTCTTCATAAAAGAATTATATCACTTGCGCCGTTGCCATATCCCCATAGTGGCGCTGAAATAGCAAACCGTATTATAGAAAATTGTGATGTTTTTCATATTCGCAATAAAATTATGGCTATTAGTTTTGATAATGCATCTAACAACAATGTAGCAATTACTACTTTAAAATCTGTATTAAACCCTCCATCTGACAATATTTTTCATGTTAGATGTGCATGTCATATTATAAATTTATGTGTTCAAGATGCATTAAAAATAGCTGATCCATATATACATAAAATTAGAAATTGTGTACATTTCATTGCATTAAGTCCAAGCATTTTACAAGAATGGAAAGCTTGGTGTAGGGTTAGAAATGTTCCTTTTAGAAAATTTCAAAGGATGTTAGACACCGATGGAATTCTACTTTTGATTTACTAAATGTTGTCACCGATTATAAAGCAGTTGTAAATGATTTTTGTATCGCAAAAAATATGCACAATTTTGAAATGACTCCCAACGATTGGTTTTTTGCCAAATCTTTGTTGAAATTTTTAGAACCTTTTAAAACCGCAACTTTAAAGTTTTCAAAAACATATGAATCTACTTCTAGTAGCATTTTTATTGAATTAGTTAGCATGATGCAAATATTTAACGAAATGTTAAATGATCCCTATATTAGTGACATTGTAATGCCTGCATTTCAAAAAATTTTGAAGTATTATTTTCCTCCTCCTATGTTGATTTGTGTTGCTACTGTTATGGATCCCCGTATCAAATTAGAAGGTACGAAGAATTTGATACAAATGTTTTTTGGATATTTAGAGGACAATATAGAATTAACAATTGATTGCGCTACTTTTTTAGTTCAGTTTGAATCTACGTTAAATAACTTGTATGATTATTATGATAGACGTTTTGCTTCTAGTAGTACAACTTCTGTAGTTAGTTCTTCTTCTGGTAGTTCTAAAGGTAAGGGTAAAAGTAGAATTGGTGATAGAACATTTAGTTTACTTGAACAAATTCAATCTAAAAAACCTAGGACTAATCAACCAAATGAATTAAATTGGTATAACCAACAGGATACTGAGCCTACTCTTTCTCCACTAGATATTTTACAATGGTGGAAAGAACATGAACACACTTTTAGTATTCTGTCAATTATGGCTAAAGATTTACTAACTCCTCCTGTCTCTACAGTTGCTTCTGAGAGTGCATTTTCTACAAGTGGCAGGGTTCTATCTGATTACAGGAATCGGTTGAAGCCCGAGGCATTAGAGATGATCGTTTGCACAGAAGACTGGTTGAAGGCTGAAGATAGGACGCAAGGGAAAGCACTATCAAGTTCCACAAGTGGGAGCAACTCGCCCGAACAACAACAACAACAACAACAACAACAACAATAATAGCTTTGCTTGTTATGTCAAATTAGAAAACTTGTACTCAATTAAAATTGTATATAAGAAATATGTTATTGTATAAAACTTATTTGTGAATTGAATTCTTCATTTCGTTATAAATTGTTCAAATTGTATAACTTAAATTCATATGAATAATATTTCAAAATTTGTTGTCAATTTCACTCTTTCAATCTTATTATTATTATTACGATTTTTTTTGTTTATTAGTATTATTACTTACTTAGTATTATAATTAAACATCATTTGGGGATATTTGTAGAATTGTAGTATTATTACTTATTACTATTATTACTGAATTACTTACTTAGTATTATAATTAAACATCATTTGGGGATATTTGAAGAATTGTAGTATTATTACTTATTAGTATTTTTACTTACTTAGTATTATAATTTTTGAAGAATTGTAGTATTCATCAAACAAAGATATGGTTATTTGTATACATCATTTGTAAAATTATTATTATTATTATTTTAATTTAAGCTACCAAAAAAAAAAACAAAAAAACAAAAAAAAAACAAAAATTATTAAACGGGCCAACCCGCGGGTCGACCCGGCCCAACCCGGGTTGAACCCTAAAGGGTTCACGGGTTGGGCGGGCCACCCAAACGAAAACTTAGCCCGACCCGGCCCGGCCCGTATAAGGGTGCAACCCGGCCCGGACCGGCTACGTATTCGTGCCAACCCGTGCGGGTTGGGCCCGACCCGGCCCGTACGACCCGTTCGCCATCCCTATTAGCATGTTCCTCCTCCGTCTTTGAGTACACCAAGATGTCGTCTAAAAAGACAACCACAAAGGAATCAATGAATGACCGCAAAATACGGTTCATCATGTCCATAAAAATGACTAGAGCGTTAGTCGCTCCGAACGACATTACTAAAAACTCATAGTGACCGTGCCTGGTTCAAAAAGCTGTCTTGGGTGCATCTTCTTCCTTCACTCGAACTTGATGATATCCAGATCGTAGATCGATCTTGGAAAATATTGCTGCTCCCTGAAGCTGATCGAACAAATCATCGATCGTGGGAATCGAATACTTATTCAGGATAGTAACTTTGTTCAACTTCCGGTAGTCGATGCACATTCTTGAAGTTCCATCCTTCTTCTTGACAAGTAGTACGGGTGCTCCCTAAGGCGAGGCACTTGGTTTGATGAACCCTTTCTATAGCAAATCCTCAATCTGCTTCTTGACCTCATTCAGCTCTACCGGTGCCATCTGATAGGGAGCCTTAGACACTGGTGCACTTCCCGATTGTATAGTAATACTGAATTCAACATCTCTGTATGGGGGAAGTCCAGGTAACTCCTCCAAAAATACGAGTGGAAAGGTGCGGACCATTGGTATCTCCTTGAATTGCTGTTGTAACTGCCAAATTCCTTTACAAGTATCTGATACTTGTATTGCTGTTGTAACTGCCAAATTCCTTTACTCTGTTTCTTCTTCCCTTTAAATATAAGTCCTGGCTTTTCTGACGTTGTGATAACTACCCTCTTCTCTTTGCAGTCGACGTTTTCCTTATATTTAGACATCCAATCCATCCCAATTAGTACATCTGTTCCTGCAAAGCCCAACTCTAATAAATCTATACTTAGGTTTTCTTCTCCAATCTGGAGTTTACATCCCTTGTAGCAAAGATTGTAACGAGAGTTGCTCCTGTTGGTGTAGTCCCAATCAAAGCTGGTTCTGGAATTGCTTCCTGTGTGCACTTCAATCTTCTTGAAAATAATTCAGACACAAAAGAATGCGATGAACCACTATCAAATAAAACAGTTACTTGAATTCCATTTATATATATCCATCCTGTTACAAAAGGTACATCATTCATTATATATATATATATATATATATATATATATATATATATATATATATATATATATATAGTCAGACAAGTCCAAAATATAACTTAAACTTATCATTTCTTCACATACCCGTAATAACTCCTTCATCTTCCTCAACATCCTCCTCAATGAGTGAAAACACTCGCCCCTGACGGACTGACTTCTTTCCTTTTCAAATTGCCTTGGTGGTTAATACATTGTCACTCTTCTGAAGTTGAGGACAGTTTGGTCGGATATGACCTTCTTTTCCACAATTGAAACAAATATTGGTTCCCTTCTGAGTGATCTTTGGGCATTGATTCTTAAAATGTCCTTGCTCGCCACAAAGAAAACAGTTCCCCGGTTTAAAACTTTTTGCTTTTCCATCAATCTTCTGGAACTTCTAGTTTCGGCCTCGCTTCTTGAACTTTGATGCTAGTGCAATCCTCTGTCCCTTATTCCACCCTCCAGTATTTCCAGATGATGCTTGAAATTGGTTCATATCAAGTTCTGTGGTTGCTGCACGGCGGACCAACTTCTCAAATCTATGGATGCACAATGGTACAAACTTGGATCTGAGAGCGAGCCTAAGTCCTTGCTCAAATCTCTTGGATTTCATCCCTTCATCTTTCATCTCTAGAGCATAGTGTGATAGCTGAGTGAACTTTGTTTCATACTCACGCACAGTCATGCTTCCATGTTTCAGATTAAGGAACTCCATCGCCTTGTTCTCTTGCACATCTAGCGAAAAATAGTGCTGCCTGAACTCATCCAAAAAGTCATCCCATGCTATGGGTCCTTCACTCATTCCTCACTTCACTGACTGCCACCATACTTCGACATCTTTTTCCAGTAATATACTTGCCAATCTAACCTTGCTGTCATCAGATGTCATCATCACCTCAAATACTGTTTCCACTTAACGAATCCAGTCATCGGCTGCAGTTGGGTCTGCTTGGCCCTTGAAAGCAGGCGACTTCATCCTTTTAAAGGACTCGACCATCTTCACAGAATCAGTTGCTGCTGCTCCTGGATTTTCTGTTGGTGCTCCCAGCCGTGGAATATTGTCCCTGCTTGCCTCTATGAAATCTCCCATCATCTGGTACACTCAGGTGAATTCTGCTTCCACATTGAGACATGTATCATATGCCCTGCTACCTTCACCATTTGTTTGGTCTCTCCTCCCACTCCTAGTTCCTCGAGACATTTGGCAGATATCGTAATGTCACATTATAATTTTGCAAACAATGCTTGTTATGATTCATTCCTTATAGTTCATAGTTTTATAGACATAAATCATAATGCCTCCTATGGCATTAAAACATATAGCATCCTATGTTCATTAGAACATAAGTCTAAGTATCTACCATCAGTATCACATAACATCATAATGCCTTCTCTAATGGCATCAAAACATGTAGCATCCTATATACATAAGTTAAGATATCTAACATCACCATTCATAATAAATACAAAACATCATCCATATATTAATTAATGCTAGTGGGTGTCGGCTGTCTAGCGTCCTGCTCTTGGCGGATGCCTGTGCGGATTTTGCAGCTGATACTACACCTCCTCCAGGTTACGTTCCAAGAGTGCGATCCTGGCTCGATAGTACTGTCCCATAAGCATAATCTGGTGGTCATTATCTACTCTTGCTCGTCGAAGGTCAGCCACATCCTAGCTGACGCCTAAGAGTGCAAGCCCAAAGGACTGAAACTGATCCTCTAAGTGTCCATGGCTCCAGCAGAAAGAGGCTAGATCCTGAAATAGTGTCCCAAAGGCCTGTGCTACTAGGTCAATTGCTAGGGCATTCTCAGCTCCTGCAGCTCCGGCAGCTTCCCCGGTCACTTCTGCCTCCTACGGGATATCAGCTACTGGCACTAATACTTCCTCCACCTGTGGAATATCAGCTACTGGCTACGGAATATCAGCTACTGGTACAAGTAACCCCTCATCCTCCTCAGCAACTATAGCCTCAATCCATCCATTCAAGTGTGGGACGTTTCCATTAGCCATCCTACAAGGAGAAAATACAGGAATTAGACCAGATATAGAAAAATTATAATGCATAAGTTGAAAAAAACAACAGTATGAATTATAATCATCTACTAACTGGCTAAACCCAACTCCTACGAGTAGCATCCAAGTCTAATTTCCTACTGTGTCGGACTATATATTGAAGTTAGCTCTGATACCAACTTCTGTACCGTCCTGATCCCAACCCTGGAATCCGTGACACTAGCCAGAATCTTTCCTTCAATAAGTCACACAACCCAGAGAAAACAGAAAAATTTAAAACTTTTTATTCAATAAAATTTCTTACAAGTTCAAGTGTTACAATACTTTCAAATAAATTACAATCATTGTTACAATAATGAAGTAAATGTACACTTGATGCTTGGCTTAGATGCTTGCTTGACTTGAGTTCTCCTATCACTTCAGCCGGACAATCCTGCACCTAATTGAGTGAGGACGTCAGTACGTATACTAATGCAAGGCTGATAAGGAAACATCAATTCTCCAACTTCACAACCAAAATGTTGAAAGAAAAAAGTGTACAAGTGTGTAACTAACTATGTATGACATGATCATAGAGTCCAATGCAAGAATTCAATCGAATGCAGATACACTTGTTCTAATGCATTCTGGACTCTGAGAAAAAACGTATGCATCCCATACTACATATGCCCCATATCAAGCGCTTCTCCAGATTCAGGGATTCAACCCTCGATATGCATTCTATTCTTGTACTTGTCCTGTTCCTGACACCTACCACATGATTGATGAGGTTGCAATTGATCAAACTATTCCGCCAATGTAGTCACTTAGTGGTATCCCCGTTTACCACTAGTGCCTGGCGGCCGGACCTCACTCAAAGGTCAGTAATGAACTCTAGGTAGCTTACCTAGTGCACCTTTGGTACCGAAAGCTCATAGGGTCGCAACCCCATGGCCCGTTCATGTCTACTAACATAGAACCTGATGAAAATATATGGTCCATTCCCTAGCTCCGACGGGAGATCCACCCGTTCTTATCATGGGTATTTCAGGAATCAACAGATCGAGATGCACAACCCTTAGCGTATCCTTACGATAGGATAGTACAACAACAACAACACCTATCTACTTGCCTGTCAAGCGAGGTCAACAATACAGTTAAATTCTACCTAAGGATATCACTAACCTAGGTAGTTATAAAGTTACCAATGTTCATTACCTGCTAAGTATTTCTCTTGACTTACTGAGTTCTACAATGTTACTTAACTGACCTATCGGCCCAAGATTCCGGCGACGCGATCTCCGCCGCTTGCCACTTCACTTAACCAGAATCTCATCCTTGCTCCCATCTTGTGATCAGCCTTCATTAGCTCACGATCCATCGACACACGTGGAGGGACTTATCCACGGTTCTTTAGATGGAAGTAACCATACAAATCACCGTAGACACTACTAATTCATCGTACAATCACAACCCAACATGATGACATAAAGATTTCGGCTCTAAGAAACACTTCAAGACTAACATTATAACTTATAAATATGGAAAAGTTGTGTTTCTTAAACTCAACCCTACCACATATCATGTTTTATGTTGCACTTTCCAAAATTCATATCAATTCATATATTCACCCAAATCTTGTAAAACCAAATTCTTTAGAAAGTTGGGAATCCTTACTACAATTTCCTCATAAGACTTGAATTCAAATTTAGTTCATAACTTAGTGTAAAACTCTTCCAAACTTTACTAATCAGATTTCAGCTAAACTGAACATGTAGTATTCAAAATTCATTATCAAATCATGTTTAACTCCAAACTGTATGAAATTTGAAATTTCCTGTTCGACACATAACCAGGTTCATCCTGATCCAAAATTCACATTCAGATTCCAAGTATTGAGTGAGTTATGGTACTTTAAAGATGGACAAATTTTTAGCCTGCTAAGAGAAATACTGCAGACTAGACTTCTGTCGAGTCGGTTTCTACAAATTGATTGAGATATCAAAACTACTCAAAAAATTCTGAAAATTGATATCCTGAAAGTAGACATATACAAGATACTACACTTAAAATTCCACTATCAGATTCATCACACATAGTGAGATATAATCTATCAAGGTTGCCAAAAAATCAAATATGAGAAGACTGGCTGTTTTGAACTAACAGTGAAAATATATAGCTTATATATAGCAATTGATGTCCAAATATTGTGAAACTTGAAACATAAGTTAAAAACATATACAAAAAGCTCAAGTTTTAATTTCAACATTTCAACATCTAATTCATCTTTAATCTCCAGATAAGGCTTCTCAAAGTTAACTAAAATTTCAGCTTTAACCAAAGGCAGTAGATTGTTTTAACATAGGTTAGTTTCAAGACCAATTCGAGATATTAAACCTTCCTAAAAAAATGTAAAATTCTGGAATTAAACAATAGACATATACATGAAGTTACAAAGAAAGGTTCACCATAAGATTCCAAATATTGATGGAGATATGATTTTCCAAAGTTCATTCCTTTCTAAAAAAACAGAGCAGTTTTCTGCCCAACCAACAGTGGAATAATAAATGGTTAAATATATCAAATAAAATATGAAAAATATGAAACTATAGTGGAAATAATCCTGATATATGCAAGAATCACTGATTAAAATCTCAGTTCTTAATTCATCCCCAATCTCAAGTTATGCATCTTCAAAGTTAAGACAAATCAGAGCTTCACAGTTTCTGTTTTCAGATTGACTATTCATCACCTACGAATTTTTATGAGGTATCAATTCAACTCGAAAAGATCTGAAATAATTCATGTATGCTCCTAACACCCTCTAGTTCATGCCAAATTAATTTGGTCATCAAATTCATTCACATGTTCATCCTGGAAAATCACAAGCAAAGGTTCGTTATGAATCTAGGGTTTTAACCTAGTTCAGATCTCCCATTATAACTTGTAAACAAGACTCATCATATTGTGATTGTGTGGTCGTAGGAGATATTTTAAATCCAAGAATACTCAAGAGGGATTCAAGAACCCAATCAAGATAGAAACTATCAAACACCACACACACAAGAAGAAGTGGAGAAATCCTCACTTTGAAATGAGTTAGAACTTGAGTTTCCTCCTCTCTTGCTTGGTAGCTTTTCTTCCCCACTATTGCCGCTGGATTCTGGTGTGGGGACAATAGATGAGATTTGTAGGTTCGTGAGGAACTCACACATGTTGACATCTTCTTCTTCCTTGCTGATTTGTTGACTCCTTGGTGCTCCTTTGAAACCTGCACAAATGTTCGAGAAACTGGGATGGATCCCGGCGACGAACCCACCGACGCTTAAGTCAATACACAGAAAAAGTGAAGAGAAAGAGCTCAAGTGTGCAAAGAGTGATCACCTTTTTCAGTAGAAGGTAGGGAGTTTTTATAGTCACCCTGGAGATCCTTTTCAGGATAAGGGTCAATCCCTACTTTCCAGTGTGGCTGGTTGGGGTTGGTTATAATCGTCCCCTTAAGATAGGGACAGGCCAGGATCTGTTCATATCCTGTTGATCTGGTCCCTAACGGGTTGAGACCCATTCTTTGCCTAACAGATCTATTTATGGGCTAGCGGGTTCAAGATGAGGGACCCTGCGCCCAATTCGGACCCGTTTGTAGGAGAAATTACCATCTCGTCCCTGAGACCTTAAGATTTGTGACCATTCTGAATGGTACCGATTTAACCCCATTTTTAGCCATATCACGAGCCCCCCACTCCCAAAGACTATGCGTTACAGCCTTGTGGGAGTAGTTTTGTTGTTTAATGGAGTATAGGGTTTTATCGGAGCTCTCAACGGGTGTTCGAATATCGTCTGAGGAGTGATAGTGCTCTCTTGAGCTGGTAATGTGCCCAAGTTTGCTCTCTAGTTCCTTTGGATTTTTTGGTGATTTTTTCCAATTTTTATATCATTTTTTTGGGCTATTTATTTAATTTTGCAAAGCGATGATTTGCTCTCCGAGAGCACTTATTAAATATTCTAACCAATAATTATTTACCCGGGGTCTCAAAAATATTCTCCCGAATTTATAACTATTTTTCAGAATTTTTAATTAATTTTCCTGAATTTTTAATCATTTTCTGCAATTTTTAAATGAATAATCCGAATTAATAAAATAATAAAAGGAATTTATCGCCTTATTTATGACGTGGAGAGATCTGGGCCATCCATCAGCGGCTGGCATGATTATCTGAGCGATCTGATGGTTCGAGTAGCTCGGAGGCATTTTTTCCCCAATACGGAGGTCGGTGCCCCGGTAGATCGGTGCTATAGCTCGGTAGCTTGGCGCTATAGCTCGCGGGCGCCTTTCTCTGAAATGGTAACCTCGGTAGCTCGGAGCCTCGGTAGCTTGGTAGCTCGGCAATGATTTTGTCGTTTTGTGGGCACAGATCACGAGAAAACATGATTTTGTCGTTTTGTGCACGTGGCGAAATCGGAGCCGTCCATCAGCCATTGCACGAAAATTTAGACGATCTAATGGCCCAAGGAGCTCGGAGGTGTTTTTCCCCTAAATGCGGAGGTCGGTGGCCCGGTAGCTCGGGATAACAGCTCGGTAGCTCGGCACTGTAGCTTGGGGGCGCCATTCTCCGAATGGTCACCTCGGTAGCTCGGAGCCTCGGCAGCTCGGAGCCTCGGCAGCTCGGTAGCTTGGCAATGATTTTTTTTATTTTGTTGGCACAGATCACGAGAAAACGTGATTTTGTCGTTTTGCGCACGTGGCGAAATCTGAGCCGTCCATCAGCCGTTGCACGAAAATTTAGATGATTTAACGGCCCAAGGAGCTCGGTGGTGTTTTTTCCCCAAATGCGGAGGTCGGTGTCCCGGTAGCTCGGGATAACAGCTCGGTAGCTCGGCACTGTAGCTCGGGGGCGTCTTTCTCCGAATGGTCACCTCGGTAGCTCGAAGCCTCGGTAGCTCGGTAGCTCGTTACTGATTTTTTTCGTTTTGTGGGCACAGATCACGAGAAAACGTGATTTTGTTGTTTTGTGGGCTCAGATCACGAGAAAGTTTGATTTTTTCATTTTGTGGATGTGGCGACATCTGAGCCATCCATCAGAGGTGGGCGCGAAAGTTTTGATGATCAGACGGTCCAAGGAGCTCGGAGGCATTTTTTCCCAAATGCGAAGGTCGGTGCCCCGGTAGCTCGGGGGCATCCCTCTCCGGATGGGCACCTCGGCAGCTCGGCGATCAAGTAGAGGCGAGCTACGTGGCTAGATCTGGGACGTTCATAAATCTCGAATCTCGGTGCGAGAGTGAGGCTCAAATCACGAGAAAATGTGATTTTGTCGTCTTGCCGGCTTAGATCACAAGATAACGTGTTTTTTTCGTTTTGTGGACGTGGCGACATCTGAGCCATCCATCAGAGGAGGGCGCAAAAGTCTTGATGATCAGACGGTCCAAGGAGCTCAGAGGCATTTTTTCCCCAAATGTAGAGGTCGGTGCCCCGATAGCTTGGGGGCATCCCTCTCCGGATGGGCACCTCGACAGCTCGGCAATTCAACCGGTTCGGTGCTTCGAGATAGTGCGACCGTAGGTCGTTTTCGCCTTTACGAATTCTGTCATTTAGCATTCTTTAATGGGCCTGAGTGGGGCCCAAACCATTAGAAGCCCAAGAGTTTCTCCTTTTACTATAAGTTCTCACCCCCCTCAACAGTTCTCTCATTCTTTCACTTTTTACTCCAAGAAAAAGTTTTCGCTCTCGAGTTGCTCCGCTACCGGTGATTTTTGCTCCTGGGTGGTTGTGCTAGTTATCGCTAGGGGTGGCCGATCATACCGAAATGAGCCAACCGACCGATTTTCCAACCGAACCAATTGATTCGGTAGCAAAAAATTCGGTTACCAAAAGTATGGTACGGTACAACCGTACTGAGTTCTAAAATCAGGTTCGGTTTCGGTATGAATATGGTTCAGTCAGTATTTTACCGTACCGTACCGAATAATTAAATATTAAATAAATATATTTACATTATATATATACTAGATTTGCATGTGGGCACGTGCCTACGGCACGTCTTCGGAACGATACAAAACACGAAAAGGCTGTAAACAGTAAAACAACGATTATGTAGCTCAAGTTTGAACAGTATGACAATAATTAGTTGTAAATAAAAGTCCATGTTTCCATTAGTATCTGTTGAAAAATAATTATAAATGGAGGTATAAAATCTAACTTCTTAAGTGTGGAGTTGAAGAAATATTTACTATTTTCAATATAACATGTGCAAAAAAAAACATTAAAATTATAAAAATCTGATAAATTTCTAAGTAAATATAGAAAGAATGGGAGAGAGAGATAGGGAGAAAGAGAAAGAGAGAAATATGAAAACGTGAAGAGAGAAAAGAGAGATAGTAATAAAGTAATAAGTTTTTTAGTTTTGGGGGGGAAAAATTTGATTTTGGGGTTTGAAATTTTGGAGGGAAAATATGTTTTGTGAGGTTTGATCAAGGCCTTTGATTTTAAGGGGGATTGATTGTGAGCCACTTGATAGCTTTCTTTGTAATTTATTATATAGATATAACGTAGAAGAGAGGTCAAAATATGACATTGACAACAAAGCCTTTGTGCAATTTTTTTGTTTGGCCAAGTGAATTCTTTTTTCTCGATTCAGTAATGTTAAGGACTTCACTATGTAATGTGTTCATGCTTATTTTGAAGCCTTGCAGTTAATGGCTAGACCTCTTTGTGCCATTGATTTCGTTCATAGCACTCTGCCAAACTGAAACCGTTATTGGTCAAACTGCACTACTGGAGTATGCATTAGAATGTGAAGTAAGATTGAATCTAAGAAATTTCTATTTTACAAGCCAACTCAGAATATATATAAATTATATTTTAAGTGAAAAATAAAACTGAAACATGAGCTAACTGAGAATTGAGGGATCTGAAAATGAATTGTTTCAATGCATTGCCAGCATTCTTGATGAATGTAAATGTCAACTAATAATCACACCTTCACCAACTGTAGTAGTGATTGAACATATTCTTTATATACTGCATGATATATTATGAAATTCGATCATTAATTTTTGTGTTTCTTCTAATGTGTAGGTTAGGTAGAAGTCAGGCATCTTTATGTTTCAAGATGCAAACTCCAGTTCGAAGTGATTTTGGATATACAAACTTGTAGGATAATAATCATATGTTTATAAGTTAGATCTTTACTTTCGGTTGTGGAATTAGATAAGTTATCCAATTGCTTTCTTCCATTTCCTTAACTAGGTCAGACATTTTGTATTGTATAAATGTACTAGATTTGCCCGTGGGCACGTGATGACTATTTTGTCAAATTGTATTGTAAGACGAACAAGGGCTACTGATGTTATCCTTTTGCGACTTTTATGAAGTTTATGCTTATGCTATTGTTCCCTGCTTGCTTTTGGAATAAAAATGGATTTGTGGTCTATTCTGTTTTTGTTTCGGTTGTGTGATATTGTTAACTTGTTATTTTTATTGGTACTGATATTTGCTAAGGTATTTGTTGGGTCATATTTGGTATAACACCAATACCGAACCGTACCAACCGAAGTAGACGGTTTACCAAAACTTCGGTATACCGAATTTTTTGGTTGGTAACGGTTTGCATATTTTCAAACTGAACTAGTTTGGTATGGTAATGGTACAATGTCAAAAAGTCCGGTACCGTACCGAGCCCACCCCTAGTAGTCACGGTTTGGCAAAGCAATTTCCGGCAAACTTTTCCGATCGAGAACGTCACATCAAGGTAAATATATATATTATCACTTAGATATATATTTTTCCCAAGATGTCTAGAGTGTCCTCGGGTAGTGAGGCCTTTTCCTCGAGGAGCGAGAGTAAGCGGACGTTAGAGGCTCGGCTGTCCAAGAAAAGGGGGCAGAAGTAGGAGGGTCGGCAGTGAGTGCGCTTGCTGCTCCATCAGGCCTGGAGAAGGGGAAGGAGGTAGCAGTTGCTCCGCTCGCCCTGAGCGAAGGGAAAGCGGTGGTTCAGTCGGTAATAGTCAAGTCGGTGGTTGAGCCCGTCCGGAGGGGAGGAGAGATGGGTCAGCTGCCATCAGAGATATCAGGCCATGGGGGGTCAGGCAGTATACTGGCGAACTACTAACGAAGGCCATATACGGGAGGTCAGATTTGTATGCAGAGAACGAGCCGAAGGAGGTTACCAAGTCGATGACATCCCCTCGGTTCTAACAGAAAGGGACCTGCTCCGGATCCGGAGGAGCTTCATGATACCTCGGGAGTACTCTCTAATCCTCCCCGGACCAGGAATGCGAGCGTGTATGGCAGTCTCGGACGATACGTGCGTCTTCACTTACGACGCACTGAATGCAGGTCTGCGCCTCCCCCTCCACCCCTTCGTGACCGAAGTACTGTGATGGTATGGGCTGAGTCCGATTCAGTTCATGCTGAACATGTGGCGACACATGCTCAGCTTTTTGCTCCAGTGTCGGGCGGCGAAGGTGGAGCCTCAGCTCGTCCTTCTTCGGAGCATGTATCGGATTAACCGGATGAACAAGATGGAGCACCGATACTACTTGTCGCTACGAAAAGGCATAAAGTTGATAGAGAATCCGGACTCTATCAAGTCGTGGAAGGGGAAGTACTTTTTGATCCGAAGCCCCACGGGGTGGGACTTCCCGACCAGGTGGAAAGAAGATGTTCCGAAGTGGGCTAAGGTCGATGTACTTCTGAGAACCTCTGAGATGTACTTCTTCCGCTCAGATGTACTTCTCGCTCCGGAGTAGAACCTCTGAGAAGTCCTGAGGGGGCTTCTTGGCGAGGGACACCCTGAGATCAGCATTGAGGACGTTAGACTGGAAGGCGATGGTGGCGACCGAGGGTTCCAAAGAAGCAATGGACCTGGCTTTGGCAGTGAAGCATTTGACATAATCCCTTAGTCGTTCGCCCTTCTTTTGGCTGAGGAACAATAGGGTGTCACTCGTCTTCTCGGCACGCCGACTGCTCACGAAATGCGTGAGGAAAAGACCCTCGAACTGGTCGAAGGAGAAGATAGATGCCGGTGCAAGCTGAGAGTACCATTCCCGAGCCGGCCCCTTTAGCGTGGCCGGGAAGGTCTTGCAAAGGAGGGAGTCGGATGCATGGTGGATCATCATGAGAGTTTTGAAACTCTCAGTGTGATATGCGGGGTCTGACTCCCCTGTATATGTTTTGAAATGTAGAGGCTTGAAGTTGTCGGAAACTGGGAGCATCCATGATGGTACGGGAGAATGGGGGCCTGCTCGGACGAAGTTCCCTTACATGTCGCCCCTCTTTTCGGTCGAGCTGGCCAAGTTGCCTCTCTATCTCATGGAGACGGCGGTAGACTGAGTCCTCCCTTCGGTCTTGTCTGGCCGAGCCCCGAGACTCGTTCTCATGTTGAGGAGGGCTGGGGCTGCGCCGGTGATGGCTTAGAGTAGGAGGTGGACTGACTGAGAGACAGGGGTGACTTGGGGTAGGACGCGGACTACGGGAGCGGCGGTGGTGATCGGGAGAAGGACGGCGATGGCTCGCAGCCTGCCTAGGACTTCGGGAGTGGCGGCGGTGATCGGAAGAAGGACGGCGATGGCTCGCAGCCTGCCTAGGAATTCGGGAGCGGCGGCGGTGCTCGGGAGAATGGCAGCGATGGCTCGCAGCCTGCCAGGACTTTAGGAGCGGCGAGGATGATGAGGAGATGGCAGAGGACTGGGAGCCCTACAGCCATTGTTGGGGGCAACATTGAGAGCTCGGAGGACCGCCTCCTGGAATTGCTGGAATTCTGCCCCTGTGACGGGAGCCTCCTTCTCATGATGGTCCCTAGGTGCATGGCAACCTGTCGGGGAGTGGCTCCATCTTGGGCGATATTGGGGCGACTCTCTTCGCGTACGGGGAGAGTTGGACCCCCCTCGGTTGGATCGGTGTGGCGAATGGTCCCTATCCTGCTCACGGCGAGGGTTCAACCCTTGGGCCTGCCTCTCCTCTAGATGGGTACCGAGATCGGGCCCATGCTCGGTCTGCCGATTGTTGATCACATTTCGCAGATCCTTTGGAGTGGGGGGAGTATAGGAAGCCATGGAATCGGTGTTGGCATTGTGGATGGAGACTCGAACCTGATGGACAGGTTTCTTGTGGCGGCTCCGTCGAAAGGGTTCCCCCACTGCAGCCTGGGGTCCCAAGGGCTGCTGGATGGACAGTGGAGCCAGAGGATCGAGCTGCTGGGTTGGTTGGTTGGGATGGGAGAGATCCCCCTGCGGAGGAGGAGGAAGAGGATGAGAAGAGGTTGTCCTTCGGTTAGAGTTTGTGGGTCTCTTCTTGGAAGGCATGGCTGGGAGTCACGTGGGTTGAAGGAGGAAGACGAGATTGCTTGTCGAGTGGCTTCCTACAGACGGCGCCAATATGTTGCCGCTAGATTCTGGTGTGGGGGCAATAGATGAGATTTGTAAGTTCGTGAGGAACTCACACAGGTTGACCCCTTCTTCTTCCTTGCTGATTTGTTGACTCCTTGGTGCTCCCTTGAAACCTGCACAAACGTTCGAGACACCGGGATGGATCCCGGCGATGAACCCTCCGACGCTCAAGTCAATACACAGAAAAAGTGAAGAGAAAGATCTCAAGTGTGCAAAGAGTGATCACCTTTTTCAGTAGAAGGTAGGGGGGTTTTTATAGTCACCATGGAGATCCGTTTTAGGATAAGGGTCAATCCCTACTTCCCAGTGTGGCTGGTTGGGGTTAGTTATAACCGTCCCCTTAAGATAGGGACAAACCAGGATCTGCTCATATCTTGTTGATCTGGTCCTTAACGGTTTGAGATCCGTTCTTTACCTAACAGATCCATTTATAGGCTAGCGGGTTCAAGATGAGAGACCCTGCACCCAATTTAGACCCGTTTGTAGGTAAAATTACCATCTCGTCCCTAAGACCTTAAGATTCGTGCCCATTCTGAATGGTTCCGATTTAACCCCATTTTTAGCCATATCACCTACCTATGGCTAGTATCTCTTGATCAAGACATGGACATGGCCTCCTTTTCTTTCTTTTTCGTGTTTACTTGCTTTCCCTTTTTTTACCCAAAACTCAAAAAAAAGGGTTTAAATAGAGTGAAGAGAGTGAGAGAGATGGAGAATGAGTGATGGAGAGTGGTGAGATGTGGAGGGGGATGGTGTGGCCGGCTAGGGTTAAAGGAGAGGTGGAAGGCTAGGGTTTGGCCAAGTAGCCATGACCAAATCCAAAAATAAAAGTAATTACTTAATCACTTAACCTTAGTAATTATCCCTTAATCTATTTACAATATGATGATCCTCTAACTCTTAAACTCTAACCCTAGCTTAACTTAGTTATCTAATTTCATTTATAGGATTATTGGATGCTAGGTTACATACAATATTTGTATGTACGATCGATTATTTGTACAAATAAAATATACCATTCATACCAAAGTCAAATTATATTAATAATTCTCAAAAATAGTATTATGATTTAAAATAATATTTTATTATTTCGGAATATTACAATCGGTGTATGCCATGACCTAGAATCTAATGCACACTCATGCATACCATGCTCTTATTCTAATGCACGCTTGATTGGAGAGATATGCATCCCATACTACACATTCCCCAACCAAACGGCGTTCTTCCAATGATGGGGCTCGATTCCCCACCATGCAACCTACTCTTGTGCTCTCTCATGTCTCGATACTCTAGTGATGATAAGGTTGCAGTCGTCTGACTTACTCCAGTCGTTGTCGTGGTAGTGGAGTTCAAAATCTTGTGTTTTACCCACTATGCCCGGGGTCACAGTCGCACGGCTTACTCCGTCGCTGCTAAAAACAATCGTAGATCATGTTAATTCTGCCTCCTTGGACCTCACCAAAAGCTGATGTACGGACACTGGGGCTCTTTGCCGAGGACATTATTTTAGAGCCCCCACAAAGTTCACTCATAGGGCAGTCTCTAAGTCCCCTGCCCGCATTGATCAGCATAGGACCTAACGGATATTAAGGTTTCCCCAACTCTTCGCTGCCCTTATCTTTACACTAGACCAGAATTTGCTGGCGAGACAACACCAACACTCCAAACCTCCGCAAAGGTTTTTATGGACATAAAGGCACTCACACTGAAGAAAATAGAGGCCCCACAGAGTTCACTCACATGGCAGTCCCTAAGTCCCCTGTCTGCATTAAACGAACCTAGGATTCGGCTAGGCGTGAAGACGCCACGCATCCCCCTGACTGGCGAACACAACACCCACTAGTTTTTGTCCTTACATTCAACAATGATTCGAATTAGTCCTATAACACAACCAAACCCAAGGTACTAGTGCTAATCCAATCTAAGACCAAGATTAAAAGAAAGGTTGATTATACAATTACTAGACTTTATCTATTTATCTAATTATCTGAATTCCATGATTCCAGTCAAGCTCTAATCCTCTTTCATTATCTCATTAGATGTATGAATTATTAGGCAAGTCTAAGTCTATTTCATTTTAACCAATTCTCTTCTAGTTAGGAGATATATTATTTATTTCCATGTTCCAACTTAATAAAAAACTTTTGTTTATTAGGAACAACCAGTTAAGTTCTAATTGTAGGGTCTTTTCTAGTTAACTGGCATTTTTTTCATTATTAGAACTTAACCGAATCCCACAATAGGACTCAACTTGGCCCAACTAAGCGGCAAAATGACCATGCCACAACCGTTTTCCACACTTGGAGTTGACCAATGACTTCGGCCCGACCAAAACATGCTGCTCCCGCTAAACTTAACATTCCACGGTCCCTTGACAAGTGGTAGCACCAACAACACTGGATTCTTCCATGTACGGCGAGCACATCGGCGCACGAGTCGTCTCCTCCACCACGCTCGAGGTGACGCGGGTTCTTATTCTACCCGTCTGTCCAAACAATCAAAGACTTAGTCCTAGGGTCCCAAAACTTTATCTAGGTGACCCTACTTAAGCACCAATACTTAGGTTAGGACTCCACAACGTTCTCAAGCCTAAAATGGTATATAAGTACCTTAAAAGTGTAAAAAATAAAATTTCAAACAACAAGCACAATAAAGGCAAAATGCTAATATTGGGTTCTTCCTGGCCCTGTTTTCATAAAGAAAATGCGTCCGGGTGAACCCCAAACTTTTACACTAAGTAGACATCAAGATAAACAACTCAATTGTGGTATATACAACTCCCAACAACTAAAATCATACACATCATTTTCATTACAAGTTATACTCCTAAACAGTGATTGATCTTATCTTAATCAATATTCTGAGTCATATATGGTTACTCTACAACTAGAAAGCGAGATTACAAGTAGCACAACTCAATCCACACACTCATAAAAAATTCTAAGGCTACTAAACAACAAGTTTAAGTTCAAATTTCAAGTCTAATTCATGATAGTATGCAATATAGCAAAACCAGTAAGTCTAGAAACCAATACACAGTTTCTGTTTACCGAAAAATTCATTATAAATTGCATACTGCTTAGAAAATTAAGATCCCAGTCATTCCAGAAAGGTATGAGTGTGATCTGCAATTTCTTAGTTGAAGTCATCTTCAAATAATATCATTTAAGTGATCAAAAGAGTCGTGTTTAACATGAATGCAATAATTTTCAGAACATAACAACAATTAACTAGTGCTGACATAAAAATCCCTTTAAAATATGAAATGATATCTAAACTTCACAAAATGTAGAACATAAGCTCCATTTTACATGGCAACTAGCACTGTCACATTTACCTGATACTCAGACCTGACCCGGACCGGCATTGGACCGGAACTGACCTGGTCTATACGGGTCCGGGTTCGGGTCCTAAAATAAGACCCGATGCACTTCCGGGTCCAGGTCCACTCAAAATAGAACCGACCCGGATTCGGACCCGGGCCCGTTAAAAATACCCCAAAAAATATGAAATTTGAATAATAAAGTTATAAGGATATACATGTAAATAGTAATTGTTGAAGATATATGTGTAAATATAATATTTATTCATGTACTTAAGTGCAAAAATTGTTGAACTCGTAGGGTATCAGGTGCAAAAAACTTAAGTGCAAATATTTATTCCCCGCGACCGGACTCAAAAGGTAGATTTTTTAAATTAGGATCCGGACCCAGACCCGATTCTCGTAAGTTCGGGTCCGGGTCCAATTTTTGGACCCGTGAGGTTCCGGGTCCGGGTCCGGGTCATGGAGGACCCGACCCGATATGAACCGATAGAAACTCTAATGGCAATAGTATATATCTAAATTTCAAACAATTCTATAAATTATTTACAAAGTTATGGTCATTTGAAAAGTGACTCAGAACATAACAGTTAAACATTCACCTATGTTTTTTCTCCTTAAATCAGTCAGTGACTTTGGATTTTATTAAACTAGAAAAAATTGTCCAAAAATTATGAAATTTAACATACATGGACTAAACACAGACTATAAACACATGTACAAATTTTAGCAACAGAACTCAAGTATTCAGAGAGTTATTAGTCTTTGAAAATCATGAACATAACACATATTAAATATGTTTTCTGCACAACCAGCAGTCAAGTTCGTAATTAATTAAAATAGCAAATAAACTCCAAAAACTATGAAATTTGGTGGAAAGATGCCTAACGTGCATGTCTTACTACCATACAATCCAAAAATTAATGTATTTATGAAGTTATAATATCCAAACCTATGGTGAAATTTCAGAACAACATTTAAATGAGTTTCTAGACTTTTACTTAGCACATCTTAACATGAAATCTAATCAATCATACAATAACATCACCATACCACATCATGTTGTTCCCAATCATCACAAGAACATGCTACTTCATTTTTAAAACAAACACATGGTTCTAGAGACACCCACCTTGATTGTTGATGAAATTGCAACACCAAGCTCCTAGCTTTGCGTTTGGCCCTTCTTGCTCCAAGCTTTTAGTACTTCTTCTCCTTGGTCCTTCTTGGCTCCTTCTTGCCTCTAATTTCAGTAGCTAGATGTAACCCCTGTTTTCTCATTTTGTGTATTTTTTTAGTGTATTTTTCTTTTTTGGTGTATTTTTCTCTCTTTGTATCTTTTCTGGACCGTATATTGGATATTTTGTTTTCAATATATTCATTTTATTGTTTTTATCATCTTTTATTTGATTTCTTAATTCTGTTGTCTCTTTTTGTTTCGTCTCTGTTGGATCGTGCCATTATGTTTTATCCTCATTGTTAATTTATTCATATCCTATTTTTATTCATTTTTGCTCTACCTAAATTTTTGGATCTTTATTAACCCATTTAACTCCATTATCCAATTTATTTCACCCAAACCCATTAACTTTAATACCTAATACCCTATTCTAATCTATCCAAACCCATTACCTATTTTCTAAACCCAAACTCCACCTAATATGCACCCGAACACGTTACCAGCCTTTCCCCTACACCCGAGCCCTGTTCTGCCATCATCATGCAACCCTAATACCCCCCACGATATATAAACCCATTCACCTTGCCCTGTTCATCATCTACCCTAGCTTCCTGTTCACCGTTCTCTCTCTCTCCCCCAATGAGCATCCCTATAATCCATCCCCTCCTCATTCCCAGTGCTCATCTTCCGCCATCAGCCTCTCCCTACACCTTCGATGACAGTGCCACTGCACCTCTCGACGGCATCCGCAGCCCTCCGACGCTGCGACACCCCGTCTGTCGACCACCCCTATGTGCCAACCTCCTTGCTAATGCTCCCTCACACGCTCTTGTGTGCAGGTGTGTTGGGTGTGGGTGTATTGGATCTCGAGTATTTTTTGTGCGAGTTATTTCGTGTGTTCGTTTGGAGTTCTTGTGTTCGTCGTGGTTCATGGGTTTTGTTCGTTCGTTGAGTTCGTTACTCGGGAATCTGTTCCCATTATTCTTGCTTTTGCTTCGTCAGTTTTCGTCGTCGGTTAAGGTAAGTAACTTGTACTCTTTTCTTTGTGTAATACAAGTACTAAATATCGCTTGTAGTGTAGTTGGGTTCTAGAGACAATTCGTGTGTGGATCCTCTGTTATATATTGTCTCTATTGTGATGATTTGACCATAGTTGCCTCACGACATATATGACATGAAACAACCTAGGGTTGACCACTTTTGATGTGTATGTTCATGCTACTTTGAGATATCTGTGCTTGATGTGTTATTCGTGATATACTTGTCGAATACTTGCAAAATACCTTATACCATGTTGTTTGGACATCTAGTACACTATATTTCATGTTTGGGTTGATTTGGATGAATTTCGTATGATCTATGTTGATTTGTGTATGAGGGACAATTCTGTATTTTTCTGTTACTTTATTTTTTATCAGTATTTTAGACCCTATTAAGGTCGGTATATGAAAAATATTTGTGAAAATGAACTGTAGAGAATTCTGTCTATTTTCCAACTCTTCTGACGGATCTCAGTTTCATTTTACGGGTTGTAAGTTATGTCTATTTTACTACAGAGGTATAGAGAGATTTCCAGATTTTGTTTTCTATGAATTCTGAAGAGTAATCTATTTTTTATCGTGATGTTAAAAGTATTATTTTGATCCAATATTTTGCACAGTATAACTAGACCTGATTGGTATTAACCCTGAATTTTTAGGGATTTATTTGATGAGTTTTACAAACCTTCTATGTTTCCAAACAATTACTATACTAGCAGATTTCTCATACTGTTCAGTGAAGAACCTGATTTTCGACCTAATTCTACTTACTTTTTGTAAAATAATTGTGAATATGAAAGTTAGCCTACTGTATCTATTTTATCACCCTTTTGGTGGATTTTGATTTCGGTTTATGGTTTGTGAGATGTTGTTCTTTTCGTACTGCATTGTTTATAACTCAAGATTTACAAAACTACTGCATCTTGATATTTTCTTATTTTTTTTGACTAAATTATTTATATTGAAAAATTATGAAACTTTATACTCTGATGCTGCACATATAGGGGAATACCCCAGATTTTTCGTGGATTTAATTAATGACTTTTCATGCTGTTTTCCTGACTTTGAATACAAACTTTTGATTTCTGGCTGAACGCATTTTCTGGATTCAAATCTGTTTTGAGACTTGTTTTTGTGAAATACTATATGACTTATATATAATTGTTGGATACGGCCGGGAGTCTATTTTCCGGATTTTTTGACGGATTCAGATTTGTATATTTGTAGCAACGGGAATCACAGTTTTAGTGCAGTACTGTCTTGCTGTCCTGAACTAGAATTTTCGTTGTACTATTCTTTTATGTGTTATATTTAGTCTATATATGTTTATCCTTCAACCTGAATCTGTTACATGTTTGTACCATGCTATTCTCACTCTGTTTTCTGCATATACATGTCTGTCTGATAATAATAACAAATTAATCAAGCCGGGGTTAAAGGAAAGATCTAGTAGTGGAAAATATAGAAATGTGTACTGAGAAGAGGGCCTGTGTTCCCTACCTGTTACGTGTTCATGACTACATGATACACGACTCTGTTTATCTGAACCCTGACTACATTACTTCCCTATAGGAAGGTGTACTCAGAAGAGAACCCATAGTATCTATCTGTCTGATCTACATCTGATATTTGTCTGTCTGATCCCTGAGTACACGGCCCTATGGACTCCACTACAAAATCTAAACAAAACTGTTTGAATGTAGCAACCATGTAATAAAAACCTGGGGCGCATGAAGTGCTACCTAGATAATAATCACACAAGACTTATAAGAACATGACATCCGCTATCTGTTTATCTGTATCTGTTATCTAACATCTGTTATCTGATTATCTGCTATCTGTCTGAATATCATCTGACACTATCATCTGTATATCTGTCTGTATATCACTTGACACTTGACACATGTTATCTGTATCTATTAGTATACCATGCTATCTGATTTGTTTCCTAATTCATGTTAAATATTATATTCTGTTAATATGCTTATTCCATGCTACGTTTGTTTTGCGGTTATTTTGTATTTGTTACCCTTTCCTGTACTTGTATCCTGCACTATAAGCAACCCGTAACTTGCATTGATAGGAGCTTGTTTTCTCTTTTCCTTTTTCCTGCAATTCATTAATTGCATATCAGAGTGACCAGCTTCCAGATGGAGTTGTGACATGAGATATTAGTGTTGGAGTTTTGCATTTATTATTATTAGTATTTCTGTTGCTTAATTTGGAATAATGTATTTGTACTTGGATTTATTTTTATTTAGGCAATGTGACCCAGGATATTAACTTATTCAGATTTGATTTATTTAAGATTATTATATTTTGGTTTCAAGTAAGTTTCTGTTGGTATATTTGATTCGATTATGCATACTTGGTTGACTTTTCTTGCTTCCGACTTTGATTCTTTCTGTGAGATGTTGTAAAGATTCTGAACAGCTTATGGATGATGAAAATCATTCGCTGGGCTTAGTCACATATCTGTATTCCGTATTCTCTTTTGGAAAGCGGGGCGTGACACTAGAGTAGAGATTAGGTGTGTTGGAGTGAAGAGAGTGTCTTGAAGTAATTTGAGAGTGTAGGGAAATGTATGATGAAATGGAGAATGGAACAAAATGAGCACACAAGAACCAAGCCCAAAATTTAAGCTTGGCCGGCCAATGCTTGGGAAAGATAGGGGGTTTGAGTGTAAGAGTGGAGAAGATTGCTTAGGATTCTACAAAATGACTCTTGGGACTCCTTACTTAATAATGCCGAAAGATTCTAGAACAACAACAACAAAGCCTTCTTCCTAACTAGTTGGGTTTGGCTACATGAATCACGGTTTTCCATTCTGCTCAGTTTATCACAATATCTTCTGTAAGTTCACAAGCTATCATATATTTTTTCACCGTTTCCATCCAAATTAGTTTAGGTCTTCCTCTACCCCTAACTCTACCCCCAATACTTATAAATCACTCTTTCTAATGGGGGCACTACTAAGTCTACGTGTGACATGTCTAAACCACCTGAGGCGATTTTCTCTTAATTTATCTTGGATTAGAGCTACCTTTAGCATGTCTCGTATATGCTCATTTCTAATTCTATCTTTTCTTGTTTTAACACACATCCATCTTAGCATCCTCATCTCCTCTACACTCAATTTTTGATCATATTGTTTCTTTTTTGTCCAACACTCTGCTCCATACATCAATTCTGGTCTAACAGTCGTCCTATAAAATTTTTCCTTCACTTCAAAGATATATGTTTGTCACACAAAATACCACCGACACTTCTCCACTTAAGCCACCCTACTTGGATCCTATGTATAACATCGTCTCAAATTTCCCCATCTCTTTGTATAATCGAGCCTAAATATCGGAAACGGTATCTCTTGGCCATCAAGCTTCACTACTTCCTCAGTTGTGTTTCGAATATCACTAAAATTAAACTCCATATACTCTGTTTTAGTTTTGCTTATCCTGAAGCCTCTAGCTTCCAAAGTTTCTCTCCACAATTCTAATTTAGCATTAACTCATGCTCTAGTCTCGTCCACTAAGACGATGTCATCGGCAAAAAACATACACCAAGGCACCTCATCTTGTATTCCTCGTGTCAATTCATCCATAACCAAAGTAAAGGGGTAGGGGCTTAAAGCCGAACCTTGGTGTAAACCTATTGTAATAGAAAAATTGCTGGTCTCTCCTGTGATTGTTCTAATTGTGGTCGTTGCTCCTTTATACATATCCTTAATTACCTCAATATACCGACTCTTTTATTATTTAACACCCACCATACTATGTCTTTTGGGACCTTATCATATACTTTTTCTATATCTATAAAAACCATAAGTAGATCTTTCTTATTCTCCCTATATTTTTTCGTAAGTCTCCTCAGTACAGAAATTGCTTCCATTGTTGACCTCCCAGAAATAAAACCAAACTGATTCTCAAACACTATAGTTTCTAGTCTCAGTCGATGTTCGATCACTCTCTCCCAAATTTTTATCGTATGGCTCATTAATTTGATTCATCAGTAGTTTGAGCAACTTTGTATATCTCCCTTAGTTTTATATATAGGTACTAAAATACTATTTCTTCTATTCATCGGGCATCTTCTTAAACCTCAAAATTTTATTAAATTATTTTGTTAGCCAACCCATTCCTACATTTCGAAGACACTTCCAAACTTCAATGTGTATATCATTCGGTCCTAAAGTTTTTCCTATTTTCATCCTTCCTAAAGCATTTCAAATATCCGAGGTCCTAATTCTAAGGAAAAACATATGCTCTCGACTCTCTCTCGAGTCCTCTATATTTAAGTTGCCCACCACATTTTCATTTAATAACTTCTCAAAGTAATTTCGTCATTTTTCCTTAATTTCTTCATCTTTTACTAAAACTCTTGAATCCTCGCTCTCAATACATCAAACTATATCCAGATCTTTTATTTTTCTATTCCTTTGTTTAGTAAGCTTATAAATGTTATTTTCTCTTTCTTTTGTTTCTAATTTTGTGTATAAATCATCATAAGCCTTTTCTTTTGCACCTCTTACCGCTTTCTTAACTTCTTTTCTAACATGCTTATATCTTTCCAAATTCTCTTTATTTCTATTCTTTTGCCATATTTTGAAGGTTGATTTTTTTCTCTCACAATATTTTGGAGTTCTTCTTGGCACCACCGTGTTTCTTTATTTAGTAACCATCTACCTTTAGATTCTCAAAGTACCTCCTTTGACTCTTATGTACGTAGGCATTTTAGTCCACATCACATTTGTCTCCCCTTCCCAATTCCATGATGCTCCTTTAAGGACTTTATCTCTAAAAACTTCTAGTTTATCTTCCTTCAAGTTCCACCACCTAATTCTTGGATTCCTAGTATCCTTCCTTGCATATATGTGTTTCTCAATCTTAACATCCAATACCATTAATCTATGTTATGAAGTTAAACACTCTACCGGTATAACTTTACAATTTTTATATGTCAAGCGATCCACCTTTATAGTGATGAAAAAATCAATCTAAATCCTATTTGCCCCACTTTTAAAGGTTACCAAATGTTCCTCCCTCTTCCTAAAATAATTATTTGCTAGTATAAGATCATACGAATCTGCAAAATCTAATAAAGCCTCTCCACCATCGTCCTTATTTTCAAATTCATGTCCTCCATGCACCCTCTCATAATGCCCTAAGATTCTCATTCAAAAATCAAAAACACTAGCCCACCAAGAGCAAAAACCGACCACACACTAGCCCATGGTTTTGTTGCTTGTTTTGTAGTTGTGTTCAATGTATGTGTCATACTAGTGTACACATACACATGAACAATATTATTAGCCATGGTCTAGTCTAGTGTGTTAGGATAGCTAGAACATAACCCAACCAATATGTGTTTGGTCCCAATACACACAACTAAATTAGTTGTCACATACAATGCTAAGTACAAATTGTAGCAACACATATAATCAATTGAGACAAGAATTTACTAACATATGCAATCATACGCAAATATTATTAGACAAAATAACTGGTCATTATTATAGGAATAATATACATTCTATTTCAATTATAGTTGAGACAAACATACAGTCTTATTGAGGAAATACCCCCAACTCCGGTTCAATAAATACACCCTTGTCGGGTTCAAAATATATTAAATAATATGTTTTAATACTTACTCAATTAAAGTTGGAAAATCCATTAATACGTGCAACTCTCAATCGTGCACGGATTAATATACAAATAGATATATATACTATTTTGCGGGATGTTGGTTTGGGAGCAGAAAATGGATCCTTCAGACATGCTCTGTTGATATCCTTGAAGTTTATACATATCCTCCACTTGATGCTGACCTTCTTGACCATTACTATGTCGGCTAGCCATTCGGGCTAACTAACCTCATGGATGAAGCGTGTAGCCAGGAGCTTGTTGACCTCTTCCTTTACGACATGCTTCCTGTACAGGGCAATCTTTCGGCGCTTCTGCTGCATGAGTTTGACCTCTTCCTTTATCAACTATTCCGAGATGCTGGGCATATCGGAGGATATCCAAGCGATCAGGTCTTGGTTCCTCTGATACAGTTGATTACCTTCTCTTTGAGTTAATGAGGGAGGATCTTGCTTGCTTGGAACTATTTTGAATCATCTCCTTCTGAGAATGGGACTTCTTCCAAGTTGTCGACATGTTCGGAGCTGATTGCACTGTTCTCCGAGGGGAGATCTACCACATCAAGGGGGAGGACTGAGCCCAGCATTGTGGTAGTGTAGCACACTCGGGTCACCTCTTAACTACCTCTGACTAGACAACTAAGACCCCTGTTAACATAGAAAATTTCATCTTCATGTGGTAGGCTGAGGCAACAGCCTGGAGATATGTTAAGTCATGGCGTTCAAAGATAGCGTTGTAGGCGGGCTTGACATTGACCACCATAAAGTCTTTCGGTTCAATCCGAATAGCCGGAGCCTTCCCCGCTGTCACGTCGAGGGTGATGATTCCCTCAATCTGGACCGACGGCCTGGAAAAACCGTGGAGGGTATAACCAGCGAGTTTTAGTCTCTCTCGGGAGAGTTTAAGGCCCTTGAAAGCCTCCAAGGAAACGATATTGATTGAGTTGTCGTTATCCACTAAGATTCAACAAAATTTGTGGTTCGTCATTTAGAGGATAATCACCAGGGCATCGCAATGGGGGGTGCGAACACCCTCTAAGTCGTCGTCCAAAAAAGTGATAGGTATCCCCGAGCTCGTGGGAGGAGGGCAATTGTATACCGAGTTCACCTCTCGAAAGAACGCCTTCCTGGAGGATTAGACTCTCTGCCCATGGGCCTTTGTGTATGTAATGGAAAACGGTCATCGGTCCTGATTTATGGGACTCGAGCTCCTTCTCCGGGCGCTTATTGTGCCCAGAACTAGATGAGGGGCCACTTTGTCCTTCTATGTGAACTTGGACAGATAGCCCCGTTGGATCAAGACCTCGATCTCCTCTTTAAAGGGCTGTAAGTCATTGGTTTCGTGTGCGTGATTGCAGAGGAACCGACACCAAAACTTCTTATCCCCCCTCTTCTTTAGAGGGGTGTTCATCCGAGGTGGGGGACAGAGGGGTCTCTCTTCCCCCACTTCCATTAGCACCACTGAGATGATAGCATTGAGTGAGGTAAATTTATCCAATCTAGGCACATGAGGAGGACGCCTCTGACCAGAAATGTCCTTTCGGAACTTCTTAGGAGCCTCGGTGCTATCAACCTTCTGCTTTCCTTCCTTCTGCTTGGATATAATTTTTGCTCCGGATGAGAAGGTCGGAAATATCTGAAGGTGCCTTCTTGGAGAAGGAGGTTTCGAAGAGGTCATGTAGAATGTTGTGCCTAAAAGTGGCCACTACGACCCCGAAATCAAGAGAGGGGATGGACCGAGCCTCTACTGTAAATCGCTAGACGGAGTTGCGCAGCGACTCTCCATCCTTTTGCTTTAGGTCTAGCAAGGAGGAGCTCGTCTTCTCTGCCTTGTAGCTGATCATGAAGTGCGTGAGGAAGCCTTCCTCGAACTGGTCGAAGGAGTAGATGGAGCTGGGAGTGAGTCGTGAGTACCACTCTCTCGCCAAACCCCAGAGTGTGGCGGGGAATGTCTTGTGAATCATCTTTAGAGTTTTGAAACTCTTGATATGATCCTCAGGGTCGAACTTGCAATTATAAGACTCGAAGGCAGGTGACTTGAAGTCTCTCGGGACTGGGGCTTCGAGATGAAAGGGGTGAAGAGAGGTCGAATGGGTCGGGACACTCAGCTTTGCCTCCTCTCCTCTTTCCTTATTCGGAGCAGACGATCTTCCATCTCATAATGTCGCTTTAGGATTGCGTTTTCTCCTCCCTCAGATCAGCTGGACCGGTAGGACTCTTCAACGTGGATGACACAGGTGAAGGAGTCTCCCGGACAACGGTCCCTTTCAGGCTCTCCCCGAAGGGCATGCAGAATTTTATTTCTGAACTCCTGGATCTTGGCTCTGTTAACGAGGGCTCCCCTACTCCGTGTTGCCCCTAAGGGCTTGCTGACTTACGGCAGTAAGGCTCTGTTCGTGCCATTTGGGGGAGGGAAATCTTCGAGGCCTTTGCATGCGACTTCCCTAATGCACCGAATGGGGACCTCCGTTTCGGGATCAATTTTGCTTAATATGGTGGCAGAGGTCTTCCTTTTGTTGTCAGTTATTGAGGACATATCGGAGGTCTGATCATGCAGAGGGGTGGCATCGATAGGGCACTGGTCCTTGGGAGGGGAGGGGAACCTGGTCGGGGTTCCGAACGTCGCCACTCGGACCCTTAAGTTACAGCTCTGCTGAGGAGGGGTGCAACGGTGGAGGGGAAGGCGGATCTGCCTAGCGACTTATGGCGATCGGCTTCTTAGTTCTCCGGGGCATGGTCAGAAGTGTCTTATGTAGTAGCTCATCGGTTCAAAACCGAACCGAACCAAACTTTTCAGTTTGGTAATTTAGAAACCGAACACCAAACTGCTGAGTAAAAGTTTGGTTCGGTTAAGAACCAAAATAATCAAACTACACAATGGGTAATTGATGGGCACTGATATTTAATGACTCAAACTCAACCACACTAATAACTATCCAACCACATTCATAACACTTGATACACATTACACAATCAAAGCAGAAGCTAGCAGCAGCAGCAGCAGCAGCAGCACTACTATAGCATCACTACTATTGATGTGGATTTAAAGCAAACAATAAAAATGGGAAACATAAAACTTCTTTCCAGATGGACTTCTGATAATCTGATACATTCTTAGATTATAAAATCAATCAATCTATGCCCATCAACTGTAACCTGCATACATCTACCAAGTAAAATATCACTTAATGTTAGCATTAAGGTATGGTCCCATGTTCACAAAGTTGAATTGGGAATTCTCAATAATACAGAAATAGAATACAACATTATAAAAGAATATCCAGATCACTAGCAAAGAAATAGAACATTATAAAAGAACATCCAGATTCAAGCAAATACAATACTAGCAGTCTAGCAACATAAGAAGTCTCTGTCTTTGTAGCCTACTGATTACTAAATAACATAACAAGTGATTAGAAAAAATACAGCAATCAGGAACATGAACAAGTTAAATAGAAGAAAATAACATCCAGAGCTCTTTGTCTTTGTAGCTTAGGCATCAACAGAGAAGCCTAAAAAGACTGCAACCAAGACAACTCCCAAACAGATAGTAGACATTCCTACAAAGAATGCAAGTATTTAAAGGGATGACATATTGAACATTTATTTCTAATGACACATTGTAGTTAGCTGTAGAAGTTCAAGAGCTACATTCACAATGCACTATAACATTAACAACAGTAAAAGGAGGGAGCAAAGCGGGCGAGATCAAGCCATCAAGGAGCACCGTGGAGGCAGAGACTCGAGAGGCGGAGAGGGGAGGGAGTGGGGAGGTCCGGAGGTGCAGAGGGGGCAGCGTCGCAGCTGGTATAGTGGTCGACTGGAGAAGTTTCGATCGGGGATTCGGGGGATGGGTTTGGGAGGGTTGCGGCTATCTAGGGTTTCAGAGGAGAAAGAGTAAATGAGTAATAGTAATAGACTATTGAGAATGGAGAGAATTCTCTACCATTTATCTTGTTCAATCTAGATCTAGGGCTAGGAATGTTTGGTGGAACATGAAAGTTCGGTCTTTTTTTCGGTTTGGTTTTTTGGAACACAAACCGAATTCCGAATTGAACTCCCTATAAAAACTACGGTCCAGTTCAAAACCATCCCAAAAATCCGAAAAATCGAACCTAATTGTCAAATTTCGGTTCGGTAATCGGTTTTAACCAAACTATGAACATCCTAGTCTTATGACCTCGGGATCTGACCGATGGGCTGAATTTGTGCTATCCCACAGTCGGCGGGCTGAATTTGTGCTATCCCACAGTCGGCACCAATCTGATGCTTCTTTTTTCGGTGGGAGCAACTAGATAATGAGTTCTTTGGAGGATGGAAAAGGCTTAGATCTTTGCCGTTGACCAAATCTAATGAGAGGCTAATATCTAATATTTGTAGTTACTGAATTTGGTGGTTGAGATACCGCCGAAAAACCTACAAAAAAATCTGGAACACCGGGAGTTTTCCTGGCGACCAAAGTCAGTAACTCAGAGTGTTAATTGGTGTTGGTGGACAAAATTTGATCACATGGTAATTGTTGCCGCTAAATTTGGTGTGGGGGCATACAGATGAATTTGTGAGTTCTTGGGGAAACTGAATAGGAGAACCTGTATACCTGTCCCGTTGAACTATGATCGTCGCTCCCGCCGTGCACCTGCAAAAAGTGCGAGACACCGGGGTTGTTCCCGGCGACGCACCCTCCGACGCTCAAGTCAGTAACCAGAATTGATTATGAAAGAGCGTTTAGCTAGAGAAAGATTGATTACCTCTTAATGGAGATGGGTGAGGGGTATTTATAGGCGTCTTAGGGACTGGTTTTAGGAATGTAATCCCCGTGATTAGATAAGGAATATTCCTCGTAATCAGATAAGGCATGTAATCTGATAAGGTATATCCCCTATAATCAGTTAAGGAATTTAATCCCTAATCCCCAGTGAAAAGATAGCTGTGAATCATGGCCGTTGATCTAGATCTAATCAGGGACCTTGATTGTATCTTGTCGGATCGGGTTGGTAGCGGGTTGAAACCCGTACCCAGCTGAGGTGGATCCGTTTGCGGGTTATTGGATCTGTGAGAAGGAGACCCAGTACCCGCTTCGGACCCATTTGCATGTGAAATTACCGTTTTACCCCTGAGCTTTAAGATTCGAGTCCGATGTGAACGGTCCGATTTAATCCTATTTTTTAGCCATATCACGAGCCCCCCACTCCTAAAGACTGAGTGTAATCAGCCTTTGGGGAGTAGTTTAACTGTTCTAATGGCGTACGGGATTTTATCGGTGTTCTTAAGGGAGTTTGGAATCTTGCTCGAGGTGTAACAGTGTTATTATGGGCTTGTAAAATGCCCAAAAGTATTCTCAGAATTTTCTGGATTTTTGGTGATTTTTCCAGATTTTTCTGAATTTTTTCTCATTTTTTTGAATTTTTTATTCATTTTCCGAATTAAATAATTAATTATCGAAAATATTAATTAATTATTCTAATTTAATAATTATTTTTTCAGAATTTAAAAATAATTTTTTCTGAATTAATAATTATTTTTAGAATTTTTAATTAATTTTTTTGATTTTTTAATTATTTTTTCGGATTTTTTTAAATAAAAAAAACAATTAAATAAATAAATAAATAATTTAAATATTACCTGGACACGTGGCAGATTTCTGGCCGTCCATCATGACCAGATGAGCACGCATCGTGAGGCAGATCACGATCTGGACACGTGGCACGTTTCTGGCCGTCCATCATGATCAGATCTGCGCGCATCGTGAGGCAGATCACGATCGGGACACGTGGCGCGTTCCTGAGCGTCGATCGTGTCGCGACGCGAATTTTGAGACGATCGGACGGATCGTGTGCGTCGGCGAGCATTTTCTCCATATACGAGGGTCGGTACTCCGGCACCTCGGCTCGGGCACTTCGGCGCGGCACCTCGGATCAGCCGACCATGCCAGATGCCGCCACGTGGCATGCCACGTGGCCCTCTTTTTTTTTTTTTTTTTTTTTTTTTTTTTTTCTTCTCGCTTCGCTTCCCGCTGCTTCTTCTCTTCTTCTACTCTTCGTCTCGTTCCGCTGCTTCTCATTCTTCTTCTTCTTCTTCGCTCTTTCTCGCCCCCGTCTCCTTCGACCGTCTTTCTCTTCGTTCTTCGTCAGTTCGCGAGAGAGGTCGACGGGGAGGCTCGGAGTTTGTCGATGTGGTGGTGGAGCTCGACTGTTGGAGCTCGGTGCCAAGGTGACGCTCGGTGTGGGAGCTCTGAGCTTCGACGGTGTAGAGGTGGCGAACGTGGAGCTCGGAGAGAGGGAGAGCTCGGTAGTGACTGAGGCGATGGGTTCGGTTCGACGCTTTGGTCGGAGCTTTGTGATCGAGGAGACGAGCTCGGCGACGGAACGTAGCTCGGTTGAGGATGACGAGCTCGTTCGTGGTGAGCTCGGAGCTTGTTGGGAGAGTTCGTCTTCGGCTGTGGAGTTCGGCTCGGCATGGCGAGTCGACGCTTCGGCGAAGTGGTCGACGAGTGGAAGTTAGCTTGACGATGGGAGACGAAGCTTCGGCGGAGCTTTGCCGAGGAAGAAGGCTGAGCTCGGAGGTTGAGGAGTTTGGAGAAGCGAAGTTTGGTACTGTGGAGAACTGGGTTCGACGAGGAGCTCGAAGACCGGCCATGGCGGAGCTTGGGGAGAGAGCTGCGCATGGGTCGAGCTCTGCTCTGTGGGCTCGATGGTCGAGCTTCGGCCATGGCGGGGCATTTGAGAACTTCGCCGAAGGAGGAGGGAGCTCGGTGAGGCTCGTCGGCAGTGGTGGAGAAGAAGGTCAGTATTGGAGCTCGCGGTCGGGAGCTCGGCAATGGAGTCGAGGTCGACAGAACTTGGTGATGGCGTTGGGTTCTGAAGAAGATGGGTTCTTCTTCTTTTATTTTTTTTTTTGGCGGGAGAGTGTAGGGGAGAAGGAGGAAGGGTTCGGGTTGGGACCTTAATGGGTCCGACCCGACCCTTCTTTCAAATTTTTTTTTTTTTTTTTTTTTTTTTTCCCTCTCTCTCTCTCTCTCTTCTTCCTTGTTGTTCGGCAAATGAGTCCGGTTCGGCAGATCCGAGCACAGATTTTGAGGAGAATTTTTTCCTACTTTGCTGTTCGGTAGGTCGGTATCTCGGATTTGAGATCCGAGCTACGTGGCTCAATCTGGACGGTTGATCACGATCGTGGCGCGAATCACGAGACAAGACGCACGAGTTTCGAGAAAACGTTATCTTGTCGTTTTGTGGTGACGTGGCGAGATCTGAGCCGTTCATCATGTTTTAGCACGAATTTTGAGACGATCCGACGGTGAGATGGGTTCGGTCGAATTTTTCTCCATATACGAGGGTCGGTACCCCGGCACCACGGATCGGCACCTCGGATCGGCACCTCGGATCCTCTCTGGGAGCATCTGGTTTGCTCGGCAAATGAGTCTGGTTCGGCAGATCCGAGCACGGATTTTGAGGAGAATTTTTTCCCACTCCGCAGTTGGGTATATTGGCAGATCCGAGCTGCACGGCTCAATCTGGACGGTTGATCACGATCGTAGCGCGAATCACAAGACAAGAGGCACGAGTTTCGAGAAAACGTTATCTTGTCGTTTTGTGGTGACGTGGCGCGATCTGATCCGTCCATCACGCTTGAGTGCGAATTTGGAGATGATCTAACGGTGAGATCGCCTCGGGACGATTTTTTGCCATATACGAGGGTCGGTACCCCGGTACCTCGGCTCGGCGCATCAGAGCTGTTTGGCCGAGGTGCTGAATTGTCTGTTTTGAATTAAGTGTTCCTTGAAGATTCCGCCCCTTCGTGCTCAGTGGCTCGGCCGTTCGGCTGAGCTGTTCGGTAGCTCGGCTGTTCGGACGGCTCGAGCGTGAGGAGAAGCTCGGTGAGTTGATGAAGGGGATGAGTCGGCATATGGAAGAGGTGATGCTCTGCTTGGCTTTTGGAGATTTTTGAAGAGGAGCTCCACTCCTAGGGGTGGAGAAGAGGTGCTAGGAAGATCCTCGTAAGAGCCATGGGAAGACCCATTCTTCGAAGTGAGCGCAAGGAGCAATTCTAAGAGAGTTTTAGCTCCGATCTCGTCGAGAAGAGCTATTTGAGAGACAAGTTTGAGGAGGAGCTCCAGGAGAAAGTTGTGCTCCGAACCTGTGGAGAAGAGCTCCGTTTTGGAAGTGAGTGGAGTGAAGAGCTTAACTTGTAGAAGAGCCATCTGGAAGAGGAGTTTGAGGAGAAACTCTAGGAGAGAGTTTTAGCTCCGAACTCGTTTGAGAAGAGCTCCGCTTTGGAGGCGAGCAGAGCGGGGAGCTCGACTTGTAGAAGAGCCATCTGGAAGAGGAGTTTGAGGAGCAACTCTAGGAGAGTTTTAGCTCCGAACTTGTTTGAGAAGAGCTCCGCTTTGGAGGCGAGCGGAGTGAAGAGCTCGACTTGTAGAAGAGCCATCTGGAAGAGGGGCTTGAGGAGCAACTCTAGGAGAGAGTTTGTAGCTCCGAACTCGTCGAGAAGAGCTATTTGAGAGACAAGTTTGAGGAGGAACTCTAGGAGAAAGTTGTGCTCCGAACTTGTAGAGGAGAGCTCCGCTTTGGAGGCGAGCGGAGTGAAGAGCTCGACTTTTAGAAGAGCCATCTGGACGGCTGATCACGATCGTGGCGCGAATCACGAGGCAAGAAGCACGAGTTTCGAGAAAACGTTATCTTGTCGTTTTGCGGTGATGTGGTGCGATCTGATCCGTCCATCACGCTTGAGTGTGAATTTTGAGATGATCCAACTGTTAGATGGGGTCGGCCGAATTTTTCTCCATAAACGAGGGTCGGTACGGCGGCACTTCGGATCGGTAGCATTTCTGAGGAGAAAGAGGAAGGGGAGGAGAGGCATTTGGGTTCTCTCCTCTGCCTTGTTCTTCCGCACGGTAGAGAAGAGGAGAAGAGGAAGGGGAGAAGAGGCAATTGGGTTCTCTCCTCTGCCTTGTTCTTCCGCACGGTGAAGAAGAGCAGAAGTGTTGGGTACCTTTGGCGGGAAGACTGAAGAGGGAGAAGAATGAGGGAGCTAACAAGGGCATGGGTCGGACCGAGGGTATTGGATCCGACCCTGACCCGTTAGCCTCTTTTTCTTCTTGCTCTTCATCTGCTTAGCTGCTCGGTAGATGCATCTGGTTCGGCAGATCCGAGCACGGATTTTGGGGCACATTTTCCGCCACTTTGCTTCTCGGTAGATGGGTAGCTCAGCTCGGATGGTCGTGGGGGCAGTTCGGAATGGCTATCTTCCTCCGGCCCGTTTAAGGACGAGCCGGTGAAGTAAAGTCGAGCCATAGGACCCCGACCATCGTGAGGTTAGTTTGAGGGATGCAGGAGCAGTTTCGAATGGCGAGCTACTTCTAGTCCGCTTAGGAGCGAACTTGCGAAGTAGAATCGAGCCAAGTGTTGGACTCCGATCCATTCAATGGCTGCAGGAGCAATTTCGAACGGCGATCCACTCCTGGCTCGTCTGAGGACGAGCCGAGGAAGAAGAGTCGAGCCGAGTGCTGGACTCCGAACCATTGTGAGGTTATTCAACGGCTGTGGGAGCAATTTCGAATGGCGAACCACTTCTAACCCGCTTAAGAGCGAGTTATTCGAAGCAGAATCGAACCAAGTGTTGGACTCCGGAACCATCGTTTAAGTTGTTCAACGGCTGTGGGAGCAATTTCGAATGGCGAACCACTTCTAACCCGCTTAAGAGCGAGTTATTCGAAGCAGAATCGAACCAAGTGTTGGACTCCGGAACCATCGTTTAAGTTGTTCAACGGCTGTGGGAGCAATTTCGAATGGCGAACCACTTCTAACCCGCTTAAGAGCGAGTTATTCGAAGCAGAATCGAACCAAGTGTTGGACTCCGGAGCCATCGTTAGAGTTTAGTGAGTTGCGGGAGGAGCCATGTAGAAGAAGCTGGACTCCGAACCCAGAGAGATAGAGGAGCAAGAGCAATAATTTTCAATGGAAAGATAAGTTTTATTGAAATAAACTAAGTGGCTGCTCCAATAGGGCGAGCCATTATTACATGCTGTTGGCCGAGTTACAAGCATCGGCCTTATTGAAAATCAAAATCCTACTTCTACAATAAGGTGAGGACCTCTTGGGAGGAGCTGAGTCTTGAAGCTCGATGGACCTTTCTGTTCGTTTGGAAGAGGTGATGATCAGGGGAGGAGCTCGGCCCCCTCTTTTTGGACGAACTGGATCAGGTGCCCCCGCTGTATGAGTTCTTCGATCTCCTCCTTGAGAGCCCGACAATCATCCGTGTCGTGGCCGTGGTCCCTGTGAAACCGGCACCACTTATCCTTATTCCTCTTCTTGCCAGGTGTATTCATTCTCGGGGGAGCGCGGAGTAGCCCTTCGTTGTCCACCTCCATAAGGACTTCTGATATGTTGGCAATGAGGGGGGTGAACTTCTCAAACCGAGGAGTCGGGCGACGCTGTCCATTGCTGTCCTTCTGGGATTTTTGGGAGCCATCATCTTCTTCGGTCAGCTTTCGTTTCGTCCCTGAGGCAGACCCTCCGAAGCTTGGAGGGTAGGCGGCCTCTTCGGCACGAATGTACTTGTCACACCTGAGAAGGAGGTCGGCAAAGTTCTGTGGAGGCTTCTTAGCAAGAGAGGAGCGGAGGCTGGAATTGAAGACGTTGGATTGGAAGGCGGCTGTTGCGACGGATTGGTCGAGGGAGGCTATAGTCCTGGCTTCAGCTGTGAACCTCTTCACATAGTCTCTTAACTTCTCACCTTTCTCTTGCCTAAGCTGGAGGAGTGAAATGCTGGTCTTCTCCGTGCGCCTGCTACTCACGAAGTGGGTGATGAAGAGTGTCTCGAACTGCTCGAAGGAGAATATGGAAGACGGTGCGAGGCGGGAGTACCACTCTCGAGCTGGGCCCTTCAGTGTCGCGGGGAAGGTTTTGCAGAGGAGGGCATCGGAAGCTTGATGGAGGAGCATCAAAGTCTTAAAGCTTTCGATGTGATCGACTGGATCGGTCTCCCCGGTGTAAGTCTCAAATTGGGGAGGTTTGAAGCCGAACGGGACTGGTGCATCCACTATGGTTCGGGAGAAAGGGGGTTGGCTAGGACGTAGGGTCCTCCCCCTAAGCTCCTCTTCTCGGTTTATCCGACCCAGGCACCTTTCTACTTCATGAAGACGGCGGTACATGGTGTCGTCCCTCCGATGGTAATCAGCCGAGCCTCTAGACTCGTCTTCGTAGGAGGGAGAGCGAGGGCTGCGGCGATGGTAACTTCGGGAGCGATGAGGACTTGGGATACGCCGGGAGTTGGTAGGAGCGGGACGAGGAGATGGGGACCGTCGGCGAGGGCTTCGGAGTGGAGGAGGGGACGGGGCCTTCGGCTCATTAGGGTTTTGACGGAGGTTGAGTGCCTGTTGTACCATTGCTTGGAACTGCTGGAACTCGGCACGGGTGATTGGTGCCTCATTGTTCCTGGGCTGTTGTCGATCTACGGGGGAGTACCTCCTTCTGTAATGCTCGGGGGACTCCCTCCTTCCCCTTCGGACAGGGGATCTTCTGTAGTCTCGGTGGTGAGGGGACCGCTCACCCGGACGTTGTTGCTGGGAGGCTCCCTTTCGGGCCCGCTTCTCGTCCAGACGGTGGCGTAGGTCCTCTTCCTTCTTCTGATTTTGGGGATTGTGAGAGGCCATGGAATCCGTAGAGGCGTTGTGTATGGAGACGCGGTCTTGGTGGAGAGGTTGCTTTCCGCGGGAGCCCCCCGCACCAGCATTCTGAGGTCCGGTCGGACCCTTGGGGGGTTGCTGATTCTGAAGGGGCTGATCTTGCTGAAGAGGGTCTTCCGTCTGAAGCGGAGGTCGTTCCTGCTGCAGAACGGGTTGGTCAGGGACTGGCTCCTGCTGATCGGCGGGATTGGGCCCACGGTTGGACCCCCTAGATTTGGCTTTTCTCGGAGGCATGGCTGGAGAAGATCTAGTCGACGGAAAGGGGAGGGGCTGCTATTCGTATGTTTCCCACAGACGGCGCCAATCTGTTGCCGCTAAATTTGGTGTGGGGGCATACAGATGAATTTGTGAGTTCTTGGGGAAACTGAATAGGAGAACCTGTATACCTGTCCCGTTGAACTATGATCGTCGCTCCCGCCGTGCACCTGCAAAAAGTGCGAGACACCGGGGTTGTTCCCGGCGACGCACCCTCCGACGCTCAAGTCAGTAACCAGAATTGATTATGAAAGAGCGTTTAGCTAGAGAAAGATTGATTACCTCTTAATGGAGATGGGTGAGGGGTATTTATAGGCGTCTTAGGGACTGGTTTTAGGAATGTAATCCCCGTGATTAGATAAGGAATATTCCTCGTAATCAGATAAGGCATGTAATCTGATAAGGTATATCCCCTATAATCAGTTAAGGAATTTAATCCCTAATCCCCAGTGAAAAGATAGCTGTGAATCATGGCCGTTGATCTAGATCTAATCAGGGACCTTGATTGTATCTTGTCGGATCGGGTTGGTAGCGGGTTGAAACCCGTACCCAGCTGAGGTGGATCCGTTTGCGGGTTATTGGATCTGTGAGAAGGAGACCCAGTACCCGCTTCGGACCCATTTGCATGTGAAATTACCGTTTTACCCCTGAGCTTTAAGATTCGAGTCCGATGTGAACGGTCCGATTTAATCCTATTTTTTAGCCATATCAGTAATGTTGGGGGTGAGGCTCCATTTATAGGCCTAAGATAGAGCAGTTTTAGGAAAATTTTCTAACTGATTTGGGTGATTCCCCTAATAAAGGAATCAAAATAATTAATATCTTCCTATTTTAGGGAATCTGATTGTCATCCATAATTGACTGGTGGATCTCCGCAGTTTGGGCCGAGAATCAGCCTCGATCACAGGCCGAGCTGAATTGACAGGCCTTAGGATGGGCCATGTTCTCATTGTGGGCCTACGACTGTTGTGAAGTTACATTTTCACTCTTAGGAACTCCGAGATTTGTGCTGGAATTGCACGGCCCCGATCAACTGTAATTTTCACCCACATCAATCACTATTCAAACAATGATTTCTACAACAATTTAATATTTTTGTAATTTAGATAAGGGATGGTAATTTCAGCTAATGAAGAGATAGGGGAGAAGATTGAACTTTTCTATGTAAGAAATAGAGGGACAAATGAAAAACACATATATGTCAATAATTAGCTATACGAGAATGGGCCACTTATAAAAGTATTATTGATTAATTTGAATAGTTTACATTGTTAGAAGAAAAAAAAAAGATTATGTGGGAAGCTATGAACTTTTGAGGAAGCTATGTTTGAGTCCAGAGTATCAATGAAACATATGCTAAAATTTGCACCAGTGTATGTGGAATGAGATCATATAAAATATAAATAGTCCATATGTGTATTGTGGGATGAGATCATATAAAATATAAATAGTCCATATAAGTTATGTATATGTACCTAGACACCTATTTTGTCGAATATTCAGATCAGATTTGGACTATTCTTTAATAACCGGAATTTAACTGGGTCCGAATCCGATTTTTAGACACTTGTGTTTCTCTAACCATATCCACAAAAATTCGAATACGAATCTGAATTCGACTAGAGTTTTCTAGATCCGTTTGTAGCCTTAACCAGGAGACAAAAAGTATTCTTCTCCCAGTGCTATTGGTTAATCAAATTGACACTTCTTGTCAGTCCACTGTCGTAGAAAATTATTGGGTATTATTGGTACTAGGTTGAACTTTCAAAAATATTTGACCTTTCAATCAACTGTCACAAAGTTATATAGATTTGCCTCGACTTGAACTTCAATGTCACTTGATAGTTGATACTGGTCGATGGAGCTAGATCTAGGCACTTGATTACTTCAACTTGAACACTTGATGCTTGAACTCGATGATGTTCAAAATTGATTACATGTTTTGAACTTTTAAATGCCTAAACATATAAAAACCCGAGTATTGTGCATTTTAAGAAATCCACTCAATTAAAAGTAAAAAAAAAATTTAAAAAACCATCCGACTATTTTTTTTAACACAATTTTTAAAAAAAAATCTCACTCACTCATGCCTAGAAAACATTGTTGTGAGGTTTTTTTTAAAAAAAGGTTGTGTGATTTTTTTTGAAATGCACAATACTTGAGTGAGGTTTTTTTATATTTAGCCATTTTAAAAACTATTTTGATACTTGAGCTCTCACTATTACTTTGCCTCCTCTTTATATTGAAATATGCATTAGCCTTCAAAGAAGACGGTTATTGTCAGTGAGGACAATCAACTGTCCTAGATAATTGTTGTTCTCTGTTGCGAGTCAACTATTCCAATCAAATCTAAATCTATGTAGTTACGGATTTGGGTAAAAAAATCCATATTCCAAACCAAATTGAGATGCTAAAATTTCCTAGGGTTATGAAATAGAGTAAGATTGATTGGAAACTTCTAGGATTTTGAGGGAGAGCTTTTGTAAACGAGGAAATCACTTTATGGCCATGTAGAGAGAGATCGGTAAGTTTTAGATTAAGAAATTTTTTATTCTACATAGTTAGAGGCACGATTGTTCTCTGATGTTGATGTGTACTCTTCTTGTTGATTATGAATTTCTTTCGGGTTGTCTTCCTAAATATGTGTTAGATCTACTATAGTTGCTGGATCATCTTCACTCATTTCGACCACTCTGCGTTCAAGGAAAAATCTTTACTTTTCCCAACACTTTCAAATACGACAAGGTACACATGTCTTAAACTCAAACTTGGCAAAGTTTTATAATACAACTTCAACTTCTTTTACACTTGGTTTCTATTTGATCTTTTTCACCAGAGATTTTTATTTGATGTTCAATCTAATTATCCCCAACTTAACCATGTACCTTCGAACTTGATTTGGACAATCCCAGTTCACAAAAATAACACTCCAAGAGCTGATTACCCAGAAAGCTAGATTAATAGTTGTTTGGTCGGGCATTAAGGTCAAATCATTAGAGCTGAAATTCAGTACAGCTTTTGAGTTAGGTGTTTCCCCCAAACTTTATATAAAATCTATAACCCTATTTTTACCTAATTTTCTATGGGATTTCACTCCTAAATATATTTAAATTTTGTTGTGTTTGTGCCTTCCATACTTGGTGGGAGTTGAGTTGAAGAAGAAAAGGCAGTGAGAAGAGGAATCGAATCGAAGATAGGGGTTCAAAAGGAGTTGCTTTTGCTGCCAGGGAGATACCAGTCGACCGCCAGTTAAGGCAATTGACCGCATGTGTCTTGATTGGGCTCAACTTTGTTGTCGTCGACTGTCACTTTGGGGAGTCAACAACAAGCGGCGACATGCACCTCTTTAGGCTAAAACTTGGGGTTTATTTTAGGCCGGGCATTGTTCTCTAAGTTACACCAAGGCTCTATAACATGGCTTAGGTGAATTATTAGGATCCTACAAACTAGGGTTTTTAGATCTCTATAAATATCAATTGTGGCCTCCTTAAGAGGTAAGTATTTCATATAATTGTTATACATTGTAAATAGTATATTATCTTCGAGTTAAATAATATCTCGGTTATTTCTCCCCAAATTAAGTTTGCCAAATGGGGACAATGTGTGTCATTATGTTTGGTGTGATCTACTTGCTTACTTAGTTGTTTACCGTGACCGGTTTACGCCTTTCACTTTATTTTCGTTGTGTCGAATCATGGTATTTTTGTAACAACTGCTTATCAGAACAATAACTAGTATCAGAGTTTCAAGTTCCTTACTGAAGATGACTAGACATAGTTTCTTAAAGATGAAGCAGTTCGAAAGGATGATCAACATTGATATTTAGAAGATGGACATGTATGATGTTGTAACACCCCGAATTCCAAAACAGACTGAATTCGAGTTCCACATGATCTTTTCACTTCTCTTCGTACAATTTTACAAGAAAATAAAACTTTACTTTACATCAGAGTTACAATTAAATTAATATTTATACAGCGGAAGTAAATTTTTACAACAATGAATAAAATACAACAACACTTGAATAATATTTAAGCATCAATTCCTCCTTAGTCTTTTTCATGTTCTTTACCCTGCATAGAAACTATTGGCATGTCAGTTCATTTAACTGACGAAATATTATATACGGTCATCCTCTCTATGCCGAAAATAGTATAACAATTCTCAACACTTAACAAACCACAAACTTGTTCACAAACAAAGCTAAGGGGACTATCCTATTGATGTCGTGTCGTGAATGTTCACTTAGTCCTTAATGCAATTATTTATGTTATATGACACTAATGCGCACTTGTTCAGAGTCTATGCAGCCCATACTATATAGGTCTGAGGGCAAGCCCTTAACCGTTCTTCATCTTGTAGGGTTTCATCCCTCGCCATGACTTAATCTACTACTGTAACTAAGGTAAGTATCCTAGATGTTCTATGACCTACGAACTCATGTCTAGGCGCCCTGGAGAGAATCCCAACGCACTGTCACATGACTCATCATGCAGGCATCATGTGGTAATTCACCTCCTACCTTAGACATGACACCACCTGCAGTCACCAAACACCCCACAAGCGTCGCCACCGGGACGGTACTCTGGAGCAGTATCCACATCCTACTTATGACGCATCATGGGACATCCTGTGAATACTCTCACGCCGCCAATCCAATGGTCCTCATACTCATGTTTTTCTCTTACTTTCATCACCTCTTCACTATGTATCTAGTCTTTAATTTAATTGAATCATGAACAAATCAATCCCTTAGGGTTAGCACTCCCACTATACCGGTCTTATTCATTCGTTTCACATGACCCAACTCTTGGTCTTTTCATTTCAAATTTCATCTTAACATTTCTTTTATTGCCGGTATAAGGCTTAGCCACACCTTAGTTCTTAATTTCGACTCATAATTACAATATTGAGTTTTTCATACTCATAAGTTCTCTTTTTCATGATTAACAATAATTTCATTTCATGTTCATAGCACTTGTATATTCAAGTTCTTTCATAAATTCATCAAGTCATTCAATTTCAATTTCATGTGCAACATCATGCATAAATAAATTCAACATGTCATACTTAATAGTTTATTCTTTCCACATACTTTCTTAATCTTATTTTAATCAGCACTAATTTCATTTGATTCTCCTACTAATGTTCATTTCATCCATTTAATTCAAAAGGTCACAAAGTCGTATTTTCATTCATAAACAATACTTAAATTAACAATGAGAGTTCATAGATAACACATTTGAATTTTCTTTCGTTCAAAAATTATCCTTTATCACGTAGTATAATTTCTCACAAAATAGGTTATTTTTATAATTCTCAAAAATACAAATTTTTATGGAATCTTATCCAATTTTTCACCTCTAATTCACCTTTATTTTATCTAAATAATGCACAAATATTTTTCACAAGATCTACATATTTTTAGAATAATTGTAGTATTTTTTTGGGATTTTTAAAAGTCAAAAATTTGATTTTAAACTCAAAAAAATCAAAAATTTTCAAATCTGCCGAAAGCCAGATTCGAACCTGTGAGTAATCTGCTGTGACACGTTCACTATTTTTTTTTTTTTGTAGCTAATCATTTAGCAGGAAAAATGGAAGATTTCGCGAGACTCTTCTTGGTAAACGGGTCGATTATTCGGGGCGTTCCAAGTCAAAAGCCACCAAAAGCCAACTGGGCTACGACGCCTATGCAATATGTGAAGGGGTTTTAATAAGGTAAGTTTTGTTTTCGGGTTTTGGGTTTTTATTCAAAAACTGAAATTAAAAGGCAGGGCTTAGGTTTCGAACCGGAGACCCTTAGGGTGCCACCGCACCACTAACCACTTGGTCTAAGGGACCAGATTGTCTCAAAGGGTATTGGGTTGTTTATAACCCAGTTCTCTGTTCATTTCTAAATTTTATAATTCTCAAAATGATTTGTTTCTTTTTCTTCTCTTTTGAAAGCAAAAATCTCCAGATTTTACCATACATGGATTTATAGTAAACCAGTGTTTTTATAACTATTATTTACTTTATAAAATATGTATTTTGGTCCTACTTTATGTTCTATGTCCATGATTTTGACATTGAGAACAAAACGTCATATTTCTTCATACTTTAGAGTTAAATTTCCACATCTACTATTGTAGCGCCCCGAATTTCTAATATAATATCTTAGAAAATACGTGGCACAATTCCCAACATCAACTTCAACGTAATAGTACACATAGCCCAAAAAACACAGATAATTTTTATTTCGAACTTTTGTTACAACAATCATTTACAAACACAGCGGAATACAAAACACCTTGAATTACAACTTTTTTTTTTTACAACACTTCTTTTACAAATTTTATACAAAGCTCTATTATATCAATTTATCTCAAAACTATCTCAAGCATCCAAACCTCCAAGCTCTAAGCAACAACCTGTAACACATGAGGCTAGAGATGATCCCTAACCCCCAAACTAAAGGGGTCAGCCATAATGGTGTGAGTGACATAAAAACAAACAACATAATTAAATCATAATATACTGAGTCATCAACAACATGCATTAACAACAATAATATATGAATGAGAAATAACAAGTAAGTAAAGCATAAAAATATCATGGAATGAATACAACAAGTGAAGCTAGACTAAGTGTCAAGTGTAGGAAAAACAGGAAAACACAAGCATAAACCAAGTCAAGAAAACACAAGCTCTATATGCTGACTCTCTAATGCATACTTGTCGGATTCTATGCATTACTTAGTACATAGGTCCGGTGCAAGCCCTTAACGATCTCCACTTTATAGGGATAACCCATCGTTATGCAACTAATCCTACTACAGTGATGGGAAACAAGATCCAGAATACTCCGCGAATAGACACCACAGCCCTCGACGCGCAAGCATCATGTAAGATAGCTTAAAAACAACAACTAGAGAATCATCTCCCAAACCCGTATACCCCACGAATAGGCTTGCAATGCCCTCGACGTGCAGATACACCAGGTACATTCCGTGAATAGGTCTGCCGACCCTCGACACGCGAATGCACCCTGCATGCTCCGTGAATAGGCCTGCAGACCCCCGATACGCGAACACATAAATATCCTCTCGAGACAGAACAACAAACAGTCCTGGAACGCATCCGTTGGACTAACAAACTATGAGCCTATACTTACGTTTTCCAAGTTCCATCACATTCCCACTAGTGCCTGTCCTTAAGTTGATTATTATTAAACCACAAAATTCCCATCTCTAGAGTCAGTGTATCCTGTCGGACTTAAATACTCAACAACAACTAAACCAAGACCCCCCAGGTCTAACTCAACAAATCTCAACTACCGGTTCACAGGACTCCCACTCAACTCCTAGAGATCTCAAGAAGACCAAAACTCACTAATCCATCGTCAAAACGATCTAAAGGGAAAACCTCTCCAATCAAAAAAATCCAAATATTTATAAATTTTCAGAATCCAAATCCAATAATAAAATATTTTGAAAACATATGTTCTATAGTAAGAATAACATTTAGAATAGTAAGTTATAGATCCAAAAACATTTATAGAATAAATCATTTAAAAGAACATCAGAACAACTCAAGAAAAGCATCATAACCAGTCGACTGTCCAGAGTGAAAAACTAACATCTTTAAGAAAATAAAATCCAAGTATTTACAGTCGACTGTAAAACTCACCAGTCGACTGTCCAGAGAGAAATTCAGTAATTTTAGGAAAATAAGTCTAAGTATGGCAGTCGTCTGAAAAGGGTATAGGTCGACTGTCCAAAGTGAAAAATACAATAACTTCGAGAAAATAATTTGAGTGATACCAGTCGACTGTAAAAGTCATCAGTCGACTGTCCAGAATCAAATTTCAAGAATACTATTAAAAACAGCAATCGAGTCGTGCCAGTCGACTGTAAAGGTCACAACAGTCGACTGTCGACCTACAGACTGCAGACTTTAGGTTGTGTATATATCAACTGATACGAAGATTTACTTTACAAAACGAAATCTCTAAAAAGTATATTTCTGATATAATCAAATACAACTTATAGAATATACAAAGGTCCATAGAAACCAATCAAAACCACTTGAATAGATAAAATAACTTTTGATGAACTTCTTCAAATAAACCATGAATGTGTGCATATATCAAAATTAGAGTTTTTAAGAAATCAATCATACATCAAATAACTTTGTTTTATATTCCAAACCATATCAATACCAAAATATTCAGATCTAAACATAGCATTTGAGAAATCCAAATTCGAACAACATCTTTCACAAAATCACAAATCCCCATTTTAGTCATCATAACTCAAATTCTCAAAACATGCATGGTCTTTTATTCCATTACTCATTCTCAAATTTCTCAAACTCAATCTGAACTAATCTCAATAGTTGATTCATAAACAAAACAAATTTATCATCAACATGGCCAAGTTGTTTTCATCCAACTCACCAATAGTCCCAAAAATCTCATCTTTAATTAATTAATAGCATAACATCCCTCATACTAAATCAAATCAGCAATAATTCAAAGAAAATGACTACTCACAATTTATATTAGGTTCTCTAACAAATCGAAAATCATTCACATGCAAATATCTAGGGTTCTTCTCAAAGATCCAATTTTTCATCCATCCAACATACATATTCATACCAAACCCTAGCATGCTTTCTAGCAAATAGAATTCAATATCCAAGATCCATCATATAACATTCACAAAATGAAAGAAGACAACAAATCACTTACATACAACATTCAATAAACAAACAAAAACAAAACAACAAACAATTTACATCACTCACTTCAAATGAAGAATCCAATTGAATAAGCAAAATCCTTCTTTGCGAAATCCAATATCTTCTCTTTCAATCTCCAAGAAAAAATAAAAATAATAAACCTTGTGTTGTGCAGCGAATGACGGCTGCACTCCACCTTTTATATAGGCCGGAATTGAAGAATTAGGGTTTGAAACATATTTGCAAAATAATCTTTTCAAAATATAACTTTACATATATAAACCTTTCTTTATAAAATAGTTAAAATAAGTTGAATAAATTAAAACCAAATCAAATCCTTTTACTACTGAGTTTTCCAGCAATCCAGCACAGCCCAAAAATAAGAAAAATTCGGATTTGCACTTAGGGTGGCAATTTTGCACAAAAGTCCTTCTTTTGTAATATTTGCAAATACATCATAAAATATTCGTAAAAATCCAGAAAATTTAGAAATAATATCTAATAATACATATTATATTTTCCAATACAAGTATCTGACTTTTACTTTCCAGAAAAATATTTGCACAAGATCCAACATAAATTCCATATTTGCAAAAACATCATATTTGTTTAAATCTTTACCAAATCAAATCTAAATAAAATTTAAATATATTTTAATTTCAATGATGACCATGGAAAGCCCAAAAATCAGTAAAAAACGAATTTTCATAATTTATTTGAGATCCAAACGGCTTTTTACATAAAAGCCCCTCTCCTTCGAGGTATTTCTAAAAATGGTTTCTTTACTCAGAAAAATCCCAAAATTTAGAATATACTCCATTATAAGTAGGAGAATTTATCAAAAATATAAAATTGGATATTTACAACAAAAATATTTGCACATGTTTTACATGTGCAAAAGATAAATCTTTAGAAAAATATTTATTAAATCTCCCGAAAATTATTTTAATTCATTTTCTAATCTCAAAAATAGTATTTAAAAATACGGGGTACTACAAATATATTCCCTTGTTCTTTTACTCATTAACAACCTACAATATTTAAGATACAATTTTCTCATCTTTCTACAACAGTGAAACTTTATTTTTGGCAATCAATTACACACAAAGCTTTTAATTCAACTAATTGTCTAATAAGTACAAATTTCATCATAGAATTCAATTTAGAACATGTAGTAAGACAATATGGTAATTTCTAGCACTTTAATTCACAATTCATCTATCAGCAATCATTTTATCAAACATTCTCTAAGTTACCATTCCATCTCTAATTAAACAAACATGGTTCCAATTTCACCTAATTGCTCCATAATAATTTTATCAAACCATCCCTAGCATGGTATCTAGATCTAGAAGTATGAGAAACACCCACCTATTTGGAGAAACGAAAATGAAAGCTCCTAGAATGCAAGAAAGTGGCATTCTCCTCCTAGAATGTATTGCAATTGCCTTCTCCTCCTTGATGCTTGATTGCAACCCGAGCCCACCAAAGCTCATTGGATGCTAGTGTCACATCCCGCTTTCCAAAAGAATACGGAATACGGATACGTAACAAAAGCCCAGCGAATGATTTTCATCATCCATAAGCTATTCAAGAAATCTTTACAACATGCATAAGAAACGTTCAGAGTCGGAAGCGAATTAATCAACCACATGCACATAATGAGTCAAAATTCCAACAAGAATACTTGAAATCACATACATAAATCTCAAACAGTCATGATCTGAATAAAACACATGTCTTGGGTCACATCGTCCAAATACAAGATAAATCCAAGTCTCAAAAATACATTATTGTTCAAGCACGATACAAGAAATAATATAATAACAAGCGGTACTAATACTTCAAGCCTCCGATATCATCTGGAAATTGTTCTCCAAAATCTGCAATTCAACGAATGCAGGAAAGAGGAAAAAAGAAAACACAAGTACCCGTCAATTGCAAGTCACGGGTCACTTATAATGTAGGATACAAGTACATGGGAAAACTAATTAGCACATGGTATAAGTATGATGTCAAAGTAAACAACTAGCATGGTAAAAATGATCAAGTACATGGCATAAATCAAGTGTCAAGAAATCAAGTATCATGTAAACATGCATCAAGTGTCAAGTATCATATGTTCATGTATCAAGTATCAAGTTTCAAGTCTCATGTATCATGTAGTCAAGTATCAAGTAAGCATGTATCATGTTCAAGTATCATGTTCAAGTAGCATGTGTCAAGTCTTGTAGTAAATTACTATCTAGGTAGCACTTCATGCAGCCCATACGACATGGTTACTACAACAAAATAGTTTTCCTTTAGATTTCATAGTGGATCATAGAGGGCAATATACTCAGAGACAAATCAAGTAATCGAGCTCCAAACTCCAAGTATCATGTATCATGTAATCACGTGTCAAGTTGTGCAAGTGGCAAGTATCGTGTCTTACGTGCAAGTATCAAGTAGTCACGTATCAAGTATCATGTCTCAAGTAATCACGTAGGATCAGTGGATCTCCTTCCGAGTACACATTTCTGAATTATCCACTATTAGATCTGTCCCTTAAATCCCGACTTGGTTATTTATTATTAATGTCAAACAAGCATGTATATGTGCAAAATATATCAAGAATAACATAGCACGATCATGTGACAAGTGCAAGTTGCAAGATAAACATGTACGAGTGCAAGCTATCTCATAAAAGACTAAAATAAACACATCTCAAGTTTAGGACAGTAAGACCATACTGTCGTAAAATAGTGATTCCCAGTGTTACAAATAAACAAATCTAGATCTGTCGAAGGATCTGGAAAATAGACTTCCACACGAATCCAGTGAATATAATTAAGTCATATACTAGTTCACAAAAATACAGCTCAAAACTGATTTGAATACAGAAATTAGGTTCAGCCAGAAATCAAGAAAACGAATTAAAGAACAGGAAAACAACATGAGAACACATTAAATAAATGCACGAAAAATCTGGGGTATTCCCCTATATGTCCAGTAGCTAAATATAAAGTTTCAAAATTTTCCAGGAAAAATAGATCAGTCATCAAAAATACGAAAGCATCAAGAAAACATAGTTTGGCAAATCTGGAAATCCCAACACTGCTACACGAAAACTAAGATATCTCGCAACCAATGAAACGAAATCCAATTCTGCCAAAGGGATATGAAAATAGATAAAATATACTAAATTCACCAAAATTATGGGTAATCCCTAACTTAATAAATAAACACTGAACAAAGTTTTGGATCAAAATAATATGTATAGCATAGTTCTTGAAAATAGTTTGTTATCAAAATTTCCGAAAAACAGAATTTGAAAAAGATCGACACCTCTGTACTAAAATAGTCATAACTCAGTCATACAAAATCCAAATTAAGCAAGGTTAGAGGGGTTTGAAAATAGACGAAATTATCTAAAACTCATGTTTTATACCGAAATTAAGATACTGTAACACCTCGAATTTGTAAAATACCGAAAATACTCGTTTTTATATATTTGGAGTGGTGAAAATTATTTTTGATATATTTTATTTAAATATGGATATTGGTATGGATATTTGTGTTAGGTGGGTGTTATTGATATATTGGGGGTTATGAGTTGAGTTTTATGTGAAAAAATATTGTTTACTTTATTTTCTACTGTTGTAGGGTTATTATGAGACAATTTTATGTATTTTACAATGTTAGTATTTTCAAAGTGTAAGAGTTGGGGCTCATTTGAAATATTTTTGAGATTGGGGGCTTATATGTAATACACTTATTTATTTAATGAACACCCCCCCCCCCATTTCTTCTTCCACCTCCTTCTTTCTTTTCTTTTCCTGATCCCGACCGAACACCCAAGCAGACCCACTTCGGCGATTCTTCCCCACCCCATTTCTCCATGGTTTTCGAATTAAATTGAGGGATAGGCTAATTGAAGGGTTCTCTACAACGTGGTAGCATCAAATTTTCGAAAGGATTTCGGAAAGGTAAATCCTAAATTATTTTATTATATAAAATTGAGTGCGGTTAATTTCTTTTGAGTCGGAGTATTATGATAAGGAGATTAGAAGATGTTGGGAATAGTAGAGGTGAGAAATTAGTAGATTATTGGAGCGTTTACAAGTTGCTAATAAATTAGGATTTTGGGTTTGTAAAAGAGAATTGTATATGTGAGAATTATCTTCTTCATAGTAGTAGAATTTTAGTAGAACTATTAGAATAAGTTGGGGGTGATTTTAGTAATTGTTTAGGGATAAATATCCTGTAGGAATTTAAATATTACGTGCAACGCACATGTGCATCCCAGGCGTTCAATAAAATGCCTGAGTGATATTAGAAGTAGTGTTATTATTTTCTGTGGTTGATTAGGATGTTTTGAGCCTTAATTGCTTTGAAACTTGATAATAGGATATAATAGTGACTTTGGATGCGAGATGGCATGGTGGTGCTTCGAGTCTTCGCGGGATATTCTGTGAGTATGATCTTTTTATTTTATGTGCATAACGTGCTATGGCAATGTTAAAATATGGTTTGCTGTGGGTGAAATGTAAAGTATATTGAATATAGAAAAATTCGTATGTATGATACGGAGTAAATTATGAGGTGTAAGGAATTAGTATATATATGTATGAGAGTGTGTTGATGTTTGTAGATAAATATCTATATGCTTCGGGGTTGTAATGATCAGATATATCTATGTGAATGTATGTGTATGTGTGATGTGGGATCTCATGACTAATGTAATAAGATGGGAAGCATGATGTGTGTAGATATATATGATATGTGAAATATGATATGTCAATGTGACGTGATAACATGATGAAATAATGATATGGTGTAGGTGTGTTATGTGGGTGATAAATTGGAAATTTTATGTGATAATGTGATGCGAAATTGATATGATGTGTGTGCGACGTGTGGGTGGTAAATGAGAATTTGATACGATAATTGATGAGACTAATGGCCTGTGTGTGCTTATGAATTTAATGGAGTTATAGGCATTCACGTTCTATTATAAAGGTGTATACCGAGATATATTATAAAGGAGTTATGTTATACAGGAGATATATTTATATATATGGCGAAATATTATAAAGGAGATATATTATAAATGAATATATGGAGATATTTTATAAAGGAGTTATTTTATAAAGGAGTTATTATAAAGGAGTTATATAATAAAGGTGATATATAGAGTAATATTATAAAGAAGTTATACTGTAAAGGAGTTATTTTATAAAGGAGTTATATTGTGAAGAAGTTCTATAATAAAGGCGATATATATGTATTTAAAGGAGATAATTTAGTATTGCAGTGCCACACAATCTCCCAGGGGTTTGGGCTAGACCCCACAGGCCCAGGATACACCAGGGAACAGGAGTTATATATTGCCCCAAATTTTATATTTGGGGAACAGGAGTTATATTTATATTGCCCCAAATTTTATATTTGGGGATCAGGAATTATATATTGCCCTAAATTATATTTGGGGATCAGGAGTTTCCCTCGCTGGTATAGGGCCAGGAGGAAGACGTAGCCTCGGACGTGTAAGACTCTGTGTGAGCGTCGATCCGCGTGTTATATTTTATTTTTGACTTGCCTTTTGGCTTTAGTCTTGGTTGGACAAGCGCGCAACCGTACTTTCAATCCAGCCCACAAATGAGAGATGCTTAGGACACCTGGATCTGGGTGATATGGTGGGTTAGCGGGATTGAAATGTACGGGAGGGGAGGCACAGAGATCCCTGTGTTGTACGAGGAGGTCAGTTGTGTGGGCACTGAAAAGAAGAAAATATAAAGGTGTATATGTGTATTGAAAGAATGTATGTATAAATAAAGATATTGATGATATAATATATTACGGAGACTATTTATATTATGGGATATATATATATATATATATATATATATATATATATATATATATATATATATATATATATATATATATATATATATATATTGGCATTTGGCTTGAGATGTGATGTGATATTACCCAGACTATGTGTTTGGTGTGCGGTGATTATTACCCAAGCTATCGGCTTTGGGGTGTGATATATGATTGCCCAAACTATGTTTGGGATATGGAGTATATTGTGATGAGAAAGAAAGTGAAGTTAATGGCATTTTGTGCTATAAGTGATATGTTAATGATGTGATGAAATGCAAGTAATTGCCATGTGTACTGAGATGTTATGTTTTGTGATTATAAGACATGAATTAATGTGATATTATGAGAAGAGGTACATATGTTTATGGCGTGATACTTAATACAATACAATAAAATAAATACTTGTATTATGAGATTGGTTATGAAAATGGTTATTAAAGAAAGTATGTTGTGTTATAAGTTGTGTACCTTGGAAGTGTGTTGAGGAACTACTCGCCCGCCATTTTCGTGGAAATGGTGGGAACTACCTGCCTCGACACAACTTTCAGGACGAATGGGTGGGTTGTTAATATGATGCCCGTATTGTAGGTTGGAAATAAAAAGTGAAGTAAATTGAAATATGTGTTGTGAGGGAAATGAAAGTAAGTTATAACCATGATGAGTTGATGATGGGTATGATGATGTATTGAGAGTGTAAAGAAGATAGTTGTAATGTATGATGAGAGTAAAGGTGATGGATTGTGAGAGGTGATGATAGGTGTTGTCAAAAATAAATGAATGCGGTGTGATGTAATATGAAAATGAGAAAGAAAGGGTTTATGGATGAAAATGAGTATGAAAGAATACGAGTCGTGAGTTTGTAGATGCAAATGCATGGCAAATGAAGTGCGTGGCTAAATAAGTATGAAGAAAAGTGGCAGTGACCTTATGTGTTTACCTATGTAAATAAAGAAATGATGAGGTGTTGGTAATTGTGAAAGATAGAGTATTTGCGTTGGAGAGTTCAAAATGAAAAGTAATGGAGTGTGAATTAATATGTTGCTATGTGATTGAGTGTGAATTGAAGGAGTTGTATATATATATATATATATATATATATATATATATATATATATATATAGTTACAAATTAATATGATGCATTTAGTAAAGGGTGTAAAGTTATGGATACCTATGTAGACGGATGAAGATTTGTCGAGTACTTGATACAAAGTCGTATTTTTGATGTTTTAATGTTCAGATTCAGGTTGAATCTTCTTACCTTGATATTTGTAAGTTTAATTTATTCTTTGTATATAGTTTGGTTTATGTAATAGACTAGTGAATTATACTCACACCAGAAATGGCTAACCCCTTAGTGTTTGGGGGGTTAGGGAGTTCCCGAACTACCCTAGATCCCCTACTGTTACAGGTCCTTAGCAGTGCAGAGGTGAGGCGTAGATTTCGTAGAGTGAAGTCATTTACTTTAAAATTTATGTATAATTTCAGTTATGGGAATAGTGGAATTTATGATTTAAATTGTATATTAGATGTATAAGCATGTATATGATGATGATGAGTGTAGTGTGGAGTAGTATGTGGTTTTTGTGACCCGTACCCATCTCGTTGTGGTGTACCGGGCCCTGTGGTAGGTTTTACAAAGGTTTTTCTAAAATTCTTACCTCGTTTTCAAAGAAATTTATGGTTTTTATTTGATATTTGATATTCTGTTATGAGTTTGGCCCCCAGAGCATGATATTATATTGCTTGTGTGTTTCTGCTCAATTTGGCCTGGGGAGCTCTTGATATTATTGCCTGTGATGTGAGCTACGGAATTTAGAACAGAATTTCGTAAGCTTTTTTGTGTTTCGGGGCAGAAAATTCAGGGGAAAACTCTGCCAAAATTTTATTTGAAATATAACTTTCTTAGTTTATGTTTAAAGTGATATAGAAATTGAAAGAATTGATTTTGGAATCAAAAAAAAATTTGGGGAATTACAGTTTCGTATCAGAGCCTAGGTTAACTAGGAATGTTGTACCTGTTTCTAGTGATCTTGACTTGTGTGTATGGGTTTCATTTCGCTAAGTAGAGAATGTGATGTTTGTGCGAAGTTTGTTTTATGTTTTGACATAATTTTGCTATGTATGGATTTTGTTATTGAGTGAAGTGATCCCTACTATTTTTATCTGACTTTGGGTCAGTGATATCTTTTATAAGTCCATGTATATGATCTGCTTTATGGCACTTTTATTGTTTTCTTTAGAAGCCCTGGTAAGAAATTGTACACCATTAGAGAGTTTTGTTGTATTGCTTGCTGTGTGCCAAGTGGGGCTATTTCTTTAGGATCTAGTGTATGTCGTACAGGTGTATGCCCTATAGACTGTGGGGTGATGTGTTGTTGTGGTTATTATTTTAAAATGGGAGGATTCGGATGAGAAAGCCCGATGGAACCCAGTTTCTAAATGAGCGTAATGTATTAGATGATGTAAGTATGTCTGTTGGGCTCGGAGGTAATACCCAAGATGAAGATTGGAGGTGTGGTTTGTAAATTTCTTGATATATATCGGAGAACAGTTTTAGCTTTTCTGTGATCGTAAGAGTTTGAAGCACTTGTTTTCGCAAAATATTTTAGCAGGAGGCAATAAAGGTGGTTTGAGTTCTTTAGTGATGTTGATGTGGATATGAAATATCACCCGGAAAACACTAAGGTGACTGATGTCTTGAGTAGAAGTAGGATGTTGGCTTTTATTATGTCCCAAGAGTGGATGGTACTAGAATTATCTGGTCAATTTGATTTTTCCTTAGTAGCATAGGGCGACATGACCATGTATGTGGGCAGTTTATTAGTATAGTTGTTTATTCTACAGCTGACCGGTCGGATTAGGATTCGAAATTTTTGCTAGATGTAGAGGGTACATGACCTCATTTTGGATGATAAGCCTTTTTTGAGGTGTGTAGTCGACAAAAGAATTATGCAGATTAGCGGCGATCAAGACTTCAAGTTGCTAAGTTGCCGAAAGTTCATTGGTGCGTTATATTAATTACTATAATTGGGAGTTTGGGAGATGGTGAGGAGAAAGTATCCAGGATTGTTTGGACAGTTTTCTTAACCCCTGTAGCTCGAGGACGAGCTTCTTTTGAGGTGTGTAGAATGTAACACCTCGAATTTGTAAAATACCGAAAATACCTGTTTTTATATATTTGGAGTGGTGAAAATTATTTTTGATATATTTTATTTACATATAGATATTGGTATGGATATTTGTGTTAGGTGGGTGTTATTGATATATTAGGGGTTATGAGTTGAGTTTTATGTGAAGAAATATTGTTTACTTTATTTTCTACTGCTGGAGGATTATTATTAGAAAATTTAATGTATTTTACATTGTTAGTATTTTCAAAGTGTAAGAGTTGGGGCTCATTTGAAATATTTTTGAGATGGGGGGCTTATATGTAATACTCTTATTTATTTATTTATTGAATGACCCCCCCTCCCATTTCTTCTTCTTCCTCCTTCTTTCTTTTCTTTTCCTGATCCCGACCGAACACCCAAGCCGACCCACTTCGGCGATTCTTCCCCACCCCATTTCTCCGTGGTTTTCGAATTAAATTGAGGGATAGGCTAATTGAAGGGTTCTTTACATCGTGGTAGCATCAGATTTTCGAAAGGATTTCGGAAAGGTAAATTATTTTATTGTATAAAATTGAGTGCGGTTAATTTTTTTTGAGTAGGAGTATTATGATAAGGAGATTAGAAGATGTTGGGAATAGTAGAGGTGAGAAATTAGCAGATTATTGGAGCGTTTACAAGTTGCTAATAAATTAGGATTTTGGGTTTGTAAAAGAGAATTGTATATGTGAGAATTATCTCCTTCATAGTAGTAGAATTTTAGTAGAACTATTAGAATAAGTTGGGGGTGATTTTAGTAATTGTTTAGGGATAAACATCCCGTAGGAATTTAAATATTACGTGCAACGCACATGTGCATCCCAGGCGTTCAATAAAATGCCTGAGTGATATTAGAAGTAGTGTTATTATTTTCTGTGGTTGATTAGGATGTTTTGAGCCTTAATTGCTTTGAAACTTGATAATAGGATATAATAGTGACTTTGGATGCGAGATGGCATGGTGGTGCTTCGAGTCTTCGCGGGATATTCTGTGAGTATGATCTTTTTATTTTATGTGCATAACGTGCTATGGCAATGTTAAAATATGGTTTGCTGTGGGTGAAATGTAAAGTATATTGAATATAGAAAAATTCGTATGTATGATACGGAGTAAATTATGAGGTGTAAGGAATTAGTATATATATGTATGAGAGTGTGTTGATGTTTGTAGATAAATATCTATATGCTTCGGGGTTGTAATGATCAGATATATCTATGTGAATGTATGTGTATGTGTGATGTGGGATCTCATGACTAATGTGATAAGATGGGAAGCATGATGTGTGTAGATAAATATGATATGTGAAACATGATATGTCAATGTGACGTGATAACTTGATGAAATAATGATATGGTGTAGGTGTGTTATGTGGGTGATAAATTGAAATTTTATGTGATAATGAGATGCGAAATTGATATGATGTGTGTGCGACGTGTGGGTGGTAAATGAGAATTTGGTACGATAATTAATGAGACTAATGGCCTGTGTGTGCTTATGAATTTAATGGAGTTATAGGCATTCACGTTCTATTATAAAGGTGTATACCAAGATATATCATAAAGGAGTTATGTTATACAGGAGATATATTTATATATATGGCAAAATATTATAAAGGAGATATATTATAAATGAATATATGGAGATATTTTATAAAGGAGTTATTTTATGAAGGAGTTATTATAAAGGAGTTACATAATAAAGGAGATATACGGAGTAATATTATAAAGGAGCTATATTGTAAAGGAGTTATTTTATAAAGGAGTTATATTGTGAAGGAGTTCTATAATAAAGGAGATATATATGTATTTAAAGGCGATAATTTAGTATTGCAGTGCCACACAATCTCCCAGGGTTTGGGCTAGACCCCACAGGCTCGGGATACACCCTGGGAACATGAGTTATATATTGCCCCAAATTTTATATTTAGGGAACAGGAGTTATATTTATATTGCCCCAAATTTTATATTTGGGGATCAGGAGTTATATATTGCCCTAAATTATATTTGGGGATCAGGAGTTTTCCTCACTGGTATAGGGCCAGGAGGAAGACGTAGCCTCAGACGTGTAAGACTCTGTGTGAGCGTCGATCCACGTGTTATGTTTTATTTTTGACTAGCCTTTTGGCTTAAGTGTTGGTTGGACAAGCGCGCAACCATACTTTCAATCCAGCCCAAAAATGATAGATGCTTAGGACACCTGGATCTGGGTGATATGGTGGGTTAGCGGGATTGAAATGTACGGGAGGGGAGGCACAGAGATCCCTGTGTTGTACGAGGAGGTCAGTTGTGTGGGCACTGAAAAGGAGAAAATATAAAGGTGTATATGTGTATTGAAAGAATGTATGTATATATAAAGATATTGATGATATGATATATTACGGAGACTATTTATATTATGGGAGATATGAATATACTACGGGAGATGTATATGTATATATTGGCATTTGGCTTGAGATGTGATGTGATATTACCCAGACTATGTGTTTGGGGTGCGGTGATTATTACCCAAGCTATCGGCTTTGGGGTGTGATATATGATTGCCCAAACTATGTTTGGGATATGGAGTATATTGTGATGAGAAAGAAAGTGAAGTTAATGGCATTTTGTGCTATAAGTGATATGTTAATGATGTGATGAAATGCAAGTAATTGCCATGTGTACTGAGATGTTATGTTTTGTGATTATAAGACATGAATTAATGTGATATTATGAGAAGAGGTACATATGTTTATGGCGTGATACTTAATACAATACAATAAAATAAATACTTGTATTATGAGATTGGTTATGAAAATGGTTATTAAAGAAAGTATGTTGTGTTATAAGTTGTGTACCTTGGAAGTGTGTTGAGGAACTACTCGCCCGCCATTTTCGTGGAAATGGTGGGAACTACCTGCCTCGACACAACTTTCAGGACGAATGGGTGGGTTGTTAATATGATGCCCGTATTGTAGGTTGGAAATAAAAAGTGAAGTAAATTGAAATATGTGTTGTGAGGGAAATGAAAGTAAGTTATAACCATGATGAGTTGATGATGGGTATGATGATGTATTGAGAGTGTAAAGAAGATAGTTGTAATGTATGATGAGAGTAAAGGTGATGCATTGCGAGAGGTGATGATAGGTGTTATCAAAAATAAATGAATGCGGTGTGATGTAATATGAAAATGAGAAAGAAAGGGTTTATGGATGAAAATGAGTATGAAAGAATACGAGTCGTGAGTTTGTAGATGCAAATGCATGGCAAATGAAGTGCGTGGCTAAATAAGTATGAAGAAAAGTGGCAGTGACCTTATGTGTTTACTTATGTAAATAAAGAAATGATGAGGTGTTGGTAATTGTGAAAAGATAGAGTATTTGCGTTGGAGAGTTCAAAATAAAAAGTAATGGAGTGTGAATTAATATGTTGCTATGTGATTGAGTGTGAATTGAAGGAGTTGTATATATATATATATATATTTATATATATATATATACACACAGTTACATATTAATATGATGCATTTAGTGAAGGGTGTAATGTTATGGATACCTATGTAGACGGATGCAGATTTGTCGAGTACTTGATACAAAGTCGTATTTTTCATGCTTTAATGTTCAGATTCAGGTTGAATCTTCTTACCTTGATATTTGTAAGTTTAATTTATTTTCTTTATATGGTTTGGTTTATGTAATAGACTAGTGAATTATACTCACACTAGAATTGCCTAACCCCTTAGTGTTTAGGGGGTTAGGGAGTTCCCGGACTACCCTAGATCCCCTACTGTTACAGGTCCTTAGCAGTGCAGAGGTGAGGCGTAGATTTCATAGAGTAAAGTCATTTACTTTAAAATTTATGTATAAGTTCAGTTATAGGAATAGTGGAATTTATGATTTAAATTGTATATTAGATGTATAAGCATGTATATGATGATGATGAATGTAGTGTGGAGTATTATGTGGTGTTTGTGACCCGTACCCATCTCGTTGTGGTGTACCGGACCCTGTGGTAGGTTTTACAAAGGTTTTTCTAAAATGTTTACCTCGTTTTCAAAGAAATTTTTGGTTTTTATTTGATATTTGATATTCTGTTATGAGTTTGGCCCCCAGAGCATGATATTATATTGCTTGTGTGTTTTTGCTCGTTTTGGCCTGGGGACCTCTTAATATTATTGCCTGTGATGTAAGCTACGGAATTTAGAGCAGGATTCCGTAAGTTTTTTTGTGTTTCGGGGCAGAAAATTCACGGGAAACTCTGCCAAAATTTTATTTGAAATATAACTTTCTTAGTTTATGTTTAAAGTGATATAGAAATTGAAAGAATTGATTTTGGAATCAAAAAAAAATTTGGGGCGTTACAGATACTGACTGCAACACTGTCGAAAACAGCAAACAAAACAGAACAATGCCAAAAAAATCGATTTTTTCCCTTAGAACAAAATCAACATAGATTGAAGAATATTGATCCAAACACATCCAAACTTGAAATAAAGCCTACCAAGTGTCTAAACCTCATGATTTAGGGTTATGAACATGCCCACGCCAAGAATTTCACATGGGTCTCAACCAAAACACAATTTCACACAAGTCTCACATACACGACCTAAAATCAAGAACGGGCGAGTCCTAGGTTATATCATGTCAAGATTGTGTCGTTAGTCATCTATGGTCATATTTTCACAATAGAGACGAAACCCATCAAGAAAAACACAAACAAGGGGCGTCTCTAGACCCAACTACACTATAGGTGAATTTTTGGACTTGTATCAAACAAATGAATTGGAGTACAAGTTACTTGCCTTAATTTGGGGATGAAGAACGATGCAATCACGAATAGAAGCAAAACCCACGAACGAAATTTGATAATTCGCGAATCCAAGAAATCCCGAACAAAGATCTCCACACGAACGAAACTCCTTAAAGCGACGATGATCAAAGTGGCTAGCAGCCACTTGAGAACACCAAAAAGAGAACGAGGGAATATATGGTGCAAGAGTTGTGGCGGTGGTGGTGTGTAGGTGGTCGGCAAGGCAAGGGATGGAGAAAGGAGGGCTCGGGTTTGATGGGTGGTCGGAGGAGGAAGTGGTGGCCGACCTGGTGTAGGGTGCGGGTTAGGTGTGCAGGCCGGGAGCAAGCAAGAGAGGGAGAGAGAGAGAGGGGGCCGGAAATTAAGAGGGAGAGAGAATTAGGGTTAGGGTTTAGGGTTTGTAAGGGGTTGCACATATATATAGGGTCTAGTATGTGGGTTAATGGGTTAATGGGTTGGGTATTAAGGGTAGTATTAGGTTTATAATTGGCTTTGGTTTTTGGGTCAAATAAAATTAGGAATGCAAAAAGGATGAGGAATTCTTTGGCTTAAAAAAAAACTTATTAGGGATCAAAATAATGGGAGTGGGAAAAAGACAACCAAAATACCACCACAACACCAAGAAAAAGTAACAACAAAGATAACGAGACCAAAATGAGGGAATGATCAAAATAATGAAAAACGAACAAAAAAGACAATCAATCAAATACAAGAAGCTCAAAATGAAATAAAACGAATGTATATGGAAAACAAATCCAATATACGGTTCAGAAAAAAAAACAAGAGAGAAAATACACCAATACGAAAAGAAAAAAATACAGTAAATAATACACAAAAATGAAAAACAGGGGTTACAGCTAGCCGACCTCCTCTAGGTTGGAACACACACAAAAGTACACTCACTAATCTTTTATTAATACTTCTCAATCTTTTCACTCTCCTATGTATTTCCTTCTTTCTTTTCTTTACAAAATTTCTTAGTGTGTTGTATGCATACAAGTGAGGGGTATTTATACTAGTTTTAGGGTGAAATGGAGGGCTAGGATTGCATTAGATGGTTGTAGATAAATGGCTAGGATACATTGAGAAGTTGTAGCAACCACCCATGAGTAGTAACCACCCATCCACACAACTCCACTCCCCCACTCCTCTCCATGCATAATCCGGCCACCCTTGGGTGTCCAATGCACACACTCGTGCATGCACGTGTCCCAACTAGTGTCCCCTAATAAAAGTTGTACATTATAAATTAATTAATTGTCTACAAAATATGTCTACATGACAAGTTAAGGCAATTAAAAGAGTAATTAATTTATGGGCTTCAAAATAGTGGGCTTTTAGACTCATGGGTCAAAATAAAATATTTAATTTATTAGGTTGGGCTTAATTTAGAAAAACAAGCTTAGGCTTTTAAAAATGAGCTTAAAAATAAAGAGAAGGAAAGAAAATAATTATTTGTTCATGTTATAGAAAATCATTTTATATAAAAAAAAAATATTTATACAAAAATTTGTACGTGCACAACATGTAAAATCAACAATTTCTCATTTAATAAAATTTAAGATATTACAGATGTAATGGCTCAAAAGGGCTTGCATATTTCCGTAGAATGAGATAAAGAGAATCCTAATAAGCCGAAAATGTTGGACAGCATGACACACAAGAAGTGGGATGAGATTTTCTTTAAATGATTGAACTTTAATACGGTTGTCATTGAGGGGAAAAGTGAAGTGAAACTTCTTTGAGGAGAACTGTGCAGCAAGACTGTGGGAGAAACTAAAAACTGACTATTTTGGATCATCTTTACTGCATCAGATGTACAGGAAGTGAAAACTGTTTCGTTTCTCATTGAAGAAAGATACCTCTCTTCATAGTTATATAGCATAATTCAACAAGGTGTTCTCCGAGTTGAAGTCGGTCTTGCAACTGATATAAGCGAATAGGAAAAAGGTTTCAACTTGAAACATATGATAACCACCATGTTACACGGAAAATTTGCACTTAGGAAGAAAACTCAGAAATCATGGTCAGCTTCTTCGAGTTGCCTAGCAGTGGAGGGAAGTTCAAATTGAATAGATAGTGCACGTAGAGGAGGGTCTGTGTAACCCCTGTTTTTCCAAAAATGTATTTTTGTGTATTTTCTGTATTTTAAATTTTTGCAAATTATTTTTTTCGGTTTTCAAATTATTTTGTCAAAATGTATTGTTGGACCTTCTATCATAATTTGTTTTCGATCAATAATTTTATTGAACTGTTTTCTATGATTTTACATTGTAATACAAACCTTATTTTTGATATGGATACTTTGATCTCTAGTATTATTATTATTACTGTTATTTTCTTACACTATTATTGTTAGTATGGTTATTGTTTTATTATTATTATTTATATTTTTATAAAGTCCTAATTGTATATTTTTATTAGTTGGTTATTTTATTTTAACCTATTTTCCCCTATTGGATTTTACCCAAATACCCACTACCCACTATTTTAAACCCAATTACCCAGACCCAAAAATCTTTAAACAAAAAAACCCCCACAACCCGTTATTTAACCCATAACCCGTTACCCCCTTAACCCTAATCCCATCCTATATATTCTAATCCATGCATCTGTGCAGCTGTGTATCCCCACCTATTCACCTTCCACACCCATGCAGCCGCCGCAACTTCTCATCCCGCCTCTTCACCTTCCGCTCATCTCTCTCCAGTCGACCTCCCTCCGGCCTCCCGCTCTCGACGACAGCAGCGCCAGCACCTCCCTCTCCCCCTGAGTTCCTCCGCCGCAACAACAGCACTCCCTACCTCCTGCCGTGCGCCCTGTCTGTCGCGACCCTACTTCCTCAACGTCGATGCCAGCCACAGCATCCCCCGCAGCAGCGCCATGGCCGCCCTCTTGCGTCGTGCCACCCGCGACAACCCCTTCGCCCTCTGTTGCTGTCTCCCTGCCCTGCTGCAAGAAAGCAAGATTTCTATCGAATAAAGTATATACTTCGACTTTCGTGCGCTAGAACTTTGATTCGTAAACATAAAAGTACAGTCCGTACTTTTTTGCGAAGATTAGGTTCGAGGTTATTAGAAGAATTTTTTACAGAAGAAGAGTGGGTTCCTTCTTTGAAGTCGGAGGAGAAATTACCAAACGTCTAACACTCCCTCACGCTTGGCGTCAATGAGTTTTATTTGAAAAAAAAAAAGAAGAAGACTAGGCCTTCGCTGTATCGAATATGAATAATAGGTAACAATAGCATGGCACTTCAAATTCGGTATGAACAAACTATTATTTTATTGTTTTTCCTAACATAAGATTTTGTATGCCTACAGCCGGTGCACAGCCATGCGTCACCACCTCAGTCAGCCAGGTGCTCCCCCGACCCCCCTGGTCCCTCACCGTCGTTGCTCTCTCTGGTGCAGGTGACAGCATCTGCGACAAATCAGCCAGTGGGTGTTCTGTTCTTCAAGTTGGTCTTGATCATGTTTTGTTGTGGACCGTCCGATCGTGATCTTCTTAATCATCATCATCTAGTGGATCTTGGCCATCCGATCTTGATCTTGATCTCTTGGATCTAGCCGTTGGATCTCTTGATCGTTCTCTTGATCATCGAGATCCGTACCAAGTGTTCGTGATCGCAATTGTGACCGTGTGTTGGTGAGTAGTTAGTTCATCGTCCGATCGTGTTCGTGTTCCGGGAATCCGTTCCCATTATTCTCTTCTTTGCTTCGTTTCCATTATCGTCTCTCAAGCAAGTAACTTGTACTTCAATTTCTTTGTATGATACAAGTCAAAAATACTGCTTATAATGTGGTTGGGTTCTAGAGACAACTTGTGTGTGTGTTTTGTTTGATGGGTTTTGTCTCTATTGTGCTATTTGACCATAGTGGACTCACGACACAAATTTGACATGAAACAACTTAGGATTTGACCGTTCTTAATTTTGATCACATATGAGATATTTGTGAGGATTTGGGCGTTGTTGAGATCCATGTGTAAGACTTGTTTTAGATATGTTAGTTACCCTATTTCATGATGTTTGGACACTTGGTAGAATCGATTTCATGTTTGGTTATATTTGGATCAAGTTTTGTTGAATCTATGTTGATTTTGGGTTTTGAGGAAATTCTGTGGTTTTGTCGATGATCTGTCTTGACCAGTAATTTAGACCATATTAAGGTCAGAATCTTAATTTTAGTATAAAACATGAGTTTTAGAGAAATTTGTCTTCTTTCCAATCCCTCTAACCTTTCTCGATTACGTTTTCATATTTGTGAGATATGACTGTTTTACTACAGAGGTGTCGATCAATTCCAGATTTCGTTTCTTAATGATTTTGATGACTAAATTATTTTGATACTTGTGCTACACATATTATTTTGATCTGAAACTTTGGTCAGCACTTCTATATCTATTTAGAAATTACCTAGAATTTTGGTGGATTTTATTGATGAGTTTTATATGCCGTTTCATGCTTGTTTATGAAAGCGATACTTGCTGTATTTTGCTTGTTGTTCTGTAAAGAATCGTATTTTCACCTTATTTCCTTTTACTGTAAGGAAAATATTTATAAAATATGAAAGTTAGATTATTATGTCTATTTTCATCTCCCTTTGGCGGATATGGATTTCGTTTCACGGTTTGCGAGACATTACAGTTTTCGTACAGCAGTATTGGGAATTTCAGATATGCCAAACTATCGTTTCTTGATATTTTCTGATTTTTGTTGGCTAAACTAATTTTACTGGAATATTATGAAACTCTATATCCTGATACTAGACATATAGGGGATTACCCCAGATTTTTCCTGAATTTATTTGTGGAGTTTTAATGTTGTTTTTCTGACTGAGAATTCAATTTACTGATTTCTGGCTGAACGTGTTTTCTGGATTCAAATCAGTTTTGAGTTATATTTTTGTGAATTACTATGTGTCTTATATATAATCGCTGGATTCGTGTAGAAGTCTATTTTCCAGATTCTTCGACGGATTTAGATTTGGATTTCTGTAGTAACGGGAATCACTATTTTAGCACTATACTGTCTTGCTGTCCAGAATTTGAACATACACTGTTTTGCTCATTTATGTGATCGTATATCATCTATGCATGTTTATTTATTTCCCTAAAACTAATAATAATTATATCATGTTAGTTTGACACCATTTCATGCATCATCATGCCTGTTTGATAATTATAATAAAAGTGATCAAGCTGAGGTTTTTAAGGGAAAGATCTAGTAGTGGAAAATATGGAAACGTGTACTTGGAAGGGAACTAGTATTCCATACTGCTACTGTTACTGTTACTGTTACTGTTACTGTTACTGCTACTGTTACTGATTACCCTGTCGACATTACTTCTTATAGGAATGTGTAGAGGAGAAGAGAACCACTAGGTTCTTACTGTTACTGCTACTGTTACTGTTATATTTACTGCTACTCCTACTGTTATTGATACCTGAGTATACTGTCCCATTATGGTCCACTATGAAATGTAAAAGCGAAACTGTTGTTATAGCAAACATGTATCATAATATGGGGTGCATAAAGTGCTACCTAGCTAGTAATACACACTAGACTATAAGAACATAAGACTGATACTGTTAGACTGATACTGTTGGACTGATACAGCTATACTGATTCACTGATATACTAGGCTTACTGTTACTGGACACTGGTAGTTGCCATATGACACTATACTTGAACATTCATTTGTACTGTTAGTATACCATACTAGTTGGCTTTGTTTTACTGATTCATGCTAGTTATCACTGTTGTTGCACTATTCCATGCTATTTGTTAGTTTTCTCTGTACTTGTATCCTACATTATAAGTGGCCCGTAACTTACAATTGACGGGTACTTATTTTCTCTTTCCTTCTCCTGCAATTATTAATTGCAGATTTGGTGATCAGCTGCCCGATAGCGTATGTGATCTAAAGTTCTAGTTGGCTGGAGCTTTTGGCTATCTTCATTTATTTCCTGTTGCTCATTTTGAACAATGTATCTGTTACTTGGATTCTTTTTGTTTGGGCAGTATGACCAAGGATATTTGACTTGTTCAGATCTGGATATATTTGAGATTAATACATTTTGTTTCAAGTAAATTCTGTTGGTATATTGATTCAATTATGCATGTGTGGTTGATTCTCTTTCTTCCGACTCTGATTATTTTGTGAAATGTTGTAAAGATTCCTGAACAGCTTATGAATAATGAAAATCATTCACTGGGTCAATGTTACGTGCTCGTATTCCGTATTTTTGGAAAGCGGGGCGTGACATTGTTTTTAGTGGTATCAGAGCACCAGGTTTGGCTAATGTATTAGTTGCCTAATATATTTGACCAGCTTGGCTCATCTGGGATCTGCTCAATATTTCACCAACCATGCATACATGAATGAATTATAATCAACTTGATCTGATACTAGTCTTATTTCATTCATTTGAACCCTTCTTATTCGATTTCCTTGATTCCTTGTTTCTTCCTTGTCTTTTAGTCGTTCTCATTTGTCGATTCTTTATTGGGTATAATTTCATTCTTTTCGTACCCATATTCTTTTGATTCTTTCATTCATCTTGCATTATTATTCATATTATCTTTGTGCATTGTGTTTTCCTCACCCTTGATCATCAATTCTTTTTCTCTTGTTTTTTATTCTATCTTAGGTGTTTTCCTTGTTTGTTTTTCCCTGCTCATGTTCGCTTAGATTCTGGTGCAAGCAATCTCTTATTTTCTTCTGCCTCGTTGATTCCTTCTTATTTCAACTCGTGTGTCATTCATTGCTTTTCGTGCCTTGCATTCATCTTCATTTGGTGACTCATTTTGAGTATCATGCTAGTTATTCCTTCCCTGCCATATTCTCTTCAAATTCTGCTTGTGCCCCCTCATTCCTCTTCCTTCATATTCAATTCTTTGATTTCTTATTTTCTTTCGTCCCTTGTAGTCATCCTCCTTTGTTGACTCTTTATTGGGTATAAAATTCATTATTTTCCTGCCTTTATTTCTTTATATATTTATATATATTTCCGAATATTTTGTGTATTTCGATTATTATTTATTATATTTTGGATCTTCTATAAAATTATTTACTAAAACAAAAATTTTGTTATTTCGAATAATTGTGTATTTTAATATCACAAATTTCAAAACGTAACTTCGTACTTAAATTGAGCAATCAATATCTAAGTACGCATGGAAGATTGCATCATCTCGTTCATCGTATTGTTGCAACTGGATGTCGAGATGACAAACATGCAACTAGACGTCAATGGAGGCAAATTGTAACTGGATATCGGGGAGGCAAAATGTGCAACCGAAAATCCAGATGGCAACCTGCAACCTGATGTCGTAGAGGCAAATCTGCAACTTGATGTCGAGAAGGCAAGTCTACAGATGGATATAAATGAGGCGAACCCACATCAAAGAATTTCTGCTATTATTTTTATTGTTTTCCTTATTATTATTGTTATTACCATTACCATTATTATTATTGTATTTTTTTTCTTACCATTTTATTATTGTTGTTAATATTGAATTACTTTCACAAAAATGTTGAACCCCAAATTATATTATGTCTTGCATTATTATCCTTACCGGTATTGTTAATGTTTTATTATTATTATTCTTCTTATTTTTACCAGTATGATTATGATGATTATTATTGTTATTATTTTTTTTTAATTTTTTTATTATTAATATGTGTTGATTTTTGTATTTTTAATATTATTTTTGTTAACACCCATTAGTTTTGACCTAATTATTTAAATTAAAGCTCTCATCTAACGTCCAATTTTATTCTAGTGTCTCATTCTTTTCTTCCTGCTCGGATCGTCGTTTGGTGTCACGTGGTCTACAATGACATGTCTGCAACTTGGAACGTCACCATCAGAGTATCGCAGCGAAAGCGTGGTGGGCCCATAACCCACAGGTCACAGGATCCTCTTGTTACTTCTCCTCCCTTGTATTGTTTGTTTTGTTCCATTCCTTGCATTTGTTCTCATCCGTTGACTCATTGCTTGGTTCATCTCTTCCTTGTCCATTCTTTCTTTGATTCCAGCTCTATCTATTTCTTCATTTCTTTGCTTTGTTATCTTGCAAGTCTTGTATTGTTCCTTCCTCATTTTAATACAAGTCACTTCTTTCTTGCATTCCATTTTGCCATCATGCACCCATTCATTATTTGATTCAATCCTTCCTTGTCTTTTCTCTCCTTGATTCCAGTTCTGCCTACTCCCTATCTTGCTTTGTTATCTTGTGTTCTTTCCTTTTGATACTGTTTGTTCACTTTCATGCACTCCATTTGATACCATTGTTATCCACTTCCTTCTTATTCTGGTGTTGCTCCTGCTTTGTCCTTTCCCTTTAACCCTCTATTTTGTTACCCTTCCCCAAGTTTGTTTTGTCTTGTCCTATGTGCCTAAGCAAATTTTGAGGACGAAATTTTGTTGTAAGGTGGGTAGGATTTGTAAACCCTGTTTTCCCAAAAATGTATTTTTGTGTATTTTTTGTATTTTAAATTTTCGCAAATTATTTTTTTCGGTTTTCAAATTATTTTGTCAAAATTTTTTGTTGGACCTTCTATCATAATCTGTTTTCGATCAATAATTTTATTGAACTGTTTCTATGATTTTACATTGTAATACAAACCTTCTTTTTGATATGGATACTTTGATCTCTAGTATTATTATTATTACTGTTATTTTCTTATACTATTATTATTAGTATGGTTATTGTTTTATTATTATTATTTATATTTTTATAAAGTCCTAATTGTATATTTTTATTATTTGGTTATTTTATTTTAACCTAGTTTCCCCTATTGGATTTTACCCAAAACCCTTTAATCCAAATACCCACTACCCACTGTTTTAAACCCAATTACCCAAACCCAAAAATCTTTTTTTTTAAAAAAAAACCCCACAACCTGTTATTTAACCCATAACCCTTTACTCCCTTAACCCTAATCCCATCCTATATATTCTAAACCATGCATCTGTGCAGCTGTGTATCCCCACCTGTTCACCTACCAATGATGTTTGGACACTTGTTAGACTCGATTTCATGTTTGTTTGTGTTTGGATCAAATTTCGTTGAATCTATGTTGATTTTGGTTTTTGAGGAAATTCTGTGTTTTTGTCGATGATCTGTCTTGACCAGTAATTTAGACCATATTAAGGTCAGAATCTTAATTTCAGTATAAAACATGAGTTTTAGAGAAATTTGTCTTCTATCCAACCCCTCTGACCTTGCTCGATTTCGTTTTCGTTTGTGTGAGATATGACTGTTTTACTACAGAGGTGTCGATCAATTCCAGATTTCGTTTCTTAATTATTTTGATTACTAAATTATTTTGATACTTGTGCTACACATATTATTTTGATATGAAACTTTGGTCAGTATTTCTATATCTATTTAGGGATTACCCAGAATTTTGGTGGATTTTATTGATGAGTTTTATATGCCGTTTCATGCTTATTTATGAAAGCTATACTTACTGTATTTGCATGTTGTTCTGTAAAGAATCGTATTTTCACCCTATTTTTCTTTTACTGAATGAAAAATATTTATGAAATATGAAAATTAGATTATTCTGTCTATTTTCATCTCCCCTTGGCGGATATGGATTTCGTTTTACGGTTTGTGATATATTACAGTTTTCGTACAGCAGTATTGGGAATTCCAGGTTTGCCAGAACTATCTTTTTTGATATTTTCTGATTTTTGTTGGCTGAACAAATTTTCATGGAATATTATGAAAATCTATATTCTTATTCTAGACATATAATACCCCAGATTTTTTCTGAATTTATTTGAGGAGTTTTAATGCTGTTTTTCTGACTGAGAATTCAATTTACTGATTTTTGGCTGAACGTGTTTTCTGGATTCAAATCAGTTTTGAGTTATGTTTTTGTGAATTACTATGTGTCTTATATGTAATTTCTGGATTCGTGTGGAAGTCTATTTTCTAGATTCTTCGACGGATTCATATTTGGATTTCTGTAGTAATGGGAATCACTGTTTTAGCACTGTACTGTCTTACTGTCCTGAATATGAACATACACTGTTTTGCTCGTTTATGTGACCGTATATCATCTATGCATGTTTATTTATTTTTCTGAACCTAATACTGATTATAACATGTTAGTTTGCCACCATTTCATGCATCATCATGCCTGTTTGATAATTATAATAAAAGTGATCAAGCGGGGGTTTTAAGGGAAAGATCTAGTAGTGAAAAATATGAAAACGTGTACTTGGATGGGAACTAGTGTTCCTTACTGCTACTGTTACTGTTACTGTTACTGCTACTATTACTGTTACTGATTACCCTGTCTACATTACTTCTTATAGAAAGGTGTAGAGGAGAAGAGAACCACTAGGTTCTTACTGTTACTGCTACTGTTACTATTACTTTTACTGCTACTGCTACTGTTACTGATACCTGAGTACACTGCCCCATTATGGTCCACTATGAAATCTAAAAGCGAAACTATTTGTTGTACCAACAATGTGTTATAATATGGGGCGCATAAAGTGCTATCTAGCTAGTAATACACACTAAACTGTAAGAACATAAATCTGATACTGTTAGACTAATACTGTTAGACTGATACTGTTGGACTGATACTGTTATACTGGTTCACTGATATACTGGGCTTACTGTTACTGGACACTGTTAGTTGCCATATGACACTATATTTGACACATTCATTTGTACTATTAGTATACCATGCTAGTTGACTTTGTTTTACTGATTCATGCTGGTTATCACTGTTGATGCACTATTCCATGCTATTTGTTAGTTTTCCCTGTACTTGTATCCTACATTATACGTGGCCCATAACTTGCAATTGACGGGTACTTGTTTTCTCTTTCCTTCTCCTGCAATTATTAAGTGCAGATTGGTGATCAGCTGCCCGATGGCGTATGTGATCTAAAGTTCTAGTTGGCTGGAGCTTTTGGCTATCTTCATTTATTTCCTGTTGCTCATTTTGAACAATGTATCTATTATTTGGATTCTTTGTGTTTGGGCAGTATGATCCAGGATATTTGACTTATTCAGATCTGAATATATTTGAGATTAATACATTTTGTTTCAAGTCAATTCTGTTGGTATATTGATTCAATTATGCATGTGTGGTTGATTCTCTTGCTTCCGACTCTGATTATTTTGTGAGATGTTGTAAAGATTCCTGAACAGCTTATGAATGATGAAAATTATTCGCTGGGCAATTGTTACGTGCTCGTATTCCGTATTTTTGGGAATCGGGGCGAGACAATCTGTTGCCACTTTTGCAAGGGCTTTAAAAGAGGGAGTGTTGCAAATTTCTGAGTGAGGAAGATGCTGACATAGTAAGTGTCGGTGATTCAGGTAGTGATTCTGAATTGTGGCTTCGTGTTTCAAGTTATAAAGATGTGGATTCTGGTTTGATTGGTGAATTTCTTCTCACATTTGTTTCGAGAGTGAGATGTTTTCCACTTACAAAAGTACAATATGTTGGTTCTTTGAAGACAAAAACTGATGAGAGTTGTGACATAGTGGATGAGGGGACAGTTGAGTTGGAGATGCTAAATTGGGAAGGGGCTCACATTGTTGAAAGTCATGCATGTTCTTTTGTTAAAATATAACCTAATATCCTTGGGAACTCTAGAAGCATGATGTTGCTTGCAGGTATACAACTCTAGGTGGAGTTTTGTCGGTTTGAAAAGATCATTGTAAGGTGAAGATTGGAAGGAGGTCTACAACATAACCTCTTCAAGCATAATAGGAAAGGGAAAACTCGGCCGAGTGTTATAAGGCCCAACGTTCCGGCAACATCTAGTTCGCCACCACTAGAATAACTGAAATGAGATCACGACGTCCCAATATCGTCAAGTGGTGAAGGTTGCCACATGGTAGGTGTAGCACCCCGAATTCCCAATACCGGGAACTCCACAAGCCAGAAACTTTCCTTCAAATGAGTTCAAACACACAAAAAAATCACAAGAACTTAAAAACTTTATATTGCCACAATTGTTATTACAAGTACAAATTTGTTCATCATACAATTACATCATGAATTCACATCAGTAATTTACTATAAAAAATTTACAAACTCCACTTGGACGTTCCACACAGCTCGAGTCTCCTGCTTCCACTATCCAGTAGTCCTGCAACTAATCAGATTGTGGGCACGTTAGTTGAATGCAACTGACGCAATGCTGATAAAACCAGCGACTTCCTAAACTCAACAATCAATACTTGATGCAAAAAGGAAAATGTGCAGTGAAATTACAAGTGCCGGTGTATGTCATGATCTAGAGTCTAATGCACATTCTCAAATGCACACGATGCTCCTACTCTAATGCACACTTGATTGGAGACGTATGCATCCCATACTACATACTCCCCAAATCGAACTCACGTTCTCCAGATGATAGAGTTCGATTCCTCATCATGCAACCTACTTTTGTACTTCATCCAGTTTCTGAGATTCCCCTAGTGACTGGTAGAGTCTGCAGCTAGTGCGGTCAACCCTGCTATTGCTATTGGATTGCGGTCCTTCTCCACTTTGAACAGTAGTGATCATGTTATTCATTCAGATCATGAACATTCTCCACTCCGACAGGATAATAGTCCTCCTCCATTCCCGGTCAGGCCGGTGGCCACTCGGCTTCCGCCGCAGCTCTGTCGGAATCATGGTCCTTCTCCATTCCTACCTCTACCCAAAGTTATCGTGAACATAAGGAGAACCATAGGGCCACCCCTACTCGGCCAAGGTCTATAGAGTTAAACTCTTGCTCCCTACTCATACTGGTAACTTAGAACATAGAAGGAAGCTTAAGGGTCCATCCTCTAAGTTCCAACAGGACTTACGACTTGCGTCCACATCCCATTCTCATCACTGAACTCCAGAAATTAACAGTTGAGACAACGCTGCCCGTGTTCCTTGATAGGTGAGATGAAGTCGCATGTGTCCCCTTGACAGGATGAGTACAACACCCAACTAGTGCCTGTCCTTACACTCAACAACGATGTGGTCTAATCCCTAGATATTACCAATAGTTCCACAAGCCTGACATAGGAAATATACACTGGTATTAGTTAAGCAACTAATTATCTTGTTAGTGAAATGCTTGGTGAATACTAGACAGTTGCTTCCTAGTTAATCAACCTAGTCTTTTTATCCAAACTCAAACTGTCCTAAGTGAAATCCAACCCAGCCTCCAACTCAGGCCAAAAGGTTGTCCCGACTCGCCTCAACTTGACCCAGCGAATCCAGCGAATTAGCCTACGTCGATTGTCGTTCTCCCTCTTGCTTGGATTTTGACAATGTCTTTGACCTGTGATCAATCCCTCCTCGAATAGCGATCCCATATGTGCACGAAAATATCATCAACCCTTGCACTCTAGGTGACATGGGCTTTTATCTACCCAAGTGATCATGTAGTATTAATAGGTCATAGGGTACATGTAACCCCTATTTCCGTTAATATGTATTTTTAAAGTATTTTCCCGTATTTTAAATCCTTAGTATCTTATAACTATTCTTTCTTAGTTGGTTATATTATTCAAACTATTTTATAAAACCCAATTGTTTATTGTAAGCCCAATTTCTTATTTTATTATTTATTTATTTGAGCCCAATTGTTTATTATAAGCCCAATAATTTAATTATTCAACCGTTTTAATATTTAAATGATTTGAAGCCCAAGCCCAATTGTTTTAAGCCCAAATCCAAACCCAGTACTCATATAAATTTCTATAGGCTCAATCCGATGTGAATGTATTCAACCCCCACATTTCTCTCACATTCTCAACTGCCTACAACCCCTCACATTCCCCACTCTTTACATTCCGTAACCCCATAACCCCCCTACCTCATAACTACCCCACGTTCTCACTTTATTCTTTACCCATTATTATATTATGTATTTATTATATATTAAACACCCCCCATTCCTATTCTCTCTCTCTCTCCCGTACTCTCTCTCTCTCAGCTATCTCTCTTTCTCCTCTGGTTCCTAACCGAAACCCACAAAGAACCCATCGCCTTCCTCCTTCTTCCCCTCACGCCGCTTCGTCTCCATCCGCCCCCGTCCTGCTGCTCTCCTGCAGCCAGCGCGACGCAATGCCCTCATCCTCCTGCTCCCATTCCCCGTCCTCTCCATCCCTCTTGTCCACTCCCTCGGCAGCGCCGCACTCCCTCTCTTTTTGTCGACATACCCATCTCCTCGCCTGTCTCTCTCGAGCACAGCACTCGCTTCGCCCCCTCGAGAGCTTGCCACCATCAACGCCAGCAACCAGTCGCCTCGCCACCCCCTTGCTCCAACGCAGCCCCGCAGCACCAGGCTCCCTGTTGCGGCCACCTCGCGACGCACAGTCGCGTCCCCTGTCCTATCAGCACGCCGCAGTCACGATGCAGCAGCCAGCCGCTCAGCCTCGCCCTGTCACGACACCATGGCCGCCCTGGTTCTCTCCCGGTGTGTTGTCCCTCCGATGCACAGTCGCGCCGCCTCTGCATCGCCAGTCAGCCAGCGGCAACACAGCGCGCTTCCCGCCTGTGTGTGTGCCTCCGACAACAGCCAGCGTTGCTACCCTACACCTGCCATCGTTTCGCCATCCCGCCATCGTGCCGTCCCTGTGCTGCTGCAGAGCCAACAGTCGTAGAGCAACTCCCCCCTATGCTCTGTTTTGATGTTGGTTTAATGGTTTGAATGTGTGTCGTCCGATCCCCGATCACCATGATCTCATCTGATCTTGATATCTTCAATATGATCCGTCCAATCTGATGTGATCATGATCATCATCATGCTTGATTGGATATGAGCCGTCGATCTCCTCTTGATCATCCGAGTAGATCATCCCCGTTCGATCTCTTCTAGATCATCACGATCATGATGATCATTAATTTCCTTTGATCTCAGTCGTTCGATTGTGTTCGTGACCTCGATCGTCTTCATCTTGTTCGGGACCGTGTGTTCATGATTGGTTCGTGATTCGATTCGTTCGTTAAGTTCGTGCTCGGGAATCCATTCCCGTTATTCTTTTGTCGGATTCATCGTCTACACCTCAAGGCAAGTATCCTCTTGTATAACTCATTTATTCTCATACAAGCTTCCTTTGAAAAATACCGCGAGTACATTCCTTGACTATCTGTTAAAAATTCTAATTCGTATTCATTGGTTTGGGCTTGAAATCACATAATCCGTTGATCCCGTATTCCTACATGATCATATGCATTATATGAACACGATTAATACACACATATGTACTCTTAGGATTATACATGATTATGTGTATGATTGTTTTACCTGTGATAGTAGTTAAATATGATATCTTGTTATTGTTGATTAAAATTAATAAAAGTAACAAGCCGGAATTTAAGGAAAAGACCATAGTAGTGGACAATATAGAAGAGCGTACTCGGAAGGGGGCCCGTGTTTTCCATGATTACAAGTGATATGGAACTAAGTGTACGTAGAACTAAGTGCCACGTCAGGGGTTGATGGGGGCCACCTCTAGAATCCATTACATGATTACAAGTTTACATGTTTCACGCTACAAGTTTACACTCTACATGTTCCACGTTACAAGTTGCACGTATCTCGAACAAGATATAATTGATATATTTTTCCTGAGTACGTGACCTATAGAATCCATCACTAGGCCTAAACATAACTGATTGTATGTAGCAACCATGTAGTAAAAGGATGGATGCATGAAGTGCTACCTAGATAGGTTAATAAAAGACATAAGATTAACACGTACACTTGCATGATCCAATTATATGTACATGTTCATGTTGACTTGATATTTATTTACTTGATTACTTGTTTACATGCATGCCACTTGTTTCATGCATGCCTGTTCATAATCCTGTTTACATGTTGTATTATCCTATTACATGATTCTTGACTCCATGATCTCTTGCTTGCTTTTTGTTTCGTTTTATATTTTTCCCCTTAGCTTGTACCACTTGCTGCCCGTGACTTGCATTAACGAGTATCTTCTTATTTCTTTTTTTTGTAATAATGTACTTACAGGCCCGAATGGAGAATTACCAGAAGGTGTTGCTGATCAAGTATTTTAGTCTTGTTAATTATCATGTTACTTTAGTTCATGTTTTATTCATGTACTCCTTATTGTAATCCGGGCATGTTTGACACGTAACTACTTTGTATTTTTCAGTTGTTGGTTATGTTATAGACTATATCATGTACTTTTGTTATCCTATTATGATTTTACATGCCTGTGTGGTTTTTTTGTTACTTTGTTGTTGAGTTACCTGTACAGCATATGAATGGTGTATTCGCATCATTCGCTGGGCCTCAGTCACGTGCTCGTATTCCCATATTTTGGGAAGCGGGACGTGACAGTACAACTCTAACTGACTAAACATGATTCATGAGTTGGATAAACATCATTCTAGGTCTATTCTAAAACCCTAACATGATGGTAACTTGAATATATACAAACATTGAACTAACTATTCAGCATGCAGCTTGTGTTGTTTTGGAAAAATCATCATTAATCACATACTCAATGAAATTTCAAGTTCTTAGATTCTTTAGAAAGTTTATTAAGTCTACTTAAATTTCTCAGTTGGAAACTTTCTCAAAACACTTTATTTTAGAGAAGAAAAATGGCCAAAACTGATGAGCATGCAAAACTTCCATAACTGATAGAACTATCAACTAGTTGTACAATAAAACTCATTTAAAATAGCAAATGATCTCAAAAATTCATAAAATTTTGTAGGAATGTTCCAGACACATAGAATCATCATATATCCAAAATTTAGCCAAGAATTCTAAGTATTTAGGAAGATATGATATTTTGAATTGGACGTAAATTACAAGACAGTAACCACACTATTTCTTATCACCATTAGCAAGTTGCATTTTGTAAAAATATCAAATGATTCTTACAAATAAAAAGTTTGGTGGAGTTGTTCTATACTGGTCTGAGATACTACTGTAAAAATTTCAATCTTAATTTCATTTTTATCATAGAGATATGAATTCCAGAAATCAAGCATGTGTAACAAAGCAGAACTAAGATAGTTCTGTTCCAACAATGAATCATGATTTTTATTAAAATAATATACTGTGTCAAAAGGTTACGAAAATTGGTGGAGTTGTTATAGACATATAGAAGAACTATACATAAAAAATTCACCTTAAGAACCCATGTATTCTGGAAGGAAGTAATTATCAAACTAGACCCAAAAATATCAAGAAAACAGTTCAGTCATCTTCTTGCTCAGTGTAGATTTCACATTTTCTAAAAATATCAAACATCCTTTAAAAACTATGAAATCTGGTGGAGTTATTATGGACATGTATAAGAAGCTACAGTAAAAATTTCAGATCTAAATTCATGATAAATATGGAGATATGATTTTTAGAAATCAATCATGCTAAATTCAAACAGAACATAAAATATGTTCTATTTCAGCAGATGTTTTTAATTAAAATATCAAACCATATTCAAAATCATGAAATTTGGTGGGATTATTAGGGACATTTGTGATATGCTACTGTAAAAATTTCAACACCAAATTCTGAAAGATCACATAGATCTGAATTTCCTTAACTAATCTTTGCAAAACTACCACAAGATCATGCATTTTCTAGCACTTAGTACACCTAGAGTTTTATCAATTATAGACACAAATAATTTCAATTCAAATCATCATGTAAGCCAAATAAGAACATTTCATCTCAATTTGAAACAAAACAAGCATGCAAAGAGTTTAGAAAGACACCCACAAAAATGAGTTGATTTCTTCTCTTTTGCTTCTTCTTCTTGTGGCTTTTGCCTCCTTCTCCTCCTAACTCTTTCTCTCCTCTTGACTTCCAAATACTTATTCTTAATTGGAAATGAGATGAAAGAAATTTGGAATAGGATGAAGTGGTGGAATTGTAGGAAATTTAAGGGAGAAAATGGTAGTAGATAAATGTGATGAAAAAAATGAGTTGTAAATGAAATGAGGGATTTTATAAAAGAAGGGGGCTTCTTATGTGGCCGGCAAGACCAAGGAAAAAGAGTGAGATGGGATGCCATATTGCCAAGTGTTCTGGCCAAAATTTTTGAAACTTGATCTTCATGATAGCCTTAGAAACTATGACTTTTTAGCCCATGGTTTTTGTTTAGGTTAGAAGGGTGGTTTAGGGTTTAATTAGGTATACGTTAGTATGAAGAATTATACATATATACACACATACATACATTTGTACAAGTATCACGGCAAATGCATATATAATTATCATACAAAACAATTGTTAATAGAAACACTTATATAGGATGTCTCAATTATTATTGAGATAACGTACAATTTAATTGAGAAATACCCCAATTCTGGTTTACAAATGCACCTTCGTTGAGTTCAAAACATACCGAATAATATGTTTCATTATTTACTCAATTAAAATTGAGAAAATCCCATTAATTCGTGCAACTCTGAATTGTGCACAAATTAATATACAAAATATTTGTATACTATTTTGCAGAGTCTTACAGTAGGTAGGGATGTACACATAAGCTCATGAAGCTCGAAGCTCGACTTGGGCTCGGCTCGGTCAAAGCTTGTTCAAGCTCGTTCAAGCTCGTTCAATAGTTAGATGAACCAAGCTTGAACATAAATTTGTGTTCATTTAACTAAATGAACGAACTCTTGTTTGAGCTCAGCTCATTTAGAGCTCGCATATGCTCGTTTAGGCTTGGCTCGAGTAAGGCTAAAGGATCGATTCATTTAGGCTCATCTGCCTCAAGTATGTTAAACATGTTACACGTATGTGGCATTTGAGTTAATCAAGTTTAGTCTTATTCTTAGATAGATAATTAAATACACATATTAATTACCAAATCTAGTTCAAAATTCCATTTCACATCAAGTCAATCACAAGCCCTCAATCAATTTCCTTTCAAACCTTACAAAAGTAAGAAAATAAAAGAATTAAAAACCTAAACTATTTCAGAAACTTAGGGCGGTTGCTAGTGTTTGTCAAATACACAAGCAGGAGTCATCACAAACAGTAATAATAAATTTCAATAAAACAATACATGATACTAAATTAACTTGACCGAATTATTAAACTATTTGATGCTTTTGGGGATTTTGGTCTAAGAATTATTGGATTACCGAACTATATGACTATAAATAAGATTTAAATGAGTTCAGGACATATTCTAAATAAATTTTATTCAGCCCGAGTCAAGTTTGAACAAGTCTTAAAATCAAGCTTTACATGAACATGTTCACGAGCAAAAAAGATTCATAAGTAGTTGTTAATGAAGACGAACCAAGCTTCAAAAACAAATAAATGAACCAAGCTTTAAATGAACACGAACCAAACAAAGCTCGTTCAATTATAAATGAACACGAACTAAGCTTGAACAAACATTTCCATATTCAAGCCCAACATGGTTTGGCTCAGGTTCAGCTCGTTTGGCATGTTTAACATCCATAGTGGGTAGGTAGAGTTCAAATGGAGAATGGTGTCTCCATGACAAAACCTACTGGGGTATGCTCTTGAAAAGGCATACATTAGAGAAACATCAGGTGGAGATAAATTTAGCAAGCAGACCATGCCAGTGAATCATGTTGTTTACAAGGGAATCAAGGAAATAGTCTAGAAGCAATAAATCACACATGCTGAAAGCACTTTGTATGCAATCCAAGGTGGAGATTGTTGGGTTTATGTTTTGCATACTTGGTTTAATAGGAAGAGACAAAGTGCGAAAATGATTTTAGGCTCAGTCTACCTCTAGTAAGCTGACGTAGCCACTAAATCGTGTTGTTTACAAGAGAATTAAGGAAAGAGTCTGGAAGCAATAAATCACACAAGTTGAAACCACTTTGTATACAATCCAAGGTGGATATTGTTGAGTTTATGTCTTGCATACTTAGTTCAAGAGGAAGAGGCGAAGTGAGAAAAGGATTTTAGGCCCAGTTTGTTCTCTAAGTTAGGCCCAGTTCCAATTATAAGGTTATCTCTTCATTCTTATTGGATGATGAATGATCAAGACTAAAACCTTGTATTTCTACATCTATTAAATATCAATTGGGGCATCCTTGAGAGGTCATATAAGTCTTTTCTTCGTAAAGAGTACATTATATTTTAGTAAGGGTTAATAGAAAGATTCTTGGGTACTGTTCTTTTTTTTTTACCTCTTATAAGAGGTTTACAGTAAGAGCCTCTTTTTGAGGTGTTCTTTTTATATAAAAATAACCTCTTATAAGAACGTCTTATAAGATATTTATGTTCTTTTTTTACTTCTTTCAAGAGCATTTTATCTACTTTTACACATTTTTGTCCTTACTATATAATTTCTCTATTTATACTTTGGGGTAATATAGACTTTTTAAGTGATATAAGGCTTATAAGAATTTGAAAGAGGCTACTAGAAGCCGTTTAGGCTTATAAGCAATTTTGAGAGAAATTGCTTATAAGAGGTTAAAAAAGAACGCTAAAAATTATGGGAAAAGAGGTGGAGCACCTCTTTAATGAGGTGAATCGCTTATAAGAGGAGAAAAAGAACGGTACCTTGGTGTGAAAGTATTTTAACCTCTTGTATCATCTCTAGTTAAACAATATTTCTGACTCTTAGTTATTTCTCCCATGGATTAGGTTCACCGAACGGAGACAAATTGTGTGTGTTACTGTGTTTGGTACGATCTACATTCTTGCTTAAGTATTCATCGTGATCGGTTATTGTCTCTCGCTCTAATTTTGTTGTGCCGAATATTTCCACAACAAATTCTTATCAGAGCAGCAAAATCAATTCAGCTTAATTTCTCTCAGAATCTATAGATTCCATATCCATTACTTGATTAGCTTAAATCTGTTGTACTTTTTATTGTAACTTTGAGTATCAATTTGGTCTCCAATTGTTAGAGAACTTATTATTGTGGTAGAGAGGGAAATCCTGCAAGGGGCAGTGCAAATCCACTATGGAGATGTGCAAAGTTCTACAAGGTGTTGTAGGCGTCGAATCCTCCTCTTAGTAAAGTCTCAACACGGAGAACAAACTTGTAAAGATGATATCTAAACTCTAGTTTGAGCAGGATTCTTTTGGGGAGTTTGAAGGTCGGAGGTCCTTAAGGCTGAAGCAAGCGTTCCGAAACTTCATAACAATCTTGATATCTTTGTGATTTGGCTTTCACTCTACCTTTCTCACTTTATTTTATTCTCATCTTTTAATTTTTTTGTCGGATTGAGAAAGTGCACCTTATTCTTTCTGGTTGGTCACCTCTTTGTAACCGTTCTAAACAAATTATTATACATGGTGGTATGGAAAAAACACATTTTTTGGATGCATTATGTCTTCTTATTATGGATGTTTTGTGATGGATATGGATCAGATATTAGTTATACCAACATCCGTATCCACATACAAACATCTGTATCCGCATTGCAAAGATGAATTTGGATATAAATACTGATATAACTCGAAAAAAATACATTTGTATCCACAAATTTTGGATACAAATGCAAATCGGACACGATATATCTACGGATACAAATTCAGACATCAAACTAACATTATATAAAATAAATGCAAAAAAAAAAAAATTGAATAGAATATGACAGAATTTTAACTCAAAGAAAAAGAAAGGTAGTTTAGGTAATAAAGAAAAATCATAAAGGATTATAATTAAATGTAGAACAATATTTTGATTTTGGGGGGAACATAAAACAGTTTAAAGATCATATAAAAATAGTGTATTTATAAATTGTAAATATATTATAATTTAATGTATAACATGGATATAAAAGAAGGTTGATGATCAATAATTTGATTTTGAGGGGAACTTAAAACAGTTTACAGATCATATAAAAACTAGTGTATTTAAAATTGTAAATATGTTATTAAAAGAAAAGGAAACTAAAAAATGTTAAGGTACCTTAACTCAGGGGCCTAATTTAAAATTTCCCCTAAATTTTTTGGAAATAACTAAGGATAAATCCATACCCACAACCTCCACTTCTTACACCTTATATATATATAAAGAAAATCCTTCCATTGTGCACCACCCATCCGTGTGCACTCGGCCTTCCCGCGATACGACGACCCAAACCGTTTATATTGATCTACACATCTAAATTAGTTTGAATATATAAAATCAAATCATTTGAAATTCATTTGACTATTTATCATGTGACTATAGAAAACAATGATTTTCAGCCATACAATTTTATAACACTTTAATGGATTGACAAATAAATTTCAAATGATTTGATTTTACATATTTAGAATAATTTAGATGTGTAGATCAATGTGAACGATTTGGATTGTCGATACAAAGGCGGAAAGGCCGACTGCACACGCCGTGTGCACCGTAAATGGTGCACAATAGAAGACTTTCATATATATATATATAGGGAAAGCTTCGGTTGTGCACTACCTCTAGTGCACACGGCGTGTGCACTAGGCCTTCGGACATTCATATCGACGATCCGAACTGTTCACATTGATCTACACATCTAAATTAGTCTAAATATATAAAATCAAATCATTTGAAATTCATTTGCCCATCCATCATGTGACTATAAAAAACAATGATTTTCAGCCATACAATTTTGTAACACTTCAATGGATGGGTAAATGACTTTCAAATGATTTGATTTTACATATTTAGACTAATTTAGATGTGTAGATCAATGTGAACGGTTCGGATCGTCGATATGAACGCCCGAACACAAGAAACAGTGCACAACCGAAGCTTTATATATATATATATATATATATATACAGACGTTTGTATATATATATATATATATAGCCATGCTTTATGTCTTTGTGCAAGAATTTCAGTACTTTTCTTTACTTTGGAGCAGGACTTTTAAGTGACATTGCCAACTAATTCTAGCAGTTTGTCCATACGTCTTTCTTTAATGGTTGCAAACTAAATTTAGTACTCGTCAACCTTTTTTTTTTTTTTTATGCAAACAAATTTAAATTTTGGCTTATTTCTTGCCTTAATCTTAATAATTGCTTTACATTTTGTTTAATTGTATTATCATATATGCACTTATGCTATTTTTTAAGTATGTTTTATGTCAATTTCATTATTAGCATTTTTTTATCTTTTTCTATTTTTTTCTTCTGATATTTGTGATTGTCTAAATAATTTTATTCAAACTTTAATTTTTATTTTTAATAGAAAACCCAACCGCATATGCAGTATGGGATCAAAGAAATTATATTTCCACATACCTCTTTCTGTAACTGTCACGCCCTGCTTCCCGTTATACGCAAACACAGGCACGTAACTGAGGCCCAGCGAATGATATAAGTATACCAACTCATATCATCCATAAGCTATACAATACTAGTAAGCTCAACAATACAATAATAATCACAAGAACAAGAATATAATGCAACAACCAATATCTTAGATACAAGAACTTACAGAATGCTGATAATACACAATGCAATAGCAGTACATCAAGTTCTTTCAGTAACACATTATCAGCACCTGTATAAACAATAACTCAAAAGAAAGATGGAGAGTACCCATTAGCAAGCTTCGGGCGACAAGTAGTAGTAAGCAGTGAAAAAAAATTAAGAGACTATATAACAAAAACAAGAAATTGTAACGATATCAGAGTCAATAAATAATAGAGGATAATAAGGTTAAAATTCGATAATCAATAATCAATAAACAATAACTGATAACAATAATCAACAATCAATAGAAATAATAATCGAAACAATTGTCAATAATAAGATCAATGAATGATGCATTGGTCGGTAATCAATGATCGATAAACAATAGTCCATGGGGCCAATAGTCGATAGTCAATAATTAATAAACAATAGTCGATGACCAATAATCAATATCAATAAATCAATAGTCGATATTTAGTATCAGTCTTTTAAGTATATCCATCTTTTATTAACCTATCTAATGCACACAATCATGCGTCCCATACCACAAGTTATGGGGTATACAATCAAGTGAACGTTAGCACTATAGTGATGAGATCTGCAAGGTCATGTGCTCAGGTCTTGTAATATCAATGACTGATGACCGATGATCGATACATAATAAATGGGGATACTGTACTCAATAATCCACAATCAATCGATGACCAATATGACCAATAACAATGACCAATATGGGTTGTGACCAATATTCTCTTCCGAGTACACTCTCTTATATTTTGCACTACTAAGTCGACCCCTTATTATTATTTCATTACGATTAATTATAGACATGCAACCAATACGCTCAATGATGACGGTGGTATCAAGATTTATGCAATGGATACAATCAATGCGAGTGATAATATTAATACAATATCAAGAAAATATCAAGGCTATGCAATATATAAAATATACATAGTTCAATTCATTAAATATGAAAAATAACGGGTTCATATGCAAAAATGTAACAATGCAAGTTCTGGACAGCAGCACCTATTAGTACTGAAATTCACTTTCCGCGTCTACGGGAATGCAAATATGATTCTGTCAGAGATTCTAGAAACTAGACTCCCTTCCGGTTCCAACACATATTTACATGATACATTATAGTTACAGTAGTTATGCAAATAAATTAATTCTTTACTGGTTTTGTGTACAGTCTTAGTTCTGAAAAATTATAACATGACAGTACTAAAATACCAATAACATACAATCTATAAATCGGATTTAGAATCCGTAAGATGTTCAGGATTCAGGACTCAATGTGCTACAATTTCTATGTACAAAGTTATAAATTTTAGTGTCGAGAACCGGGTCAAAACCTCAGTATAAGGTCGAGCAATTTATAGGGCAGCAAAGTTGAATGTCCAATAATACAATAATTTATCGGCTTGAGCTTTAAATAAACAACAATGGCACGATAAGAAGACTACGAATCAATAACAGATACGATAATGAATCAATAATGGAATTCAATTAGATACGATATTCAAATAAATAACTACTTGCCGGATTTTAAGGAAAATACTTTCACAAGAACAATAAAATATGTACAAGAGATGTTTGCCTTATCACGCGATGCTCACAAATGATCAACGACAGCACACGACAGCAAGAACGACGACGACATCGATAAAGGGTAGCAGATGGCTACAACAGCGTCCACGACGACAAGCAATGGCAGCGACGAGCAACGATAACCACGAACACAGCAATGAGACAACGACAACGGCTTCGAGGGATGGTTGCTGCGGAGGAGCAGCGAGTGGTGGAGTGTCGGGTTTGCTGTTTTGCGGTTGAGGCAGAAAGAAGGTGACTCGGGGTGCTGTCGGGGTTGAACGGTGCTGCTATGGCGGAAGGCAGAGGGGACAAGAAGAAAATTGTTGTGGCAATGGTGGTCGGGGTGAAGCAGCAGTAGGGGCATCTACGAGGTGATGAGGTGCAGGTGAGCGGGGGATCGAGGTGGCGATGTGGTTCTGCGGTGGTGAGGCGATTGAAGGAGGAGATGTTGGAGATGATGATGAGATGAGAGCGAGGTGCCGGTTACGGATGAGATGCAGTCGGTGGCTTCGATGGGTGAGAGGCAGTTGGGGTCGCGATTGTGCTGGGGGCGAGACACTCGATGAGGGGCAGTGGCGGTGGAGACTTCAATAGAGGAAGATGGTGGTCCTGTAGTGATGTGAGGCTGTCGAGGAAGGCAGGGGACAGTGGTGAAGATGGTAGGGTGGTGCTGGGGGATGAAGCAACAGCGGTAAGGTGATCGGGGTTGCGATGTTAATCACATTCGAGGCTACGAGGTGGAGGCAGGGTGTGCGGCAGCGAGGGGCAATGGAGGTGAGGGTTCGAGCAGCAATGGAGGTGATGAAGATGCTGGTGATGCGGGGTGGCTGCGGGGAGAGTCTTCGATGGTGCTCGGTGGTGGAGAGCAGTGGTTGGCGGGATGCAGGAGCTCAGCAGCAAGAGGCATCTCGGTAAGGTGCTGGTGTCGTGGTGGTTGTGCAGTCGATGGAGGAAGATGAGGAGGCGATAGAGGGGATGAAGCGGTGCTGGCGATGGATCGCAGGTGGAGCAGTAGCAGGAGTGCTCGGGGCAGCTGCGAGGAGAGCAGCAGTGCTGTGGTGTTGTGGGCGAGGGCGGAGATGAGGGTGAGCAGTGGGTGAAGGGGAGCATTGGAGGGAAGGAGGAGCAGGGGGTGACGGCGGGGCTTGATTGGTGGCACAACAGTGAAGAAGATGGCGAAGAAGGAGAGAAAAGAAGATGCAGTCGAGGGTTTAGTTAGGAGGTGATTATGAGATAATTAGGTGGTTCTTTAGAGTTTAAGGGAAAATAGAGAGATTATTGGAGATTAGTGGGTGATTGGTTGTTTCATTGGGGGGGGGGGGGGGGGGGGGTGAGTGCATGCAATTGGGGTTTGATCGAAGATGGGCTTGGGTCAAAGAATGGGCTAATGGGTTTGGATATTCAAATTTGGGCTTCAAGTTGCGCTTGAATAGAAGATAATTAAAAATAACAATAATAGTAATCTAATAGAATGGATAAGGATTGTAGAGTGAAAATCTAATTTGTGCCTAAAATATATAATCAACAAGAGAAGAAATAGATTGTAGAATGAATGGGATTTGAGTTTATATATTAATGAATCGAAATAATAAGAATATACTTGGTTTGGGCTTTATACAATAAATAAACAAAGAATAGATTAGAAGTTTGCATTTTACACAATAAATCAACAAATAATTAAATAGTAATAAATAATAGTATAGATTGAAATTTTTGGGTTCAAACAAACTAATATGTTATTCAAATGAAAGCAATGAGGTTCAAGAGAATTCTCACGCCCCGCTTTCCATTATACGGAAACATGGGCACGTAACTGAGGCCCGACGAATGATATAAGTATGCCAACTCATAGCATCCATAAGCTGTACAATATAATCTCAACAATATAAAATATAACCACAACCATACATGAAAGAATAATCACAAAAAAATGAATAATCCATGAAATGTCTCACAAACTAACCAACATCTGGAAAGAAATAAACTTCGGGTCAAAAACGCTCGGAATACAATGTATATAAAAAAAGCAACAATTAAAACTAGGAGAAGCATGAAATAAGAATATTAAAGCATGCAAAGATTTGAATTCATTCTCTAGAGGAGTTATTCACAAATTCCCTCCGTTATTCCCTATTCAGTACCTGCAATCTCCACATCTAGAGTTGGGGAAAAAAAAGAAATGGTCAAGCCACGAACTGCAAGTATTAACAAGTAAATAGGAACAAGAAGCAGGTATAACAGGAAAAGCAATAAGAATTGGCAATGTAATTGTTATACATCATGATTAAGTGTAATGCAAGTGACAAATGGAATAAGTCTCAGAATATAATCAATCGGGAACAAGAAATCATGTAACGGGAAACATGTCATACAACCAGGAATCATGCAACTTATAAATCGGAATCATGTAGTCTTGTAAACTTGTAACAGGTAACATGTAACTGGAATCATGAGTCATGCATGTGTTTAGTGTTAATCTCAAGTCTGACAATCTTTTATAAATCCCAACTAATGCACGCAATCCTACGTCGCATACCACAGGTTCGGGTGCATACAAACAAGTTAATGTTTGGAATCTAATGGTGAATTCTATAGGGTCATGTAATCGGGTCTTCCAGTGACACTGACAGGAATCGTATCATATCATGTAATCATATCATGTCATATCGTATCATATAACCAGGAATCATATCATACCATGTAATCATGTAATCATATCGTATAATATAAACATATACAGTGTAACACCCTGGATTTTTAAATAATGTTTTTGAGATTAATAAATGAAATAAAGTGATTTTTGGTGATTTAATAAATATTTTTCTGAAATTTATCTTTTTACATGTGCAAAACATGTGCAAATATTTTCTTGGGAGGTTCGAAGTCAGAAATTATTTTGGGGAAACCTAATGTTTATTATTAGGTATTATTTATGAATTTTCTGGATTTTTCTGATATTTATTTGGCTTATTTGCAAATATTACAAAAAGATGAGTTTTTGTGCAAAATTACCACTTGGAGTGAAAACTCCAGAATTTCGGTTTTCTGGGCTGAGCAAATTTTGAGAGTGGGATTTTTTCTTTTGGAATCTATGAATTTAAGAAGTATTTTTGCATCTATGACTTTATGATCCCACCGTCAAAATTTTGGCATATACGCCCTAAGGGTTAGTCTAACAGATGCGTTCAGGACTGTGTTGTTGTAACACCCCATAATTTTCAAAGAGTATATATATATATATATATGTATATATATATATATATATATATGTTGATAATATGACTGTTTGGTTAAAATAATATGAGTTGATGGCATATTGGTAAATATCTTGAAGATGATTTGGTAGTGGGGGCCCCACGTGGAAAAGAGCAACATTACTTGCTATTGCTCTTGTGTGTAGCGTCAGCCACGGTGACGTGGCAGGATGCCACCGGGTGTGTTAGAATACAGTAAACTTTGGTTGTGCATTCTTGAAAGAGAGAGGGTATGGGATTTAGTCCCATATCGGATTTAAACATGAATATAATTATATATAAATACTATTGCCTATGATCAAGAGTCACCAATCCGGTTAACCACCTTTTAAGAGGTAGCTTGTGGTGGGCAGTTGTACTACATAGTATCTAATTTGCCTTCTACATTTTCTAAATTGTCTGAACTAGGGGCAGGGACGTTATAGTTGTTTTGTCCCGAGAGGATAGTTGGTATGTTTGCGTGTCGAGGGTCGGCAGGTCTATTCATGGAACATACGGTGCATTCGCATGTCGAGGGTCGGCAGGCCTATTCATGGGATGTACTGTGTATCTGCACGTCGAGGGTCGGCAGGCCTATTCGTGGGGTACACGGCAGGGAGGTGATTCTTCGATTTTTGAGCTATGCTTACATGATGCTTGCGCGTCGAGGGTTTTCATACCTATTCGCAGAGTAATCTGAATCTTGTTTCTATCACCGTAGTAGGATTAGTTGCATAACGAGGGATTTAACCCTATAAAGTGTAGAACGATAAGGCTTGCATTGGATCTATGTAGTATGGAATGCATAGAATTCGACAAGTATGCATTAGAGAGTCATCATACAGCATTTGTGTTTCCTTGACTTGGTTTTATGCATGTTTGTTTTCTATTTTCCCACACTTGACACTTAGTCTAGTTTCACTTGATGTTTTCATGCTTTAATTATTGTCATTTCATATTCCATTCTTTACTACTGTTGGTATGGGTTGATTATGACTTTATTCTTTATGTTTTATTTATGTTGCATTTCTTTTGATGTCACTCACACCGTTATGGCTGACCCCGTAGTTTTGGGGGTTAAGATTATCTTTAGCCTTATGTTTTACAGGTAGGTACCTATAGCTTGGAATTTGGATACATGTGGTAGAATGATAATATGGCTTATACAATTTGTAAAAGAATGTGTTGTAAAAGAAAAAAATTGTAATTCAAGGTGTTTGTTTTTAGCTATCCTTTATAAAGAATTGGTGTAATAAAAGTTGAAAATTTTATCTATGTTTGGCTATGTTTACTATTACATTGAGGTAGATGCTGAAAATTGTGCCACGTATTTCTGAGATATTATATTGAAAATTCGGGGCGCTACAGAGATTGATATCTGAGCATGCTTTAATAGTAATGATAAACATGGTATAAACATAAACCTAGGTGGATGTTAGAGCGTGAGTACCTAGGTGTGGACATTAGAGAGTGAGTATCATATAGAATTAAAACAAGATGAAATGATGTGGGGTATGATTGAGGTTTTTCCATGGGGTATTGATGTGAATCTGAATTGTGTTGTGATGCTCTAACTTTTCCCTCATTTTGCAGTATTCAGTATAATGGCAGGACCAAGGACCAGGAATAGTGGAAATGGTGATGGGTCTGAGGGTTCCCATGGGGCTGGACTTGATCTTGAGACTAAAATTACCAGGGTGTATCAGACCTTGAACACATTCATGGCAACTAACATGGCTCAGAATCAGAATCAGAATCAGAATCAGAATCAGAATCAAGGGGCTGGACCAGTGCTTGTTAATGCTGATCCAATTAAGAAGGTTGAGTCCTTCAAGCGGATGAAGCCGCCAGTTTTTAAGGGGCAGTCTGATCCAAATGAGGCTGATGATTGGGTTAGACATATGGAGATGGTCTTCAAAGTTTTGGAAACCCCATCAGCCAATAAGGTGAAATTGGCTACAATGCAGTTGGAGAAGAATGTCAGCGTCTGGTGGTAGTCAGTGAAGAGGACTTTTGGGGATCAACAAGTGACGTAGGAGGCTTTTCTAGAGGAGTTCAGGGATCATTTCTTTTCTCTAGATATTCAGAAGAAGAAGGCAACAAAATTCTTGAATCTGCAGCCAGGCAGCATGTTAGTACGTGAATATGAGACTAAGTTCGCTCAGCTATCAAGGTATGCACCGGAGCTGATTGTTGATGAAGCGAAGAAGGCCAAGAAATTCGAGCAGGGCTTGAGGCAGAATTTGATGTCGCGGATGATACTGTTGGGCATCAGAAGGTTTGATAAGCTGGCCAGAAGAGCATCTATGACAGAAGAAGATATGGAGCAATTCCAGAAGAAGTAGAAGACCTGGAACAGGAACAAGAGGCCAGCAGCAAGTCAGAGCGGGAAGAAGTTCCCAGTGAAGTAAGGCAGGTTCAGTAGGCTAGAGCAGAAGGCACCCGCAATTGGCGTGACTTGTTTCAACTGTGGAGAGGTAGGCCACTATCAGTCAGCAGCACCTATCCACTTAAGGTGCGGGCTTATTATCAGTGTGGTCGTGAAGGGCATATCAGACGAAACTGTCCGCAGTTGAAGAGGGAAAGTGCAAGCGGAGGCAAATTTCAAAGGTAGGGGTGAGTGTTCGCATTAACTGAGGAGGATGCGGGTAACTCGGAGGATGTGATCCTGGCTATGCAAGAATTTTAATTCATTTATTTGATGTATTAAGTAAAATTTTGTTTAAGAATAAATTGGAGATTTGAGTATCATTCTTTATGTAACAGAATTTGTCTTGATTAATCTAATAAAAGCAAAAGTTTTATTTGATACTCGTTCTTCACATACATTTGTATCGCCCAATTTTGCTAAAGTTTTAGGTTTGGAACCTAAGGTATTTCCAGGCAGAGTTTTATCAGTGGCAACACCATCAGGGGAGGAATTGATTGCTAATCGGTATTACGAGGGCTGTGTTATTGAGATTGGTGGGAGATTACTTGGCATTGATCTCATTGAACTACAAGTCATGGGTGTGGATGTGATCGTGGGCATTGATTGGATGGCAATATATGATGCCACAGTTGAATGCAAGAAGAAAGAGGTAGTGAAAGCACCAGGAGGTCCTGCAGTGACTTTTCAAAGAAAGAAGAAGGACCCAAAAGTGACTGCAATGGTATCTAAGTTGATGATCCCAGATGAAGTCAGAAACATTCCAGTTGTCAGGGATTTTCCTACGGTATTCTTCGAAGATTTACCGGGATTCCGCCAAAGCGAGATGTTAAATTCTGTATTAATATTCAGCCGGAAAGTGCTCTGATTTCTAAGGCTCCGTACAGGATGGTACCTGTAGAGCAGGATGAAGTTAAGAAGAAGATTGAGAAATTGCTGAGTAAGGGATTGAGAAATTGCTGAGTATTTCGCCGTGGGAAGCACCAGTGTAGTTAGTGAAGAAAAAGGATGGGTCAATGAGGATGTGCATTGACTATTGGGAGTTGAACAGGGTGACTATTGAGAAAAAGTATCCGCTTCCACGGATTGATGATCTGTTTGATAGGCTTCGGGGAGCAGCTGTATTTTTGAAGATTGATCTGCGGTCAGGATATCATCATGTTCAAGTTAAGAAGGAAGTTGTGAGTAAAACAGCTTTCAGAACTCATCATGGACTCTATCTGTAGTACCCCGTATTTTTAGATATTATTTTTAAAGGTTTATAAATGATGAAAATGATTTTTGGGGATTTAATAAATATTTTCTAGAAATTTATCTTTTACACTTGCGAAACACGTGCAAATATTTTCTTGAAAAGTTCAAAAGCCAAAATTATTTTATGGAAAATCATTATTTATTATTTGGGATTTATTTATAATTTTCAAGATTTTTCTGAAATTAATTGGATCTATTTACAAATATTGAGAAAAAGAAGGACCTTTTTGCAAATTTTTTATTTTGAGGGGTGAAAGTGCAAAAACTATTTTTCTGGACTTTTAATCAGTTCCGGCTGGAAATTAAGGGTTATTTTGCTTTTAAATCTCAATTTAATTAATTTTATCAAGTTCCAAGTATAGGAATCTATTTATGTAAAGATATGTTTTCGAGAGGTTATTTCGCAAATATGTCTAAAACCCTAAGATCCTATTTCCGGGTATTTAAAAGAAGAGAACGCAGCCGTCATTCGCTGCACAACACAAAGATTTATTATTTTTGGAGGATTGAGAGAAGGATCTTGGATTTCGCAAAAAGGGAAGGCTTTCTTGTTGGATTTCTTCATTTCAAGGTGAGTGACAGAATTGTTTTGTGTTGTTTTATGGATGTTGTATGTGAGTGACATGTTTGTTTTGCCTTGTGTATTTTGCATGTAATTGTTTTGTTGATTTGTTTGTGTATGTGATTTGGTACAATTTGATTGTTTGATCTATGAATGTTTAATGGATCTTGGATATTGAACTTTATTGCTAGAAAGCATATTTAGGGTTTGAATATGATTATGCATATTATGGATTGGATGAAAAATTGGATCTTGTGAAACCCTAGTGGTATGTGATTACAAATTTGATTATGGTTATGAGTTGTGGTAGAAATTCAGTTTTTGAGAAATTTGAATGGAAGAGTTATGAATCAAGAGATTATGTCATGAAAAATTGAATTTTGAGGAATTAATTGATTGAGGAAGCACACCCAAATTGGGGATTCTTTGAGATTTTGATATTTTGAGGGTTTGGATCTGAATACGAACTATTTCAGTGATCGATAAAATTTTAAGAAAACTCTATTTTTATTATATGCACAATTTCATGTTTGATTGAAGGAAATCAACAAATCTCTATTTTTATAAATTCAAGTAGTCTGGTTTAGTTTTGTGGACTATTATATGTCCTACCGGTTATATTTGATCATATAAGAAATATGTTTTTCGTAGAAATCGTTTCATGAAGTAAAACTACGTATCGGTTGAATTGTGCACAACCAAAACTATACAGTCTGTAGGCCGACAGTCGACTGATACGACCCGGCTGCTATGTTCTTTAGTTGTATTGAAATTTCTCTCTGGAAAGTCGACCTATGACTTTTATAAGTCGACTTATAACACTTAGAATATTTTCTTAAAGATTACTGAAATTTCTCTCTGGTAAGTCGACCTATGACTTTTGTAAGTCGACTTATAACACTTAGCTTATTTTCTTAAGACCATGAAATTCTCTTTCTGGACAGTCGACTTACTCTTGTTATTAGTCAACTGATACTGATGTACCTTTATATTTTTGAATGTTCTTTCAAATGATTTATTCTCAAAATGCTTTAATCTATAATTTTTTATTTTATACCTTATCTTCTATTAAACGTATGTTTTCAAGATGTTAAGTTGAGCAATTTATGTTGGAAGGTTGGTTTGGATATTTGAGTTTGAGTCTCTAGAGGGTGTGTGTGACCCTAGTATACCGGCGGTTGAGTATTTATGTTTGGGCATGTTGAGGCATTTTAGTTTTTCAGATGTTTGAGTTAAGTCCGGTAGGGTACAACAACTCTAGGAGATTTGTTAAGTAATTCAATAACCTAAATGATAAGGACAGGCACTAGTGGTGATATGATGAACGGGAACATGAGTTATGGACCTCAGTATGGCTTGCGGTGTGAGATGATCCCCGGAATTATCCAGGTGTGAGTGAAATAGTCTCCGGAATTACCTGTGGTGTGAGATTGATCTCCGGAATTATCGGAGTCGAGGCGATGCACATGTGGTATTCGTGTGATGAGGTGCCATTGCTTGCGGTGTGGGGTATTCTCGAAGATTCCCAGGTGTGAGTGAAATAGTCTCCGGAATTATCTGTGGATTGAGTTTGACCTACGGAATTATCGGGGCATGGGCTAATACTCACAGTTTATCTTTATCTCATAGTAGTCATCGTGTTAGGATTAGTTGCATATCGGGGATTGAACCCTATAATGTGGAGACGTTAAGGGCTTGCACCAGACCTATGTAGAGTGGGATGCATAGACTCCGACAAGTACGCATTAGAGAGTCAGCATATAGATTTGTGTTTTCTTGACTTGGTTTTACGCATGTGTTTTTCCTGTTTTCTACACTTGACACTTAGTTTAGCTTCACTTGATATTTACATGTTTCCTTGCTATGGCATATTTTATGTATTCTTGTTTATCTCATGTTGTTTATGAATCCATGCTTAATGTTTATTTATGTTGTTTGTTTTTATGTCACTCACACCTTTATGGCTGACCCCTTTAGTTTTGGGGGTTAGGGATCATCTCTAGCCTCATGTTTACAGGTTGTTGTTGATTAGAGCTTGGGATTTGGATGATTGAGTTCAGTTGATTTAGTGACATGTGTAAAATGAAAAGAAAGTGTTGTAAAGAAAAGAGAATTATGATTTGAGATGTTTTGTATTCCGCTGTGCTATGTAATTGATTATTGTAATGAAAGTTGAAAAATTTTATTGGTGTTAAATTGTGTTTAATATTACATTGAAGTTGATGCTGGGAATTGTGCCACGTATTTTCTAAGATATCATATTAGAAATTCGGGGCGCTACACTATCAGTTTTTGGTAATTCCATTCGGGGTGAAGAATGTGCCGCAGTATTTATAGACATGATGAATCAAATTTTGTGGGATTTTATTGATTCCGTCGTGGTGGTTTTCATTGATGATATTCTGGTATATTCGAAGTCGGAGGAAGAATACTCTAAGCACTTGACAGAGGTGTTGAAGAAGTTACAAGAGCATAACTTGTATGCCAAACTGTCGAAGTGTGAGTTTTGGAAGTTTGAGGTAGCTTTTCTTGGTCATATCCTTTCTAAGGAGGGAGTGGCCACCGATCCTCAGAAGGTTGAAGCAGTAAAGAATTTGCCCAGGCCAACGATAGTAAAGGAAGTCTGGAGTTTCTTGGGTTTGGCTAGGTACTACAGGAGATTCATCCAAGGCTATGCACAGATTGCAGTTCCTTTGACAGGGTTAACTCGGAAGAATGTGGCATTCACTTGGACTGATAAGTGTGAGGCGAGTTTCCTTGAGCTAAAGGAGAGGTTGATGACTGCACCTATCTTAGCTTTGACACAAGCTGGGAAGGACTATGATATATTCATTGATGCGTCTCTCAGAGGTTTGGGGTGCGTCTTGATGCAAGAAAGGAAGGTTATTGCATATTGTTCAAGGCAGTTTCGTCCACATGCGAAGAACTATCTGACGCATGATTTGAATTGCAACTATTATCTTTGCCTTGAAGCAGTGGAGGCATTATGTATATGGAGAGAAGGTCAAAATGTATACCGACCACAAGAGCCTGAAGTATATTTATCAGCAGAAGGATCTAAATCTTCGGCAGAGAAGGTGGTTGGAAGTGTTGGAAGACATTCGTCCTGAGATCAAGTATTATCCAGGCAAGGTGAATGTGGTGGCCGATGGGCTTAGTCAGAAGAGTAGTTTGTCGAGTTTGATCACTACTCAGAGAGAATTGGCAGCAGAGTTTGATTAGGCAGGTATCGAGGTGGTACTGCAGGGTTTGGGAGCGTCTTTGGCTCAGTTGAGGTTGCAACATTATTTAAAGGAGTAGATTATGGAGGGTTAGAAATCAGATGCAGAGATTCAGAGGATGTTGCAACAGGTTTCCATTGGCAAGTTATCAGAGTTCCGTGTCCAAGATGGAATTCTATGGATGGTTGAAAGGTTGTGTATTTCGGAGAATGCAGATTTGAGAGAGTATCTTGCAGGAGGCACAAAATACCTTGTTGTCAGTACATCCTGGAGGCACAAAAATGTACAAGGACATCAAACAATACTTTTGGTGGTCCGGTATGAAGAGGGATGTAGCAGACTTTGTGGCAAGGCGTCTAACTTGCCAGCAGATCAAAGCAGAGAACCAGAGGCCGGGAGGTTTGTTACAGCCATTGCCTATTCCAAAATGGAAGTGAGAGCATATCAGCATGGATTTTATCACAAGGTTGTAGAGGATTCCGAAGGGCAATGACTCAATTTAGGTTATTGTGGACCGTTTGACAAAGTCAGCTTACTTTCTGTCCATGACGATTACTTGGTCGTTGGAGAAATTGGCAGAGCTGTACATTGATGAGATTGTGAGACTTCATGGAGTTCCTGTGTTGATTGTTTCCGATAGAGATGCGAGGTTCCCATCGAGGTATTGGAAGGGTTTGCAAGCAACTTTGGGTACCAGAACTAATTTCAGTACTTCTTTCCACCCGCAGACTGATGGTCAGACTGAAAGGGTGAATCAGGTAATGGAGGATATGCTGAGGGCTTGTGTTATGGATTTTGGTGATAGTTGGGAGAGGTACTTGACATTGATTGAGTTTTCTTATAACTTCAGTTACCATGCGAGTATCGGGATGGCTCCGTATGAAGCTCTGTACGGGAGGAAGTGCAGGACACCCATTTGGTGGTATGAAGTTGGTAAGAGGCAGATGTTTGGGCCTGAGATTGTGCAGCAGACATCGGAGAAGATCGAGCTGGTTCGTAAAAGGTTGGTCGAGGTTCAGAGTTGGCAGAAGAGTTATGCAGACACTCGACAAAGGGATTTGGAGTTTGAGGTTGGGGATGTAGTTTTTCTCAAGGTATCTCCGACTAAAGGAGTGATCAGGTTTGGAAAGGGAGGCAATTTGGCGCCAAGGTATATTGGGCCATACAGGATTTTGGGGCGGATTGGTAAAACGCCATATAAGTTGGAACTAACGGAAGATTTGTGTAACTTGCTATTTTCTTTTTTCCCCCTTTTGTAATATTTTATTTGAAATTGAATAAAATACTATTTTTGTTTCTTGATTATTTTAATTTAATTTGTTTATGAAATTCTTCGTTCTTGTTTATGAAATAGATATTTGATTCTATTTTCTTCTATTTAATTGTGAGTATTTTTATTTGAACCCTATTGATTTAGATCTATCTTTTATTTGAACCCTAAAACCCAAATTCTATTGTTCTTGACCCAAAACCACTATTATTGGATCCTAAATCACCAACCCAATATCCTAATTGTACCCTATAAATACAACTATATTACAAACCCTAAAAATTGTGCAATTGAAACCCTAGCCACTTATTCTCTCTGCTCTCTCCTATCTCCTCCCGTTCTCTTTCTACCGATCGAAATCCCGCCCAAAATCTCTTGAACCCATTGTTGGGCCTTCTTCTCCGACCATCCCCCGACCTCCAGTGCCACCGCTTGTCGTCAACAACCTCTGGCGACCACCAGCAAACCCCCCATCACCCTTCTCCTCTTCCTCGACATCAACAGCGAATAGAGCAACTGAAACCCATTGCTGCTCCCCCTTTCCGTTGACCAACCCTATAGCACCGCCCAGTCCTCGCTGTTCGCACCGCCTGCAACGTCGTCAACCAGTCGCCAACCCCCCTCGAAGCCCCTTGCTGCCATTGTTGACGTTGCTGCTGTCTGTTGTTGCTGAGTTCTCTTTGTTGTTGATTTTGTTGGGTTCTCTATTGCACGTATATCGCACATGCTAATTTGCTAGTTCATGGGTTCGTTTCTTCGGGATCCTTATCCCGTTATTCTTGGTATTCAATTTCTTCGTCTATCAGACAAGTCACTTCCTCTTGAATTGTTAATTGTATCAAATTCAAGTTTTGTTGAAACTCTTGCAAGTAGATCCCTTCGTTTATCGTATTATACATTGTTCATCTCATTTGTTGGGTATATTGAGGGTTTACACGAGCTAACCCCAATTCACTTGACATCATGCCACATTTGACTCCAAAGATTGAATCTTTCATGTGTGCATAGAATTGATAATAGGTTTGTTCATATAGTTATCACACAAATAAATTATTGTAGAGAGAATTGCTAGGTTGTTTGTTATTTGATCGATTGATGGTTGATTGATGATAAATTGATGTGTGTATGTTCTTAATCTTATTTACCATGTTTTTATACCCTTCATTCTGATTGAGAAGTTTATCAACTAGAAGAATTGATACCCATCATGTTTAATTAAATTATTTTATGAAAACTACTGAAAACCTGTATATTACTTGCTGGCTGTATGTTGATTTCTATTTTCGACCTAGTAAATTATCTTAAAATAAATTACTTTTTGAATATAAATTGTAGCCTTATCTTTCTAGTTTCCAGAACATCTTGAATTTCTAAATTCCGAGTTGTGTAGCAAAAGTTATGCTCGTTTTACTACAGCTGTGTTGTTACTTTCAGATTTCCAGATTCTTGTATGTTTCATGTTTAAACAGTAAAAAGACTGATCATGTCACGCCCCGCTTCCTAAAAAGAATACGGAATACGGATACGAGACAAAAGTCCAGCGAATGATTTTCATCATCCATAAGCTGTTTAAGAATCTTCACAATACTTCACAAGATAATCAGAGTCAGAAGCAAAAGATACAACCAGGCATGCATAATTGAAATAAGATACCAACAGAAATTACTTGAAACCAAATATAATAATATCAAATAATCAAATTCTGGACAAGTCAAATATTCTGGATCACATCGCACAAATACAAGATAAATATCCAAGTAATCAAGTACATCTTATTCAAGTTCAAGCAACAATAATAATAAAAATTATAAAGTAAAAAATCCAGTCCTAATACATCATCTCGCCAATACCATCTGGCAGCCGACCATCCTCATCTGCAATTAGTAAATTTGCAGGAGAAGGAAGAAGAAAAACAAGTAGCCGTCAATTGCAAGTTACGGGCCACTTATAATGTAGGATACAAGTACATGGAATAGGTAAATCTATGTAACAAACCTAGTATGGTATAATCATGATTACAGGATATAAATCATAGCAGGTAAGATGAGCAAGTATAATAGCATGTGTCGAGTGTCAAGTAAACAAGTGTCATGCATCAAGTAACCAGTATCAAGAATCAAGTAATCATGTAGCATGTATCAAGTATCAAATCTCATGTATCATGTAGTCAAGTGTCAAGTGGGCATGTATCAGGTTCAAGTGTCATGTTTCAAGTCTTGTAATTATTGCTATCTAGGTAGCACTTCATGCATCCCGGTTTTTACTATATGGTTTCTACAACAAACAGTTTCGCTTTAGATTTTGTAGGGGACCATACAGGGCAGTGTACTCAGGGACAAGCTCCAAGTATCATGTAATCATGTATCATGTAAACAAGCTCCAAACCCAAACAAGCTCCAGTGTCATGTGTGTGTGTGTGATGTATATCGTGTCAAGCTCCACATGTAAACAAGCTCCAATAACCACTAGGTTCTTCCGAGTACACGTTTCTGCACTATCCACTACGAGATCTTTCCCTTAACCCCGGCTTGGTTATTTTTTTATTATGTCAAACAAGCATGTTGGTGTGCAAAACATATCAAGTATATCACGTCAGAGTCATGTAGCATGTTCAAGTTGCAAGATAAACATGTACGTGTGCAAGGTATCTCATAAAAAAATAAAATAAACAAATCTCAAGTTCAGGACAGCAAGACCATACCGTAGTAAAACAGTGATTCCAAGTGTTACGAACATTCAAATCTGAATTCGTAGAAATCTCTAGAAAATAGACTCCTAACCGAATCAAGGGAGTATAAATAAGTCATATACTAATTCACAAAAACATATCTAAAAACTGATTTGAATCCAGAAAATAGGTTCAGCCACAAATCAGGAAAACGAATTCAAGAGCAGGAAAACAACATGAAAACCCAGTAAAGAAATCCACGAAAAATCTGGGGTAATTCCCTATATGTCTAGTACCTAAATATAAAGTTTCATAATTTTCCAGTGAAATTAGACCAGTCATAAAAAATAAGAAAATATCAATAAACAGTAGTTTGGCAAATCTGGAATTCCCGACACTGCTGTACGAAAACTATAATATCTCGCAACCAGTGAAACGAAATCCAATTCCGCCAAAGGGATATAAAATTAGGTAAAATTTAATAACTTTCATATTTCACAAACAACTTTCATACAGTAAAAGGGATCAGGGTAAAAATACGATTCTTTACAGAACAGCGAGTAAAATACAACAAGTATAGTTTTCATAAACGAGCATGAAACAACTCATAAAACTCACCAATAAAATCCACCATAATTCTGGGTAATCCCTAACTAGATAAAGAAACATTGACCAAAGTTTTGGATCAAAATAATATAGGTAGCATCATAATCAAAATCATTTAGTCATCAAAATCATCGAAAAACAAAATCTGGAAAAGATCGACACCTCTGTAGTAAAACAGTCATAACTCACTCATACGAAAACGAAATCAAGCAAGGTCAGAGGGGTTTGAAAATAGACGAAATTATCTAAAACTCATGTTTTATACCAAAATTAAGATACTGACTTCAAGACAGTTCAAAGCAGCAAACAAAACAGATCAACGACGAAGCACAGATTTTTCCTTTTAACAACAACTCAACATATATCATACAAAACTTGTTCAAAACACAACCAAACATGAAATCGGGTCTACCAAGTGTCTAAAAATCAAGAATTAGGGTATTTAGCATGTCCACACCAAGAATATCACATGGGTCTCAACCAAATCACGAATTCTCACAAAAGTCTCACATATATGATCAAAATCAAGAACGGGTAAAACCTAAGTTAATTCATGTCCATATTGTGTCGTGAGGAAACTATGGTCAAGTTTTCACAATAGAGACAAAACCCATCAAACATAACACAAACAAGAGTCGTCTCTAGACCCAACTACACTATAGGTGGTATTTTTTGACTTGTATCAAACAAATGAATTGGAGTACAAGTTATTTGCCTTAACCGAAGATGAAGAACAAAGAAAACCAAAAGTAAGGAGCAAAACCCACGAACGAAAATCTACTAATCAACGAATCGAAGCAACTTGAGCAAAAATCTGCACACGAACAAGAATTCCAAAAGCGAGATGACAATAGTGGCCTGTGGCCACAAGAGAACACCACGAGAGAGACTAGGGATTATATGTGGTGGTGCGAGGAGGTGCAAGAGGGTTGTATGGAGGTGTAGGAGGCCGGCCAAGGGAGAGATCGGTCAAGAGGGGAAGAGGAGATGGGGGCTCGGGTTTGGGGGTGTTGCAGCGTCGGAGGTAGGCCGGAGGTGGGTATCGGGCTGGGTGTCGGGTTGGGGTCAACTGAAGGTGGCACAAGCAACGGGAGAGAGGGAGGCCGGGTGAGGGAGAGGGGAAATTAGGGTTAGGGTTTGTGTGAGGAAGGGTGTATTTATATGGAGGGATTAGGGTTAATAATACAACTTGGGTTGTGGGTTTAATTGGGTATTAGGAGTATTAATAGGTTATACCAATGGGTTGTGGATTTGGGTCAAATCAAATAGGAATACAAATATGATTTTGGTTTAATTAGGCTTTGGTGAACAAATTGGGATAAAAATAATGGGATTGAAAAATGATAACAACCAAACACCACCACAAGCACCCAAGAACAAAAATAAAAAGTTCAAGAACAAAATGAAAGAAAGAACAAAATACTAAAGAACGAAACAAAAGAGACCATCAATCACACACAAAGAGCTCAAAATGAAATAAAACGAATATATATTGAAAACAACTCCAATATACGATTCAGAAAAAAAATACAAGAGAGAAAATACACCAAAACGAAAAATACACTCAAAAATACACAAAAATGAAAAACAGGGGTTACAATCCTACCCACCTAATAAGAAGAATTTCGTCCTCGAAATTCAAAAGAAGATACATAGGGTAACCCCAAAACAACCAAAAGAACAAAACAAAACTATTCAAGAAAATGAGGAAACTTCTGCTGAATCTCCTCCTCCATCTCCCAAGTCGACTCACCAGACGAGTGAGGATTCCAAGCAACACGAACCAACTTGATGACCTCGTTCTTAAGCACTTTCTCCCGCCGATCCACAATAGCAACTGGCAGAATCTCACAAGTCCAATCCGGCCGAACGGTCAACTCAGAATAGTCGATCACGTGGCCCTCATCTCGGATATATCTCCTGAGTTGTGAGACATGGAAAACATCGTGCACTCCTGATAAAACTGGCAGCAAAGCAAAACGATAGGCCACCTTGAGCACTCGCTCCAAAATCTCAAACGGTCCAATAAACCTAGGGCTAAGCTTGCCCCCATCACCGAACCAAATGACACCGTGCCACGGCATACCTTAAGGAAAACATGGTCACCAACACCAAACTCCAAAGCTCTCCGATGGACATTAGCCCAACGCTTCTGCCTGTCCTGAGCTGTCTGCAAGTGCTTCCTGATCTGAACCACAGCATCGACTGTCTTGGTGATCAACTCCGGACCCAACAACCTCCTCTCACCAATGTCATCCCAGCACACTGGTGATCTGCACTTACACCAATACAGTGCCTCGAACGGAGCAGCTTTAATACTGGCTTGAAAGCTGTTATTGTACGAGAATTCCACGAGATGCAAATGATCCTCCCAAGACCCACCAAACTGAAGCATACAGGACCTCAACATGTCCTCAAGAATCTGAATAGTCCGCTCTGACTGTCCATCAGATGGGGATGAAAAGCTATATTGTACTTTAATTTACTCCCTAAACTGTTCTGAAGACTCTCCCAAAATTGAGATCTGAATCTTGTATCCCTATCAGATACAATACTAACTGGAACCCCATCAAGTCTAACAATCTCTTGCATGTACCTCTCATCTAGGCTCTCAGTAGACTGACCGACGCGAAAAGGAATGAAGTAAGCACTCTTCGTCAAACGGTCGATAATCACCCAAATAGCATTATGACCCTTAGGACTCATTGGCAAAGCGGTCACAAAATCCATAGTGATATGTTCCCACTTCCATTCAGGGATAGGAAGTGGTTGAAGAAGCCCAGTGGTCATCTGATGCTCTGCCTTAACCTGCTGACAGACCAAACATGGAAACAAACCGAGCCACAGTGCTCTTCATACCATGCCACCAGAAATGAAGCTTCAAATTCTGATACATCTTAGTACCGCCAGGATGGATGGAATACGAAGACTGATGAGCTTCTTCAAGCAACCTCTGACGAACTTCACCCTTAGGGACACACAACCGGGAACCAAAACAAAGCGATCCATCAGCATGAATAACCATGTCCGTCCTGGACCCAGACTCAACCTCAGCTCGAAAACCCTACAACTGCGCATCACCAGCCTGCACCTCCTTAATCTGATCAACAAGAGACGACTGCAGCTGGAGCGCCAAACAACTCTGACCAGAACTCGGCAACAAAACAACAAACTCAAACCTTCTCATATGCTCAATGAGATCACTCTGCTGAGTAAGAACCATACCTGCTGGTCTCCTGCTCAAAGCATCAGGCACCAAGTTTACTTTACCAGGATGGTATTGCAAACTGATGTCATAATCGGCCATAAGTTCCAACCAACTCTTGTACCTCATGTTTAACTCCTTTTGGGTGAAGACATACTTGAGACTTTTGTGGTCTGTAAAGATCTCCACTCGGTCTCCAAGTAAATAATGTCTCCATAACTTCAAAGCATGAATCACTACCACTAACTCCAAGTCATGAGTCGGATAGTTTTTCTCATGTGGCCTCAACTGCCTCAATGCATACGCAATGACTCGGCCCTACTACATCAAAACTGCTCCAAGACCCTTACTCGAAGCATCACAGTGAATTACAAATGTAACGCCCCGAATCCCAAATACACTGAATTCGAGATGTTCTACAGGATCTTTTCGCTTTCTTTAGTACAATTTTACAAGAAAATTTGAACTTTTCACTTTACATCAGAGTTTACATCAATATTACATTTCACATTGCATAGCGGAAGTAAAATTTTACAACAATGAAAACAAATATACAACAACATTGAGTAATCTTTAAGCATTTGTTCCTCTTTAATCTTTATCAAGCCATATACCTGCATATAAGACTGTGGGTACGTCAGTTTATTCAATCGACGATCATTATACACGGCCATCCTCTCTATGCCGGAAATAGTATAACTTATTTTCCATATTTAGAAAACACAAACTTGTCACATATCAAACTAAAGGGACTACCCTATTGATGTCGTGTTGTGATTGTGCACTTAGTCCTTAATGCATTTATTTATTTTACATGACACTAATGCGCACTTGTTCGGATTCTATGCATCCCATACTACATAGGTCCGAGGGCAAGCCCTTAATCGTTCTTCATCTTTGTAGGGTTCAATCCCTCGTTATGACTTAATCTACTACTGTAATTACGGTAGGTATCTTAGATGATCTATGAGTACAAGCTCGTGTACAGAAAATTCTGGAGGGGAATCCCACACACTGACACGACGCATCGAGCAGGCAACCTATGGACAATTCAGCCTCACTTCATGGCACACGATCCTCTTGCAGTCGCCAAACATCCCACAAGCGTCGCCACCTGGGACGATAATTCTGGAGTAGTGCTCACGCCATGTCTTGACGCATCAAGCAGGCAGCCTGTGGATCACTTTCACACCACCAATCCGATGACCCTCATACTCGTGTTTTTCTCCTACTTTCATCACGTCTCCACTATGTACTAATCCTTAGTTTTTATCAAAATCATGAACAAAAATCAAAGCTCTAGAGTTAGCCTCTCCACTAAACCGAACTTATTCATTCATTCAAACACGACCAACCTTGGTCTTTCATTTCAATTTTCATTTCATTTATTTCCAAATGCCGGGGGAGATTTAGCTACTCTTTTTGTTTCAATTTTCAATTCACAATTTCCAAAATGAGCATTTCCAATTCATAAATTTCCATGTTGAGTCATCATACTCAAAAGTATTTTTCTTTTCAAATCATGATTTCTAATTCGTTCACATAGTCCATAACTATACATGAATTTCAACTATTCATCATGTAACTCATGAATTATTATTTTCACATTAAAAACCCACATCACTAGTATTCAATCAAGATGGATATTCACGCATCATAATTTGTTGCACTATTCTCCCACGAGAATAATTCACATTTCATAGTTGTCACATTATTCTCAAATGAGAAATACTTTACATCATAAACGAATATTCACAATTCATATTTTTTCATACTATTCTCAATTAGGAATAAATCACATCCATCACATAATATCACTTCAATCTTTACTATATTAATCTTCTAATCCTTCATTCCAAGTTCTTTTTGTAGGGTATAATTTTCCACAAAGTATACATAAAGAACCATAGTTCTTATTTATGCATTTTATTCTCAAATCACATTTTATTTCATGCGAATAATCCCCAATTTATTTTTATAAAGTTCCATATATTTTTAGAAGAATAACCATATTTTTCCCATAATTTTTTGGCCACCGAAACATTCAAAAAAAATAAAATTTTCAATCTTGCCGATGGCAAGATTCGAACCCAGCACCCCAGGAAAAACACCCAAGGCACAGACCACTAGGCCGGGTGTCACAAGCATTATAAAGAGGACTGAGAGCATTATATGCTCTCGGTCGCTGCTTTCTTTTATTTTAAAAATCATAGAATAAAATGTGTTGCCCAGAGGATTCGAACCGATCACCACAGCGAACCCAACCGCACACTATGACCACTTGAGCTACGTGCTTAGGCTGTCACTAGTATAATTCCAATTTCATTTAACCCATAATCTCTGTTATTTAGAACATTTCGATGTTCAACTAGTCCCCATTTCATTTGGCTTTCATAAAAATTACTGTACAACTCCAGATTAATTCTTCCTCACATAATTTACATACCAGTATGAGTAAAATAATTTTTGTAACAATTAAAACATATTTTCATGTAACTAATTCAAATTCTACATTCTAATTACCACATTTCTTCCTTTCGACATTTCTTCACAATTAACATCTCAATCTCTTTACTAGAAATTCTTCATATTAATTTCTGTTTTTAGTCATTTACCAACCATACGAATCCATAATTTGATTTGTTTATTTCAATGCAACACAAAGGCTCATTAAAACACATAAAGTAGCATGGTTTATCTACTAACTTTTGTGTATATAATGTATGACATAGATAATGAAATTTTCCTTCAACAATCCATGGCCATAACTAATTCACATAAAAATTAGATTTTTACTAATCAAATCACATACAATTGCACACCCACATTCCAATCAATTTATAGCTCAATTTTTCAAATAAAATGTGTACTCTTATTAGCCTTTTTCATGCATCATTTTTTTCATTCCAATCTAACATATATCCGTATTTAGAAATATAGAAAATTTACCCACCTTGTATGGAGAGAAAAATTCACTAGCAATCCCTAGACGAATGTCCTTGCAACGAAAATGCTCCTCCTTGAACACGTGCACACAAGCCTACCAAGCACACCCGAGCTCCTCCTTCTAGTGGTAGCTGGCTTCCTCTCCTTGGTGCAAGCAAAATCCCACACACTCTCAATCTTTCAACTCACAAAAATACTACTAGATAATATAGTTTAGGCTATAGGTTTGGAAGAGAATAATTTTACACAAGAATAACTAGCCATTGGGGGGGGGGGGGGGTATTTATACTAAAAATCAAAGAAAATGGAGGGCTAGATCAATTGGTTGGTTGTAAGATGGAGGGCTAGGATAAAAGTAGGAGTTACATTAACTACCGACAACCTAGTAACCACCAAGCATGATCTCCACTCCAAAATTTGATTTCCCTCCAAAGATTGCAACCGACCTACTCTAGGAAATGCATATTGCATGTGTACGTGTAGTGCACGTGCATGCAACTAGGTCCAAAAATTGTACATTTTATTTTATATAAAATAAACTCTAGTTTGTATTCTACATTACAAGTTGCATTTTAAAAATAAATTGACTCATGGGCTTTAGTTTTGTGGGCCAAAAATAATTATTTTAAAATAAAATAAATAAATTAAATTTTGGGCTTTTAAAAGAAAATGCTTTTTAAAAGAAAGGGCTTTTCATCCATTTAAAAGAAGGCTTTTGTATAAAATAATTTGAAAGCACAAATTTAAATATTTATACCCATCACAATGAAAATAATTATAAGATTTAATTTAACCAAAATATTGCACGTGCACACTACGTGCAAAATAAAATAATTTTTCATTAATGAAAAATCAGGGCATTACAACACTCCCTCCTTAGAATAGTTCCGTCCCCGGAACTACATTCAAGAGCGAGAAACAAAAATACAACACTCACAACAAGAACAAAAGATACAAAGATACAATCAAGCAAAAAGCTCAGGATAGTCCTTCAACATCCTCTCCTCGGACTCCCAAGTAGCCTCTTCAACCAAATGGTTTCTCCAGACTACCTTGACCATCGGTATCGTCTTATTCCTCAAGACTTTCTCTCGACGGTCAACAATCTCGACAGGAGACTCGATGTAATTCAGATCCAACTGCAAACCTTCCGGCACTTCAGGCAAATGATGACTCGGATCTGGAATATAATCTCTCAGCATAGACACATGAAAGACATTGTGCACCTGAGATAACTCTTTCGGTAATTCAAGCCGGTAAGCAGTTTTCCCGATCCTTTTCAATATCTTGTACGGGCCTATAAACCTCGGGGCTAACTTTCCTCCTTTGCCAAATCGAACCACACCTTTACTGGGTGATACTTTCAGAAAGACGAAGTCACCAACCTCAAACTCAAGGTCCCTTCTCCGGTTGTCTGCATAGCTTTTCTGCCTGCTCTGAGCTTCTACCAACCTTTTCCTGATCAGAACAATCTTCTCAGAGGTTTGCTGCACAAGCTCAGGACCAAACAACTGACGCTTCCCAAATTCAAACCAACAAACAGGTGTTCTGCACTTCCTGCCATACAAAGCTTCGTACGGCGCCATCCCGATGCTAGTCTGAAAACTGTTGTTGTAGGCAAACTCTACCAAGGGTAAATGCCTTTCCCAACTGCCTCCAAAGTCTAGTATACAACACCGAAGCATATCCTCAAGAATACGGTTGACTCTTTCGGTCTGCCCATCAGTTTGCGGATGAAATGCATTGCTGAAATCTATCTTGGTACCCAAAGCTGTCTGAAGACTCCTCCAGAAATGGGAAGTAAACCGCGCATCTCGACCAGACACAATAGTTTACGAAACACCATGAAGCCGGACGATCTCGCCAACATACAACTCAGCCAACTTGTCCATCGAAGCAGTGAGTTTCATCGCCAAAAAGTGAGCGGACTTGGTTAGTCGATCGACTATGACCCAAATCGCATCATTGCCTTTAGGACTCTTAGGCAATCCCGTAATGAAATCCATACTGATGTTATCCCACTTCCATTCCGGAATAGGTAACGGCTGTAATAGACCTCCGGGTCTCTGATTTTCGGCTTTGACTTGCTGACAAACCTCACACTTCGCCACAAATTCAGCCACATCCCGCTTCAAACCTGACCACCAGAAATGTTATTTGATGTCTTTGTACATCTTAGTACTCCCAGGATGTACCGACAAAAGAGTAGCATGCGCCTCCTGAAGAATACTCTCTTTCAGGTCCACCTGATTTGGAACACATAGCGTATCTCCGAACCACAGCACTCCGTCCCCGATTTGAAATCCGGGCAACCTGCCAGCACCAACCTGCTCCTTCATCTCCAAGATATCAGCATCAACCTCCTGACTTGCAATGATCCTTCCATTCAAAGTAGGCTGAAGCCTCAACTGAGCCAAAGATGCTCCCAATCCTTGCAAGACAACTTCAATACCTGCTCGGTCTAATTCCTCAATCAGATGCTTCTGAGTTGTAATCAAACTGGCTAAACTGCTTTTGCGACTAAGTGCATCAGCAACGACATTAGCCTTCCCAGGATGATACTTGATCTCAGGTCGCATGTCCTCGAGCACTTCCAACCATCTTCGCTGCCTCAAATTCAGATCCTTCTGCTGATATATATACTTCAAACTCTTGTGGTCCGTGTACATGTTCAATTTCTCACCGTACACGTAGTGTCTCCATTGGTTCAGGGCAAAGATAATCGCAGCCAACTCCAGATCATGAGTCGGGTAATTCTTCTCATGCGGTCGTAGTTGCCTAGACCCATAAGCGATTACTCTTCCTTCTTGCATTAAGACACAACCAAGCCCACGATGTGAAGCATCGCTATAACATCATACTCAACACTTGCTCTAGGCAAAGCCAAAATAGGTGTAGTAGTCAGCTTCTCTTTCAACTCCTGAAAGCTCGCCTCACATTGCTCAGTCCACTTGAAGTTCACATTCTTCTTGGTCAGTCCAGTAAGCGGCACGGCTATCTGAGCATAACCTTGAATGAACCTCCGGTAGTATCCAGTCATCCCAAGAAAACTTCTGACTTCCTTCACTGTAGTAGGCCTAGCCCAATCTCTCACTGCCTCTATCTTCTGAAGGTCAGTTGCCACTCCCTCCTTAGAAAGGATGTGACCTAGGAATGCCACTTCAGATTTCCAGAAATCACACTTGGATAACTTGGCATACAACTTCTGCTCTTCCAGCTTCTTCAAAACTGCTGCCAGATGCTCGGTGTGCTCCTCCTCTAACTTGGAGTACACGAGAATATCGTCGATAAACACCACGACGAACGAATCAATGAACGGCCTCAGAACTCTGTTCATCAAATTCATGAAGATTGCGGGTGCATTCGTCACTCCAAATGGCATAACTAAGAATTCGTAATGCCCATGTCGAGTTCTAAATGCAGTTTTGTGCACATCTTCAGCTTTCACTCGAACTTGGTGATATCCTGATCGAAGATCTATTTTGGAGAAGACAGCTGCTCCTTGTAGACGATCGAACAAGTCATCAATTCGAGGAATAGGATACTTATTCTGAACAGTGACCTTATTCAGCTCCCGGTAATCGATACACATTCTCATCGATCCATCCTTCTTCTTTACCAAAAGCACTGGTGCTCCCCAAGGTGACGCACTAGGTTGAATAAAGCCTTTCTCCAATAGTTCCTCAATTTGCCGTTTCACCTCATCCTGTTCCACTGGAGCCATCCTATACGGTGCCTTAGAAATGAGTGCACTTCCCGGTTGAACAGTGATGCTGAACTCTACATCACGATGCGGGGGTAACCCAGAAAAATCATCCAAGAACACAGTCGGATAGTCCCGAACCACAGGAATCCCTTGCACTTCCACAGGAGTCTTTTCCTTGCGGATAGTTGCCACCAGCTTAGAACACTTCTTCTTCCCTTGGAAAGTGACTTCAGGTCCACCTGGAGCCTTCACTGTTACCGTCTTGGTCTTACACTCGATGCTTACACTGTACACCGACATCCAATCAATGCCAATGATAACATCGACTCCCAAGATAGTCAGCTCGATTAGATCAATGCCAAAGATTCGATCTCCAATCACAATCTCGCAATCAGCGTAATACCGATCAGGTGGTTAGAGTTTCCCCTGATGGAGTAGCTACTGCTAAGATCTTGCCTGGAAAAATCTTCGGTTCAACTCCTAACACTTTTGCAAATTTAGGAGACACAGAAGTATGAGAGGATCCAGTATCGAACAACACAACAGCTTTCATTCCATTAAGATAAAGTTCTCCTGTTACATAATACACACTCATTACGTAACAGTTCACTTAATAAACGGGAAAAAAGAAATGACATAAACCACTAAATATCTGCCCTCGTACCAGTGATGACATGATCAACCTCATCAGCATCAGCTTCCGTCAAGGCAAATACTCGCCCTGGTTGGTACAGTCTCTTTCCAGTCTGCTGCGTTGGTGCGTTGCTATTACCATTCCGTGGTTTGAGATATTGAGATCGGTAATGTCCTGTTTCACCACAGTTGTAGCAAGTTACCGCAGGAGGTCTCACCACATTGTTCCCAGGTCCTCCAGCCACACTAATAGCGTTCGCCCCTGTCGGTTTGAACCTTTGTGCAGATGGTTGCCCCTTGAAACTCCCAGAATGTGCGGGCCTCTTTCTAGACTGCCAGTTGTTCCTTCGGTTCTGAACAACATGGAACTGCTCCATATCTGCTTCTGTTGCTGCTGCTCTCTTGACCAACTTCTCGAATCTTCTGATACCAAGAGGTATCATCCGGGACCTCAAGCTTGGCCTCAATCCATGCTCGAACTTACGAGCCTTCTTAGCTTCATCCATCACTAGTTCCGGAGCATACCTAGAGAGCTGAGTAAATTTGGTCTCGTACTCTCTCACTGACATGCTACCTTGCTGCAGTGATAGAAACTCCATAGCCTTCTTCTCTTGAACATCGGAGGGGAAATAATGACTGCGGAATTCTTCCAGAAATTCCTCCCAGCTGAGAACTATGCCTCTCATGGTCCTCTTCATCGACTGCCACCAAACAGCCGCATCTTTCTCAAATTGCAGAGTCGCCAACTTGACCTTACTGCCTTCAGGGGTCTCCAGCACTTCAAAGATTGTCTCCACCTGACGAATCCAGTTGTCAGCCGCATCAGGGTCTGACTTCCCTTCGAATACAGGCGGTTTCATTTTCTTGAACGATTCCACTAGTTTAATCGCTTCGGGCACCGGATTCGCAGGTCCCCTTCCTTAGTTCTGATTCATAGCCACGACATTGAGCGTCTGATAGACCCTCGCAAGTTCCGTTTCCAGATCCAGACCTTTCCCATTTCTAGCTCCTCTTCTAGCCATATTCTGATGCAAAAGATCCATTAAATTCGAAGTATAAGACATGAATTTTAAATCAACTTGCATTTCATTAAATTCCAAAATTTATACATTCGAATTGAAAAACATTTCTTGACATCAGAATGAAAGATAGTAGAAGCCACAACAGTCTAACTCCTACGGTTCCTCTTCGCTTCTCGAAGTTCTCCCTGTAGTTCATCAACTTCATCCTTCAGCACATCGGTCAGATTCTTCCTCTTCTCGAGTTCCCATATACGATGACTGAGAACAGAATAGTCGTCATTGCGCTTTGCCAGCTGAGCCTCCAATAATCCGACTCTCTCTCGCAGTGTCACTACCTGCCTTTGAAGAGAAGTCACAAGACTATTTGGAACTGGCTCTTCTTCTTCGTCAGAAGAAGAGTCATCAGATGAATCCAGAGGTGGGGTAATCTCTTGGGATTCAGGCCATTCTTCTCCATCAAAATTTGCTTGCCCTGGGTAGTACTTGTCCTCGGAATCTGCCTGTCCAGGATGGTACTCTTCCTCAATGATATGCCAGTCGTCGTCTCCAGCAGGGTCGAAGTGATCAGCCATCTTAGAAATAGGGAGGAAGAAGCATAAGTCATAGAGCAACACAAATGTAAGTCACTTACATTTAAATCTCTAGACTCAAAACACACACTCTAATGTCCACTTCTAGGGTGTCATTCCTTATAAATTTGTACAAGTGTGGAAACGTGGCTCTGATACCACTTTGCAACGTCCCAAATCCTAAATACACTGAATTCGAGATGTTCTACAGGATCTTTTCGCTTCCTTTAGTACAATTTTACAAGGAAATTTGAACTTTTCACTTTACATCAGAGTTTACATCAATATTACATTTCACATTGCACAGCGGAAGTAAAATTTTACAACAATGAAAAACAAATATACAACAACCTTGAGTAATCTTTAAGCATTTGTTCCTCTTTAATCCTTATCAAGCCATTTACCTGCATATAAGACTGTGGGTATGTCAGTTTATTCAACCGACGATTATTATACACGGCCATCCTCTCTATGCCGGAAATAGTATAACTTATTTTTCATATTTAGCAAACACAAACTTGTCACATATCAAACTAAAGGGACTACCCTATTGATGTCGTGTTGTGATTGTGCACTTAGTCCTTAATGCATTTATTTATTAGTTCTAAGTCTTGCATACAGACTCGCTGTGCTTCTACACCTAACGTCATTCGCCGAGAACATTCGAATTAAACCGAGGGCTTATGAACAAATCTCAAGCCGCTTCTCCGGCTTTATGCCAATTGGCCTTACTTTATCGTTGAAATGCTTGATCTTCATAAAACTATGATCTGTCATCTTCTCCAAGAAAACTCGAGCAACTCCTAAACTGTGAAAATTTATGACCTGAAGCTCTGTTACCAATTGTTAGGAATTCACTATTGAGTTTGCAACAACCAATCACTAGGCGCAAACCACCAAGCAATAGTAGATCGAACCAAGCACATAAAGCACATAATATTTGTCCAGATTTGGGCAAACCTTAATCCAGGGGAGAAATAATAATGATATTATTCAACTAGAGAAGATACAAGAGATACAACACTCTTACTAAGAACTTATCTATCTCTCAAGTCTCACTAGAAGATAATATGTTGTTTACAGTGACTACTCTCAATCTCCCTACAATGAAGTGCTCTATTTTGCCTCAAAGGAGCCTTTACAATAATATATATACAGTTCTAGAGAAACTCTAGGTTTAGTGTTGATACAATAACCGTTCGATATATCCTGAAGAGAAATTTATAAGATATGAGTTGTACGATATAACCTGGAGTTGAAGATGGGTTTTAATCAGATCACTTAGACCCGAGTCATTTTTAGTCTTCACCACCGTTGGTTAACTTCCCCCCAAGGGCGGTTGACTGCAATAACCTCGACTCAAGTCAGAGAGCCAGGACAGTCAACTGCATCCAACTGCATCCAAATACAGTTGACTGTCAATTGCTGTTTGCTATTTTTGCTGCCTATTCTTCCTTTCGCTGTGACGCTGTGTCCTCGTTTCACATCATTGTCTTATCTTCACATCGAATCATAGTATGCAAGACAATCACAACACTATTTGTTTGATTTATGATCTTAAAGGGGAGGACAATGTGTCAACTCTTTATTAGTGAAAATATGACAAGGTTAAAGAATTAGATCTCTCTAATCTTAGGAGTTGAACCCCTATTTATAGGTCTTGCTGATATGATATGTAGTTATAGGTCTTGCTGATATAATATGTAATTATAGTTGCCTGTTAGTTGTCTCTAACCTGCAGGTATTAGACAGGTCTTTTCCACGTTGTTCAAATCATATGGGGGATTGAAGGATAAAGGAAGTAAATACGCTATATCAATTAGGATTTGGGAATGAACGTATCAACTTTTCTTTAAACATATTAACTTGAGATTAGTCACGCTAACAACTATGCGGTGTGGAATAGCCAATCCCTACTTGGAACTAATGAGTGACCTCTAGATTTGCCAACTGAGCACTGATTTTGTAAAAAATGAAATCCAAGTAGAATTGAAACTATTTTTCTGGGGTTAATCAAATATAGTAGGGATCAAATCAAGACACTGCAAGGCCGCATCTTCAAGAAAAACCAGCAGAGTAGAAAGCCATAATAGCTTGCTCGACTTGTATTAGGTTTATACATAGGCTATGGCATTATTTAATTATGTCCTAATTATTGATATGGCAATCGAGCTCGAGCGTTTTTTGAAGAAGAATATTTAGGTTAAAATTGTTCAGCAGATCAAATTTAAGAGGATGGGAAAAGTGCTTCTGCCATTAGGATTGGGCTTATTTATAGATGCTCATGTCTGATCTTTATATCCATTCTTGAAACTTAAACACTTGAATGATGTCGCATGTTCTTATATAATATATATCATCCTTACCACTTTAAGGTATGAACCTGCTGCTGCTATTTTCTAATGTTGGAGCAACAGATGATGAATTCTTGTAATTGATGGAAATCTCGTATCTCAGCCGTAGATATGATTCTGATGAGAGGCTAATGTTTGATTGGGATTTGGGGATCTGGTGGTGGTTGCACTAGTTGTTGGACGCCTGGAACCTACGAAAAGCATAAAACACCAGGAGTTTTCTGTCACGCCCCGCTTATCAAAATACGGAAATATGAACGCGTAACAAAAGCCCAACGAATGATGTAAGCATCATCCATAAGATGTACCATTCTAACTCAACAATATAAATAATAATTACAACCACACAAGAGTAAATAATCACATCAACGAAGAACAACTTCAGTAATCAATGAAATAAACCATATCATAATATCCAACATCTGGGAAAACAAACTTTGGGACATAAAAGCCCAATAACAAAGTACAATAACAATAACAATATTCAAGGAAAAATAGCATAAAGAGATAATTAATGCAGTCTATTCTTTCATCTCCATTCTCTAGAATTGTGCTTACCAAGTCTTTCAGGTATTATTCCTTAAGTACTTACAAACTCGTGATCTAAAATACAAAAATAATGTCTGTTAGAGCAAGTCACGGAAAACAGGTAGTGGGAAATAGAGGACAATAAAAGCATGGTATATCAAGAATAAAGAACCGGATCAAAGTCAAGGAGCAAAAACAACGGTTGGCGATAAAGTTAAGGGTCTATATTTAATTATGCAATAATCGATAGTTACAATTCATGATCAATATCGATGACAATATACGGATCAAGCATGCAATGTCAATCTAGGGTTATTTTTCATTTTATACACAGAGTACTGTGTCCCATACCACATGTTCAGTGCATGCAAACAGTGATCGTTTTAGACTGTGATGGTGAACTCTACAGATCATGTACTCAGCATAGTAAACAGTAATTAACAATCAGTAAACAATAATTAATAGTCAGTAAAGAGTAATCCATGGCCAATAGTCCGTAACAGTAATCAATCATGCAGTAAGGGATCCTTACCGAGTACAGTCTCTGATTGTTCACTACCAAGTCGGCCATTAATACCCCGACTTGTTAATATTTTATTACATCCTAATGTGAGCATGCAAGAAGATGTCAAGGTTGTGTAATGCAAGGTGTGACTAAATCTACTCGATACATGCACAGCAAGAAGTGTTTACACTAAATCAATACAAAGCATACATTCTGGATAGCAAGATGTTGCTATACAAAAACAAAGATTTCCGTTGCTACAGGACAGCAAAACTGGATCCATCAGAAGTTATGGAAACTAGACTCTGTTCTGGTTCCAACTCATATACACACGATATATTGAAATTACAGAAACTAGGAGTAAAATCTTATTTTTTAGTGATTATGTGTTCAGGCAGCAGGTTAGAGGTCATGTTCACATATATGTATTGGGTCTGAAAATTTATCAATTAATTTCACAAAAATTCAGGGTGACTCCTAATCATGTCTAGTTACAACCAGATTAATTTCAAATTTTAATTATACTATTATCATTTTCTTTTCATTAACCATTAATGTTGATATACATATAATTGCGTATCTAGAAATCTAGACCTAGCAGTACTAAAAGTCTGATATCTAGAAGATTAAGAATCGGAATTCAGATCCGTGGAATGTTCTAAAAAGTAGACTCACAGAGATACAATTGTTGTTTACAAAGTTCCATTAAATTCCTACAGTAACTGGTTCAAAAGTTTAATGCAAAATAAGGCAAACAGCAGGCCAGCAAATAGATAAATATGAATCATCAATAATTTAAACATGTAAACATGAAATTTCATGGCAATTAAATAACAAAAGGTTTATTTAATTATCAGCATGCAATTTCAACATTAACAAGGCATTTCATAATCATGGCAATTAATTCACGAAAATAATATTCAATCGGGAACATTCCAATTATCAATCAATTCTATTGGATAGATCTAATTGTTTTCATGTATTATGTGCATATGCAATGTATATTAGGGCATGAGTTTGAGTCAAAGGTAACTGCACGAAAAGAGAATTATCACTTGGTTTCTCCGATGAATCCGTGATAATCTCTTGAACAAATATTAAGCAAATATATAAGATAAGTGGAAAGTGAGCTACTTGCGGGAAATCAAAAGAATTCTTGAACACGAATAATAAATTCGTTCAAGATGACTTGCCTTATATGATTAATTCGAATATAGGAATAATGGGATTAGGATCCAAACAGCGCAGCACGTGTAATGCACGTAACAACAAAACAACAAATGCAGCAACAGCAAAACAGCAACACCATGCTCCCCAACACAGCAAGAACAGCAAACGGCGAGATCCCAAACACAGCAAGCATGTCATGTCCTGCTTCCCAAAAATACGGAACACAAGCACATGACATTGGCAAAGCGAATGACTTGCGTCATCCATAAGCTGTTATTGTTTAACTCAACAATATAATAAGATAAATACAACCACGCATGCAATAAAAACAATCACAAGAATAACAATACTTGGAATAAAACATGAAATAACCAAATACGATAATCCAACGTCTGGAAATAAATAATAATCTCCGAGTCAAAAGCTCATAATACAATGTTAATAAAACTCAATACAAGAAGTCTAATAAAATAAAGATCAATCTAGAAAGCAATAAATCCTCAGAAAGTCTGTTCTCAAAGTCCTGCAGGTAACTCTCCTTGATCACCTGTGAATACCTTATCTAAAAAGAGGATAAAAATTTTCAATAGAGCAAGTCATGGACAGCAAGTAGAGAAAGCAATGAACAATAAAAATACGGTATAACACTGAATTCAATAAAACAATAGGAATCAATAATAATGGACGATAGCAATAATCAATATCAATGGTAATAGATGCAATGGGTATAACAGTAAACGATATTTCAATATTCGATGTCAATACTCAATAATCGATGTCAGTATCAGTAACAAAGTTCGATATCAATATAAATGACGTGAATATGCAATGTCAATATTGTGTCAATCCTTAAATCTATTAGTTTTTAGCATAACTAATGTACGTACTACTGCGTCCCATACCACAGGTTCGATGCATACAATCAATGTCATTTAGACCTAAGAGGTGTACTATATAGATCATGTACTCGACAACGATGAACAATAATGACGGCTGATTTAATGACCGATGCACGATTCAATCAGGATACTATAATCAGTAACCCGAAATCAATCGATGACCGATATCATTGATATAACCGATATGACTGATAAATAGGGAAACACGGGCCCCTCCTCTAACTACATTCTCTGTATTGTCCACTACTAAAGTAAACCCTTAAACCCCGACTTGTTAAGTATTTTATCGATGCAATCAATACATTATGCAATTTAGAGAAATTCGATACGCAATTGTATCAATAGAAAATAGGACGATCAATTAGAATGATGACAATAGTATATTAGGATCATGCAATGCAATTTATACACTTCAATCCATTCAATATAACAATATATATACAATTATATTAAGAAAATATGGAAATACAATTTTGGACAGCAATAGGTTACTGTACCCAAATCAAGTTTCCCACTGCTACAAAAATCCAAAACTGGATCCATCAGAAGTTCTGGAAAGTAGACTCCTGTCCTGTTCCAATGCATATTTAAAATACAAAATCCGATAATAATAGATAGGTTAATTACATCATTCTTTACAGGTTATACGTTCTGACTGAAAATTGACATTTAGTTGTTACATTAGTAAAATCAGTAAAAACCAAATTTTAAATTCATCAAAAATATTTGTCAAGCCCCTAATCATGTTGACTAACAATCTGGAAATTATCAGGGTAATATTCTAACATTAGATTTGCTTTTTAGTATCTTGAACATGATGAACACATGAATTAGGAATTCTGGAAGTAAAAGGCAACAATAGTAAAAACACCATAACTTTTGCAATAAAACTAGGAATTCAAATATTTTAGTTGTTATGGAAACTAGAAACACTGGGCTACAAATTTAGTTTAGAAAGCTACAAATTTTTATGTCAAATACAGGTTAAAAAGGTCTCACAAATTCTAGGTAGACAGGGAAAATCAGGGTTCGACCTAAAAAGCGATCTAAACATGATGAAATTCAATTCAATATTTAACAAATCTTATATTCAGCATGGTAAACACAATAATATGGTAAATTCAATGAAGAACACATCCATACACTAGTTTAACATCAAACAAGGCATCAATCAATCATTCAAGCACAACAACGTAATAATCATTTCTACAATAGTTTATTTGTGCGGTGTCATGTATGAATAACCTCTATTATCAATACTACATAAATGCATGAAAGGTGAGTCAATAATGGCACGAAGTCAAGAATATCTTGGGTTAGCTCGTGTAAACCCTCGACATACTCAACAGAAGATAACAATATAACACTATAGTAACAGCTAGGATCTACTTGCGAAGTTTCGATAAAGACTTGAATTTGACATAATATGCAATTCTAGAGGAAAGTGACTTGCCTTGATTGGATTAGTTATGTGCGAATGAAAAGCAGTGAGAACACGACGACACGTTCAAAATATGTTCAAGAGTCCACAGCAACAATAGCAAGGCAGCAACATAGCAAACAGTGGCAACACAGCAAACATCGGGGGAAAGAGCAGCTACGGCAGTGACTAGTGGTGCACAAGGCGTCAACGGAAGCTTTGGGTAGCAGTGGGGGGCTGGTCGACGGGTGCAAGGGGAAGAGTAGTCGATGGTGGCAGGACAGGGGTGAGCAGTTAGCAGTAATGGCGGCACTGTGGGTGAGGGTGATCGGAGATGGTGAAGGGGTTGCATAGTCGAGGTCGGAGGTCGGGATGACGAGGAGGAAGGCAACAGGGATTAGTGCTGATGGGTTCGGTCGATGAAGAGGACGATGATGGCGGGGTTCAGTGGAGGGCTGGCTATGTGGTGTTGTGGTGGTGGCTTGATTGGAGGCTACGGGTGATGGATGCAGGCGGGAAGATGAAGGGGTGTTGGGTTTGGCTGCAAGACAGAGGAGGGAGAGGTAGTGGGTAATGACGGTTGGGTAATTAAGATGGGATTAGGGTTAATGAAGATTAGGGTTAGGGGTCTAACTGGATATATATAGGGTATTATGATGGGTTAATGGGTAGCGGGTTAAAGGGTTTGAGATCCAATAAGAAGATGGTTCAAAGAGTTTGGGTACAAAAAAAAAGATAATTATCAATTCAACAAGGGCAAGATTATCATTAAAAAAAGTCCAACAAGGAGAAAAGAAAATTCATGAAATTTAAATTCGAATTGGGAAAAAAATAAGATTCGAACAATTAAATGGAGATCAGTGATAGTTCAAGAACAATAATAGGACCAAAATTATTCGAGACGATAAGTGAAAGATATAACATAATTCATATTACAAAAAAAGATTACAATGGATCAAAATGGAAAAAGATGAAAACAAGAGTTGCAATCCTACCCACCTTACAATAATATTTCGTCCTCGAAATTTATTCAAGTGGCAATAGGATAGCCCCAAGGAAAAGGACTACACAAAAAGATGGGGAAACTTCTTCTAAATCTCTTCCTTAAGCTCCCAAGTCGAATCACCCAGCAAGTGATGATTCCAAGCAACTCGAACCAATCTGATGACCTTGTTCTTCAAAATCTTCTCCCATCGATCCTAGATCGAAACCGGACAGATCTCACAGACAAGTCGGGTTGAACAGACAACTCGGAGTAGTTGGTAACATGACTGTCATCCCTGATATACCTGCTGAGTAGGGAGACATGAAAAACATCATGCACTCCCGATAGAGCCGGTGGCAACGCGTGTCTATAGGCTACCTTGCCTACTCGCTCCATAACACCGAACGGGCCAATGAACCTAGGGCTTAGCTTGCTCCCGCCTCCAAACCGGATAACACCCTTACATGGTGATACCTTAAGGAACACATGATCACCCACTTCAAATTCCAAAGGCCTCCTATGAACATCTTCCCATTTCCTATGTCTATCCTGAGCCGCCTGCAGATGCTTCCCGATCTGAGCCACAACATCAACCTTCCTCGTGATCAACTCTGGCCCCAAAAGCTTCCTCTTACCAATGTCATCCCAGCACACTTATGATTAACACTTCCGACCATACAAAGCTTCGTACGGGACTTCCTTAAGACTTGCTTGGTAGCTATTGTTGTACAAAAACTCTACCAAGTGTAGATGATCTTCCCAAGATCCTTCAAACTGAAGAACACATGACCTTAACATATCTTCCCATGTCTGAATAGTCCTCTCCGATTGCTCATCCGTCTGTGGATAAAACACAATACTGTAGTTTAGCTTGCTCCCAAGACTGGCCTGAAGACTTTCCCAGAATTGAGATTTGAACCTAGTGTCTCTGTCTGACATAATACTTACAGGGACGCCATGCAATATGACAATCTCCTGCATGTACTTCTCTGCAAGGCTCTCCGTGGACTGACCCACTCTGAAGGGAATAAAATGGGCAATCTTCGTCAACCGATCCACAATTACCCAGATGGCACTGTGACCATTGGGACTTCTCGGCAAAGTAGTCACAAAGTCCATCGTGATGTTCTCCCTGTAACCCCTATTTTGGATTTTATTGTATTTTATTTCTTTCCTTGATTATTGTATTCAAATTCTTTTATAATATTATATCTTTGCTTTCCTTGGGCTCTTTATTTTTGATCGTTCTGTGCTCTTTTGGTTGAATTGCTATTTTTGGTTCATCAAAAAATTTTGCTCTTCCTATTTTGAGTTTGATTTGTTTTGCTTTATGTACGTCTCATTGAATTAAATCCATTTTTCTCTTTTTGGAGCCAAAACTGGTACCCAAAATCCATTAAACCCCAACTTCTTAATCTCCTATAAATACCCTATTATTAAACCCTAATTAATTACCCCTCTCTCTCCGCTGCTTTCTCTCTCCCCAATCCTATCTCTCTCTCTCTCTCTCTCTCTCTCTCTCTCTCTCTCTCTCTCTCTGTTTCGTCTTCACCAACCGCACAAACCCAAACACCTCTTCGCTCTCCCGTCCTGCACTTCGACCACCTTCGACCTCCATCCTCATCACCGTCCCCTTGTCACCTCCATCTCATCACCCTCTGATCACCCCCGTCCTCTCCATCAAAACCCACCGTCTCGAACTCCACCGCAACCCATTACTGCCACTTGTTCGCACCCTGTTGCAGCTCGGCCTACCGGAGGACCTATTTGGAGGCCAATTCTGCTCCCTCCTACGAGAGTACAGCTATACGCACCTATTATCCCGATGACTGTTGAGACTTGTGGCTACTGCCATAAGACTGGGCCATTCACATTGAGACTGCAGGATGGCCAATCGGCTGTGTCTAGTGTGTGGGAGTAGTGATCATATGGTTCGTGATTATCCAAGGAACATGGCCCCTGCACCGGCTTCTGGCACTGCTCACCTAGGAGTGCCGACTCGTGGTCAAGGCAGACGACCTCTTCCACCGCAGAGGCAAGCTTTTGATCAGAGACGCGTAGCCCCTAGAGGAGGTCAGACTGGGAGTCGTGGTCAGGCTTATAACCTGATAGCCAAGGAAGTGGAGGTTGCTGTTAGAGTGGTTGCAGGTATATCACAGTAGTTGTACTTTCTTTTCTTCTTTTCAGTTTTTCTGCATGTTATATTCCTTCTTTGTACAATTATTCATGTATATAACCTGCAAGCACCTTATTCTTTTGTTTGATCTTCTTCTTCTAGGTGTTATTTTAGTCTTCTCCCTTCCAGCTCATGTTTTGTTTGATTCTGATGCTATGCCCGCAGCTTGGGACATCACCACAGGTGGAGGTGTCATTGTCTGTTCTAGGGTATGTAAGTAAAGCCCATTGCTGATTGGTGGTGTAGATTTCTTTACTGATTTGATTATGATTCCCAATTCTGGTTTCGATGTCATTCTGGGCAGGGACTAGTTAGGTTTTTCTTGTGCCGTGATTGATTGCCGAGAGAAGAAGGTGACTTTCAGACTTTCTGGTCAACCAGAGTTTGTTCCATGCGGGTGAGACACCGTTAGGGTGTGTCAAGAACTCGATGGATTCCAAGGCTGTTTCACTTGTGTCGTTAGGGCTCTGATGGGGTTGTTGCACCCTCAGTTGTGCGGGATTTTCTTGATGTTTTTCCCAAGGATTTGCCTGGCTTGCCGCCAAATCGAGATGTGGAGTTTAGCATTGATGTTCAGCTAGGTACGATGCCTATTTCTAAGTGTCCGTATCATATGGCACAGGTTGAATTGGCGGTGCTGAAGGTGCAAGTTCAGGAGCTGCTTGATAAGGGTTTTATCCGGCATAGTGTTTTGCCTTAGGGAGCCCCAGTTCTGTTTGTCAGCAAGAAAGATGAAAGCCGCATGCTTTGCATTGACTACAGGGAGTTGAACAATGTTACTGTCAAGAATCGGTATCCATTGCCTAAGATTGACAATTTGTTCGACCAATTGGGAGGGGCTTCGGTGTTCTCAAAGTTGGATCTTCGTTCCGGGTATCATCAAGTTAAAGTGAAGCCAGAAGATGTTCCAAAAACGGCTTTCCGAACGAGGTACGAGCATTACAAGTTCTTGGTGATGCCTTTCGGAGTGACTAATGCACTGGCAGTGTTCATGAGTCTGATGAACCGGGTGTTCTCTCCATTCTTGGATCAGCTTGTCGTGGTCTTCATTGACGACATATTGGTGTATTCTTGAAATAAAGAAGATCATGCTGAGCATTTGAAGGTGGTTCTGCAGACCTTGAGGGAGAACCAGCTGTGTAGGAAGCTCAGTAAGTGTGAGTTCTGGCTAGATCGGGTTGCTTTTCTGGGCCACATTATTTCTGGTGCTGGTGTTTCTGTGGATCCTGTAAAGATTTCTTCAGTCAAGGATTGGCCTATTCCGAATTTATACCTGAGGTGCGATGTTTTCTTGGTTTGGCCGACTATCATCAGAAGTTCGTTCAGGATTTTTCGAAGATTGCTGGACTTGTGACCAGTTTGACCAAGAAGGAGCAGAAATTTGTTTAGGATGAAGCTTGTGATGAAGCTTTTGCCGAGTTGAAGCATCGGTTGACGTCAGCACTTGTGCTGACTATACCCGACAGTTCGGGTGGTTTTGTGATCCATTGTGATGCATCGGGTAGAGGTCTGGGAGTAGTGCTGATGCAGCGAGGTAGGGTTATCGCTTATGCATCGAGGCAGTTGAGACCTCATGAGAAGAACTATCCCACGCATGATATGGAGCTTGCGGCCGTGATTTTTGCCTTAAAGTTGTGGAGGCATTATTTACTTGGGGATAGAGTGGAGATATTTACGGATCACAATAGCCTCAAGTATGTGTTCACGTAGAAGGAGCTGAACATGAGGCAAAGTAGATGGCTGGAATTGATGGCAGATTTTGACATCAATTTGCAGTATCACCCGGGTAAAGTAAACTTGGTGCCTGATGCTTTGAGTAGGAGGCCTGCAGCTATGTTCCTTACTGTGCAGAAGAAAATAATGGAGGACATGAGGAGGCTGGAGTTGGATGTGTTGCTTCCAAGATCAGATCGGCAGTTCATGTTGTTGCGTTACAGTCTTTTTTGATTGAGCAGATTAAGGGAGCCCAAGCGAGTGACCCGCAGTTGCAGCAGTTTCGAGGTGGAGTGGAAGTCGGTTTGAGATCTGATTTGGTCATTCATGTTGATGAGTCGCTTCGTTTTGGCTCTAGGTTGTGTGTACCTAGAGGGGAAGTAAGGCAGCAGCTGCTACAGGAAGCTTATCGGTCCCTGTATTCTATTCATCCTGGTGGTACCAAGATGTACAGGGACTTGAAGTAACATTTATGGTGGCATGGCATGAAGTGGTATGTGGCTCGATTTGTCGCTCAGTGCCTGATCTATCGGCAGGTGAAGGCAGAGCATCAGAGGACCGCGGGACTTTTGCAACCCCTTCCAATCACAGAATGGAAGTGGGAGAATATCACGATGGACTTTATGATAGCTTGGCTAAGGAGTCCCAAAGGTGACAATGCTATCTGGGTGATAGTGGATCGGCTGACGAAGTGTGCTCACTTCATTCCTTTCCATGTGGGTAAGTCCACAGAGAGTTTGGCCGAGAAGTATGTTCAGGAGGTTGTTCGTCTGCATGGAGTTCCTATCAGCATCATATCGAATAGAGATACGAGATTCAGGTCCCAGTTTTATGAGAGTCTGCAAAAGAGCTTGGGTACTAAGTTGAGCTACAGTTCAGCATTCCATCCTCAGACAGATGAGCAGTCAGAAAGGACAATTCAGACCCTAGAAGATATGTTGAGATCCTGTATTCTTCAGTTTGGAGATTCGTGGGAAGATCATCTTCACTTAGCTGAGTTCTCTTATAATAACAGTTACTAGGCATGTCTCAAGGCCGCTCCATTTGAAGCTTTGTATGGGCGCAAGTGTAGATCGCTAGTCTGTTGGGATGATATCGGTGAAAGGAAACTTTTAGGTCTTGAGTTGACCACGAAGATAGTTGATGTCGTGGCTCAGATCCGGAGGCACTTGCATGCTGCTTGGGATTGGCAGAAGAAGTGGGCTGACTATCGTAGACCTCTAGATTTTGTGGCAGGCGACCATGTGTTCCTCAAGGTATCGCCTAGGAAAGGTGTTATCCGTTTTGGAGGTGGGGGCAAGTTAAGTCCTCGGTTCATCGATTCATTTGATATTGTGGAACGTGTGGGCAAGGTAGCTTACAGGCTCGCGTTGCTGCCAACTTTAGCGGGTGTCTATGATGTATTCCATGTTTCTCAGCTCAGGAAATACATCAGAGTTGATAGTCATGTGGTTGACTACTTAGACCGGTCTGTGAGGCCGGATTTGTTCTGTGAAATTCGATTAGTCTCTATCTTAGACCATCGAGAGAAGGTGCTGAAGAATAGAGTCGTCAAGTTGGTTCGAGTTTCTTGGGATCCTCGCTCGCCAGGTGAGTTGACTTGGGAGTTAGAGGAGGAGATTCCAGAGAAGTTCCCTCATTTGTTTGAGTAGTGCTTTGTTTTACTTTGTTTTGTTTGTTTGTTTCGGGGTTCGCCCTATGTACCTCTTGTATGAATTTCGAGGACAAAATTCTTCTTGTAAGGTGGGTAGGATTTGTAACCCCTATTTCGGATTTTATTGTATTTTATTTCTTTCCTTGATTATTGTATCCAAATTCTTTTATAATATTATATCTTTGCTTTTCTTGGGCTCTTTATTTTCTCTTGATTGTTCTATGCTCTTTTGGTTGAATTTTTCAATTTTTGGTTCATCGCAAAATTTCGCTCTACCTATTTTGAATTTGGTTTGTTCCTCTTTATGTTTGTCTCATTGAATTACATCCCTTTTTCTCTTTTTGGAGCCAAAACCGGTACCCAAAATCCATTAAACCACAACCCATAACCCTAACTTCTTAATCTCCTCTAAATACCCTATTATTAAACCCTAATTAATTACCCCCCTCTCTCTCTCTGCCGCTTTCTCTCTCCCCGATCCTGTCTCTCTCTGTTTCGTCTTCAGCAACCACCCAAACCCAAACACCTCGTCGCTCTCCCGTCCTCCACTCCGACCACCTTCGACCTCCATCCTCATCACCGTCCCCTCGTCACCACCATCCCATCGCCCTCCGATCACCCCCGTCCTCGACATCAAAACCCACCGTCCCGAACTTCACCGCAACCCATTACCGCCACTTTGCCGCCACCGCTCCTCGTCCATTGCCTTCGTCGACCCTCTCCACTTACCCTCGCAACCACTGGAGAACCCCCCATCGCCTCGTCGTCGCCGTCCAAGCCCGAACACCCCGGTCCTTGACTCCCCTATTTTCGAAAGCGAAAACAGAGTCGCTCGCTTTCGCCGCTGCTGCTGTCACTTCCCGACCGCAGCACCGCCACCAATCATCGATGCCTCGCCGCAGTCACCAGCCGCCGTGGTCGCCGCTCACCCTCTCCCTCTCTCTTTTTGAAGTGCGGAAGGACACGAAGTGGGATTGGCCGATTCTGGTGTTTAGTGTTTTGAGTGTAGTAGATCCCGATCTGGTGTTCGCTGTTTTGGGATCTGAGTTAGTGTTGCTGTCTTACTGATTTGGGTGCCTTGCTTTTTTGGTTTTACACGTGACTCGCACGTGTTCTCGTGATTCGTCTCCCGGGATTCTCATCCCATTATTCTAGTTATTCGAATCTACTAATTAATAGACAAGTCTCTTCTTGAACTAGTATTTTATTTTGTTCAAGATTTCTTTGATCTCTGCAAGTAGATCCAGCCCTTTTTCCTTACAATGTTGTTATTTGAAATTCTGTTAAGTCTATTGAGGATATACACGAGCTAACTTGAGATATTCTTAACATCGTGCCACTCTCTTTGGTCTAAAACCTAGTCCCATTGTTTCATGCATATGCACATTTACAAGAAAATAACTAGATCCATATTGTAGACTTCTTTGATGTATTAAACATGTTAGATTGATTTGATCTGATGAATTGATTACCATGCCTATGAAATTATATCTAAGGAACTGAAATTATGCATGTTAAACATCTATTGGCACTTTAACTATTAATTAGCATGAAATATATGGTTGTATAATTTAATTTTTGCCTATTCATGTCAAAATATATTCTGGACTGCTAGTTGTTTCTTTTTGAATCAGATTTTTGACCATGTTGCTGTTACATTTTGAAATATCTTTCTAAACATGAAATTTAGACCCAAAGTCTTGTTTACTATCCTTTTTATGGAAATGAATTCCGATGTGTAATCTGTTAGATATCATCATTTTAGTACAGCTGTGTTAGAATTTTCAGATTCACAAATGCATGCGAATCTTGCTGTTCCATAATTTGTTGAAGCATGTTGACAATAAAATAAAAATCTAAAATAAATCTAGATGAGACTAGACATGTGTAGGAATGACCCTGAATTTTTATAGATTTATTTGATGAGTTTTCTGACCTGAAACAAATAGGTGAACACAATTTGCAACTTGCTGCCTGAACATAAAATCTGAAAAGAATAGAATTTTCAACCTAGTTCCTGTAGCTTTCATATGTCGTATATATATTTGCTAGAACTGGCAAAGAGTCTACTTTCTAGAATTTCTGATGGATCCAGATTTTCTATTTTGTAGTAATGGTAATCTGTGTTTTAGTACAACAATGTCATGCTGTCCTGATTGTGTGAATTGTGCTTATTTGATGTGTTTGCTTTTTGCTTTGTCTATAACGAGTAGAATTAGTCATAATTAGTATCATACAACATTGATACCTTCTTGAATGCTCACATAGGATGAAATCAAACTATTAACAAGCCAGGGTATTATGGGTAGACTTGGTAGTGAACGATCGGAAAATGTACTCGGCAATGCCTTATATCATATTGTCATGGAAGGAGGAGAAATATTGATTGGAAGGTGAAGTATTGATTGCAAATTATTAATTGTTAATTATTGATTGTAAATTATCATCATCTCGATGCCGAGTACACGATCCGTGAATTCACCATCAGTCTAAAACGTTCACTGTGTGCTTGCGCTGAACCTGTGGAATGAGACACAGTAGTACGTACACTAGATAGATTAATAAAATAATTAATAACCTGCATTTATCATCTCATGCTTGATCCTGTATAGAACTTGACTTGACGTCACTAATTACATGTGTGATTGATTGTAAACCTTTGATATTATTGCCTGCCATTGCTTTGTTCTTTGACTTTGATCCGGTACCTTTTCTTTGATATACATGCTTCCTTTATCCTCTGTTTTTCTCTACTTGCTGTCCACGACTTGCTCTAAGGACACTCTTTTCTATCTTTTTAGATCAAGAATTCATAGGTACCGAAGGATCTCTACCAGCAGGAATTGGTGAGCAACGATTCTAGAGATGGAGTCCAAGATTGTGCTGCTTAATTTATTTATTGCTAGACTATTTCTCTAAACATTGTTATGAATTTGTACTTTGTTTTGGTCTTATGTTCCCGGAGTTTGTTTTATTCCTAGATGATGGATTTTTGCGTTGGATATTATTATTGTTGGATTATTTCATTTATTATGGAAGTTATCTTTGATTCATGTGATTATATCTTCCTGCGTGGTTATGTTTGTTGTTGCATATTGTTGAGTTAGTCTAGTACAGCTTATGGATGATGTTTAATCATTCGCTGGGCCTACGTTATGTACTCGTATTTCGTATTTTGGGAAACGGGGCGTGACACTCCCATTTCCACTCCGGAATAGGAAGAGAATGAAAAAGTCCATCAGTTCTCTGATGTTCTGCTTTCACCTGCTGGCAGATCAAACACTGCGAAACAAACCTCGACACGGCTCTCTTCATACCATGCCACCAAAAATGCAACTTCAGATCCCGATACATCTTTGTACCACCGGGATGAATAGAGCAGGGCGAGCAATGAGCTTCCTCGAGCAGCTTTTGCCTGACTTCCCCCTTCGGAACAGATAGGCGAGTTCCAAAGCGAAGAGATCCATCCTCATGAATAACGAAATCAGTCCTTGAACCTGCTTCAACTTCAGCTCAAAACTTCTGCAATTGCTCAACATCTGACTGTGCCACCTTAATTTGGTCCACCAATGAAAACTGTAGCTAAAGCATCATACAACTCTGCTCGGCACTAGGCAAAATCACTTCCAAATCTAACATCCTCATGGCTTCCAAAAGCTCTTCCAGCTCAGTTAGATACATAACAACCGGTCTTCTGCTCAAAGCATCATGCACCAAATTAATCTTACCAGGATGATACTGCAAATTAAAATCATTATCTGCCATCAATTCCAACCATCACCTCTGCCTCATATTCAGCTCCTTCTGAGTGAATGAGACTTTTGTGATCAGTGAAAATCTCCACTCGGTTTCCAAGTAAGTAATGCCTCCAAAGCTTCAAGGAAACAATCACAACTGCAAGCTCAAAATCATGTGTGGGTTAATTCTTCTCATGCAGCCTCAACTGTCTAGATGCATATGCGACAACTCTACCTCGCTGCATCAGCATAAACCTCTACTTGAAGCATCACAGTGAACTACGAAACCTCTTGATCCATCTGGTATGGTTAACACCGGTGCTGATGTCAACCGATTCTTCAGCTCAGCGAAGGCTCCATCAAAGGACTCGTCCAACACAAACTTATGATCTTTCCCGGTCAAATTGGTTAATGGCCCGACAATCTTCGAAAAATCCTGAACAAACTTCCTGTAGTAACCTGCTAGCCCAAGGAAACTACTAACTTTTGATACTGACTTCGGCATCGTCCAATCCTTAACTGCAGCGATCTTGGACGGGTCGACAGAAACTCCATCACCGAAATGATGTGGCCCAAGAATGCCACACGATCCAGCCAAAACTTGCACTTGCTAAGCTTCCCATAAAGCTGGTTTTCCCTCAATGTCTGCAAGACTGCCCTTAAGTGTTCAGCATGCTCTGCACGACTCCGAGAATATACGAGGATATCGTCGATGAATACCACAACAAATTTGTCCAGGAAGGAGAGAAGACCCAATTCACCAAACTCATGAATACAACTTGAGCATTAGTAACTCCGAAAGGCATCACCAAGAATTCATAGTGCCTATATGTAGTACAAAAGGCAGTCTTCTGTGCATCTGCGGCCTTCACCTTGACTTGGTGGTAACCAGAACGATGGTCTAGCTTTGAGAATACAGAAGCACCACCAAGTTGATCAAATAGATCATCAATCCTGGGCAGTGGGTACCGGTCATAGTGACATTATTCAGCTCACAGTAATCAATACACAGCCTGCGACTACCATCCTTCTTGTTGACGAACAGTACCGGAGCTCCCCAAGGTGAGACACTCGGCATGATAAATCCTCAATTCAGCAACTCCTGGATCTGTTCCTTCAACTCGGCCAACTCTATTGGTGCCATTTGGTAGGGACTCTTAGAGATAGGAGCTGTACCCAGCTGAACATCAATACTTAACACTACTTCATGATCTAGCGGTAGTCCCGAAAACTCTTCAGGGTAAACATTCTGAAAGTCTCGCACAACTAACGGTGCGACTTCACCATCTGTAACACCTCGAATTTTTTAAATACCAAAAAACCTATTTTTAAATCTTTGGAGTGGTGAGAATTATTGTAGGTATATTTATTTTATTTTTAAATATTGATATTGGTGTTGATATTTGTGTTGGATTGGTATTATTGATATATTGGAGTTATGAGTCGAGTTTTATGTGAAAAAATATTGTATTTACCCCCCCACCCCCCCACCACCCACCCCACCTTTCTCCTTCTCTTCTTCTATTTCGATCGCCTAACAGAACCCCCCCCCCCCCACACGGGACCCCATTTTCGTCTGTTTTCAAGCCCGAAATCCCGGGGTTTTCCTTTATAAAATTTCGATTCAAATTAGAGGTATGCTAATTGAAGGGTTCTCTTCCTCATGATGGCTTCAATTTGGAGAAAAAGCAACGGGAAGGTATACCCTATTCTATTTTATTTGTATAGAATTAAGTGATTTTAATTTCTATCGAATAGAAATATTGTAGTAGGGAGATTAGGAGGGGTTGGGTATTATAGAGGCAAGAAATTAGCAAATTATTGGAGATTTTGAAAGTTGCTTATAAATTAGGGTTTTGAGTTTATATAAAGGAAAGTAAATATATGAGAATTATCTCCTTAATAGTAGTAGGAATTGTAGTTGAACCATTAGAATAGTATGGGGTGATTTTAGTAATTTTATGGAGATAAAATTCCGTAGGAATTCGAATAATACGTGCATCGCACGTGTGCATGCCAGGCATTTGAAAAAATGCCTGAGTGACATTATGATTAGTATTATTATTACATGTGACTGGTTTGGATGTTTTGAGCCCTAATTGTCTTTGGAATTTGATAATAGGAGATGTTAGCGACTTCGAATGCGTGATGGAGAAGTGGTGCTTCGAGTCTTCGAGGGATATCAAGTGAGTATGATTTTTTTTATTTTTATATATATGACGTGCTATGATCAATTTTAAATCATGGTTGGCTATGTGTAATGCGTAAAGTGTATCGTAGAAAGTCATAAGTATTAATGGCATGTATATTTATGATGTGGGGTTGTAATATTGCCATGTATGTAAATATGTATAATATGGGGTCGAAATGTTGAGAATTTGAAAGTTATGATAATACTGGTATATTGTGAATACGGAAAATGAACTGGGGTACTTATAAATAAATCTATTGACTAAACCATATTTATAAAATTTATATTTATATGCCGGATATTAAAGTCATGTGTATTTATGAAGGTGTGTATTATATACATGATCTTAAAGGCGTGTATATGTATGGAGTTATGCAATCATATGTATGATATGGATGGCATGTATATGCTTATAAAATTAATGGAGTTATAAACATTTATGAAAGAAGGATATATATATTTACATATGGAGGTATAACGGAGATATATATATATATATATATATATATATATATATATATATATATATATATATATAAGGGAGATTAAATGGTGGAATGATATGAGGTTTTGTGATGAAATATATAATAGGGTGCATTCATGATATGAAATAATATGATGTAGTAATCTTATAAATTAAATTATATGGTGTATGCGATATTTGATAATAAAATGAGATAATAATTCTCATGGTTAAAGTCAAAGATGTGACAAGTTATTGAAATGAAAGATGAGATGCTATGTGGTGGTAATATGAGATGAAAAGATGAAGTCAAAATGATAATAACAGTTAAATTTTTTTGACCAGTACCTACAGAAATCCTAGGGGTTTGGGCTAGACCTCCTAACACCCAAGGACCGACTTGGGGTGCTATATTTATTACCGAAACTATATTTGGGGTGCAGTGTTTTTATCGCCTAAGCTATAGGCTTGAGGCCCGGTTATTACCCAGCTCCGCTGGGGTGCGGTGATATTCCCTCGATGAAAGATGTCGCGAGGAAGTACCCTAGTGAAACTAGGGGTGCGGTGTTTTCTTTTCCCTTGTTGGTTTTGCCACGAGGAAGTACCCAAACTATGTTTGGGGTGCAGTGTTTCTCTCACTGGCTTCGGCTGGGAGGAAGTACCCAAGTTCTACTTGGGGTGCGGTGTTTCCCTCATTGGCATGGGATTGGAGAAAGACGTAATCTCGGAAGAGTAAGACCCCGGGGGGTAGAGGTCTGCGTGTTTACTGGGATGTCGGTTTTCAGTATATTGGGATACTGTGGCTCACTGGTCGACAAATTAATAAAATGAATAAATGTGAAATCAAAATGAGAAAGTATAGAAAGCATATGATGTGAAATGAGAATGAGAAAGTAGACAAAACACATGATGTGAAAGGAAAATGAGAATGACAAAGTAGAGAAAGCATATGATGTCAAATAAAAATGAGAATGAGAAAGTAGAGAAAGCGTATGATGTGATATGAGAACGAGAAAGAAAAGAAAGTATTTGATGTAAAGTGAAAATGAGAAAGTGAAGTAAGTATCTGAGTAGAAATGAATAAGTAGAGAGAAAGAAAATGTATATATATAAAGATGAGTATGCAAATGAAAATGAATGGTAAAAGAAGTATATGGTTAAATAAGTGTAAAGAACGAGGTAATTGTATTATGTAATTATAAATGCAAATAAAGAAATGGTGATATGAAGATAATAATGAAAAGAGCAACATTTTTGTTATCGGACTAAATAAAAAAAGTGAAGGAATTAAACATGTGAATTAGTTTGATGTTATGTATTTGAATATGAAAAATGAAGAAATTTTATATATGAATTAATATGATGTTAGGAATATGAGTATAATAGCGAAGGAACTATGTATGTAAAATTAATGTGAATAACTCGAAGAAACTGTGGAATGAAAAAGAGTTAAAGAAGTAAAGAAAGTGTGTATGTATGAGATAATATGATATGAATGAAAAGTAAAGTTATATGTGATATTAGTATGATGCATAAAGTGATGTGTTTTAAGTGATGGATATGAGAATGATTTCAAAACTAAAGATGTGTGATAGGAGTTGACGCTTTGGAATTGTGTCGAGGAACTACTTGTCCACTATTTCCATGGTAATAGTGAGAACTACCTGCTTTGACACAACTCCCAGGGTAAGTTGGTGGGTTGTCGGTATGATAGTTGTATTGCGAGAGGGAATTAAAGGAATGATAATTGTAAAATGAAAATGAAATAAAGTAAAGTAATATTCCAAGCTATCGGCTTAAGATGTGATGTTATACTACCCGAGTTCTACTTGGGGTGCGGTGATTATTACCCAAGCTATCGGCTTTGGGGAGCGGTGTAGAATAATCCAAACTATGTTTAGGGTGCGGAGTATAATTTGATATGAGTTGAAGTTAAAGTAAAGTGTAATATGAGGTGTACGCGAAAATGAAAGAAAGATATATTATTAATAAGAATGAAAAGTAATTTGAGTGGTATGATGAGATAAAAATGAATTATAAAGCCAAGTATATAATAAGATGAGAATGAGCATTAAATAAGCTGTATGATGAAATTAGAATGAGACTGAAGGTTATTGTATTACGAAATGTTATGAGGTGTGTTATTAGACATGGATAAATGTAATATTATAAGATTGAGTGAATATGGATTCGTAGATTGGTTGAAGATGCAAAGGATTACTTTTGTGCAAAATCACTTTGACTATAGAATACAATACTACTACAAATCGGGCATGAGCAAAAAAGTTCATCAAATTATTAAATTATGAAAGAATGTGATGTAGGTTTCCATAGTCATAAGTACACTTTGCAAAAAAATAAAAATTAATAATAATAATAATAAAAAATCGGGTGGTTTCGGAACATCAAAATTTTGACAGACTTTAGCCCACTTCCGTATTGCATTAGTTTTCGACTCTGAACCACTTTGAACTTCGCAAGATCCAAATTTACGAAATAATGGGATGTTGTTTTCCGTATTCCTAAATGCACTTTGTAAACAATTTTTTGTGTGGTTTTGAAACTTTAATAATTTGATGAACTTTTTCGCCCACATCCGGATTGCAACAGTATTGGATTCTGAATCACTTTTGTCTTTGCACGGCCAAAATTTATGAAAGTATGTGAAGTAGTTTACTGTATTCGTATATAAACATTGAAGACAAATTTTGGTGTGGTTTTGAAACTCGAAAATTTTTAAGATCTTTAACCCACGTCCTTATTGCAGCTGTTTTGGGTTCTGAATCACTTCGTACTATGCATGTTGTAAATTTACGAAAGAATATGAAGTAGGTTTCCGTAGTCATAAATACACTTTGCAAAAAATAATTGTGGCGGTTTTGGAACATCAAAATTTTGACGAACTTTAGCCCACGTCCTAGCATTAGCTTTCGACTCTGAACCACTTCGAACTTCGCACGGTCCAAATTTACGAAATAATGGGATGTAGTTTTCTGTAGTCGTAAATACACTTTGTAAACAATTTTTTGTGTGGTTTTGAAACTTTAATAATTTGATGAACTTTTATGCCCACGTCCTTATTGCTGTAGTATTGGATTCTGAATCACTTCTTACTTCGCACGGCTAAAATTTACGAAAGTATGTGAAGTAGTTTACTGTATTCGTAAATGAATATTGCACACAAATTTTGGTGCAGTTTTGAAACTCGAAAATGTTGGGGACATTTAACCCACGTCCGTATTGCAGCTGTTTTGGGCTCTGAATCACTTCGTACATCGAACAGTATAAATTTACGATAGAATGTGAAGTAGGTTTTCGTAGTAATAAATAAACTTTGTAAAAAAAATTTGGGGCGGTTTTGGAACATCAAAGTTTTGACAAACTTTAGCCGACTTCCGTGTTGCATTAGTTTTTACTCTGAAACACTTCGAACTTCGCATGGTCAAAATTTACGAATTTTGGATTGTAGTTTTCTATATTCGTAAATACACTTTGTAAACAATTTTTTGTGCGGTCTTGAAATTTTAATAATTTGATGAACCATTTTGTCCACGATCGGATTGCAGCAGTATTGGGTTCTGAATCACTTCTATCTTCGTACGGCCAAAATTTACGAAAGAATGTGAAGTAGGTTTCCTTAGTCATAAATAGACTTCGCAAAAAAAAATGGGGGCGGTTTTGGAACATCAAAATTTTGACATAATTTAGCCCACGTCCGTATTGCATTAGTTTTCAACTCTAAACTGCTTCGAACTTCGGACGGTCCAGATTTACGAAATAAGTGGATGTTGTTTTCCGTTGTCGTAAATACACTTTGTGAACAACTTTTTGTGCACAACTTTTTGCACGGTTTTGAAACTTTAATAATTTGATGAACTTTTTTGCCCACGTACGGATTGCTGCAGTTTTGGATTCTGAATTAGTTCTAACTTCGCACGACCAAAATTTCGGAAAGGTGTGAAGTAGTTTACTCTAATGGTAAATAAACATTGCATACAAATTCTGGTGCAGTTTTGAAACTCAAAAATTTTGACGACCTTTAACCCACGTCCGTATTGCGACAGTTTTGGGCTTTGAATCACATGGTACATCGCACTGTCAAAATTTACGAAAGAATGAGATGTAGGTTTCCATAGTCATAAATACACTTTGCAAACAAATTTTGGTGCGGTTTTGGAACACAAAATTTTTGACAAACTTTAGCCCACATCCGTATTGCATTAGTTTTTTTACTCTGAACCACTTTGAACATCGCCCGGTCCAAATTTACGAAATAATGGGATGTAGTTTTCTGTAGTCTTAAATACTCTTTGTAAACAAATATTTGTGCAGTTTAGAAACATTAATAATTTGACGAACTTTTTTGCCCACATTCGGATTGCAGCAGTATTGGTTACTGAATCACTTCTAACTTCGCACTACCAATTTACTGTATTTGTAAATAAACATTGCAGACAAAATTTGGTGCCATTTTGAAACTTAAAAATTTTGATGACCTTTAACCCATGTCCGTAATGCAACAGTTTTGGGCTCTTTGAATCACTTCGTACGTCGCATGGTCTAAATTTTTGAAAGAATGTCAAGTAGGTTTCCGTAGTCATAAATACACTTTGCAAAATAATTTTGGGGTGGTTTTGGAACAACAAAAATTTGACAAACTTTAGCCCACATCTATATTGCATTAGTTTTCGACTCTGAACAACTTCAAACTTCCCATGGTGCAAATTTACGAAATAATGGGATGTTGTTTTCCATAGTCATAAATACTCTTTGTAAAAAAAATTGTGCGATTTTGAAACTTTAATAATTTGACGAACTTTTTTTCTCACGTCCGGATTGCAGCAGTATTGGATTCTGAATCACTTCTAACTTCGCACGCCAAAATTTACGAAAGTATGTGAAGTAGTTTACCGTATTCATAAAAAAAACATTGCACACAATTTCTGGTACAGTTTTCAAACTCGAAAATTTTGACGACCTTTAACCCACGTCCGTATTCCAGCAGTTTTGGGCTCTAAATCACTTGGTACATCGCACGGTCAAAGCATACGACAGAATGTGAAGTAGGTTTTCGTAGTCATACATACACTTTGCAAACAAATTTTGGTGTTGTTTTGGAACATCAAGATTTTGACAAACTTTAGCCCATGTCCGTATTACATTAGTTTTCCACTCTGAACCACAACGAACTTCGCACGGTCAAAAATTTTGAAATTATGGATTGTAGTTTTCCGTTGTCGTAAATATATCGTGTAAACAATTTTTTTGCGGTTTTGAAACTTTAATAATTTGACATACTTTTTTACCCACGTCCGGATTGCAGCAGTATTGGATTCAAAATTACTTCTAACTTCACAAGGCAAAAATTACAAAAGTATGTGATGCAGTTTACTGTATTCGTAAATAAACATTGCACAAAAAATTTGAGTGGTTTTGAAACTCAAAAATTTTTACGACCTTTAACCTACGTCCGTATTGCAGCAGTTTTGGGCTCTAAATCACTTCGTGCATAACACGATCTAAATTTACGTAAGAATGTGATGTAGGTTTCCGTAGTCATAAATACACTTTGCACAAAAAAATTGGGGCTGTTTTGGAACATCAAATTTTGACTAACTTTAGTCCACGTCCGTATTGCGTTAGTTTTCGACTCTAAACCACTTCGAACTTCGCACGGTCCAAATTTACGCAATAATGGGATGTTGTTTTTTGTATTCGTAAATACCCTTTGCTAACTTTTTTTGTGCTGTTTTGAAACTTTAATAATTCAACGAACTTTTTTGCCTACGTCCGGATTGTAGTAGTATTGGATTCTGAATCATTTCTAGCTTCGCACGGCCAAAATTTACGAAAATATGTGAAGTTGTCACGCCCCACTTCCCAAAAACACGGAACACAAACACATGACATTGGCCCAGCGAAATCACTTCCGTCATCCATAAGCTGTTATTGTTCAACTCAACAATATAACAAAATAGATATAACCACGCATGCAATAAGATCAATCACATGAATAACAATACTTGGAATAAAACATGAAATAACCAAATATGATAATCCAACATCTGGAAGCAAAATAACAATCTCCGGGTCAAAAGCCTATAATACAATGTTAATAAATCTCAATACAAAAAGTCCAATAAAATAATGATCAATCTAGAAAGCAATAAATCCTCAGAAAGACTGTTCTCCAAGTCTTGCAGGTAACTCTCCTTGATCACCTGTGAATACCTCATCTAAAAAGAGGAGAAAATTGTCCTTAGAGCAAGTCATGGACAGCAAGTAGAGAAAGCAATGAACAATTAAAATACGGTATAACAATGAATTCAATTAAACAATAAGAATCAATAACAATGGACGATAGCAATAATCAATATGAATGGTAACAATGTGATGGGTATAACAATAACGATATTTCAATATTCGATGTCAATACTCAATGGTCCATGTCAATATCAATAACAATGTTCAATATCAATTAGCAATGACGATGTTCAACATGTAGTGTCAATATTATGTCAATTCCTAAGTCTATTTGCTTTTAGCCTAATTAATACATGTACTACTGCGTCCCATACCACAGGTTCCGTACATACAATCAATGTCGTTTAGACCTTAGTGGTGTACTCTATAGATCATGTACTCGACAACGATAATCAATATTGAATAATCATGATTCAATATTCAATGCATGATACAATATTCGGCAATGATACAATAATTCGGCAACGATACGATATACGATAGATTGGGTTACCGTCGTAAGCCACAACCAATCGATAAAACAATAGTCGATAACAATATTTAGGAAAACACGGGTCCCTTCTCCGAGTACAGTCTCTACATTGTCCACTACTTAAGTCACCCTTAAATTCCAGCTTGTTAAACATTTTATCGATGCAATCAATACGTTATGCAATTTAGAGAAATTCGGTAAACGATGGTATCAATAGAAGTAACAATAAGACGATAAATTAGAATGAGACAATTAGACTGGTGACAATTGTATATTAGGATCATGAAATGAAATTTATACACTTCAATTCATACAATATAACGATATATATACAATTATATTAAGAAAATGTGGAAACACAATTCTGGACAGCAATAAGTTACTGTACCAAAATCAAGTTTCCCGCTGATACATAAATCCAAAATTGGATCCGTTAGACGTTCTAGAAAGTAGACTCCTGCTCGGTTCCAACGCATATTTAAATACGAAATCCGATAAATGTAGGTAGGTTAATTACACCGTTCTGACCGAAAATCAAGATCAAGTTGTTATATTTGTAAAATCAGTAAAAGCCCAATTTTAAATTCATCAAAAATATTTGTCAAGCCCCTAATCATGTTGACTAACAATCTGGAAATTATCAGGGAAATATTCTAACAATAACTTAGCTTTTTATTAACTTAAACATGAAGAAGTACATGAATTAGGAATTCTGGAAGTAAAAAGCAGCAGTAGTAAAAACACCAAAACTCTTGCAATAAAACTCAGAATTCAAATATTTTAGAAGTTCTGGAAACTAGAGACATAGGGCTACAATTTTTGTTTAGAAAGTTATAATTTTTTATGTCAAATATTGGGTCAAAAAGGTCTCACAAATTCTAGGTAGATAGTGAAAATCAAGGGTTCAACATATTTTATATAATATAAGCGATCTAAACGTGATGAACTTCAACTCAATAGTTAACAAATCATAGATCCAGCATGGTAAACACAATAACATGGTAATGAAGAATACATCTATACACTAGTTTAACATCAACGAGGCATCCATCAATCATTCAAGCACAACAACCTAATAATCAATTCTACAATAGTTTAATTGTGTGGTGTCATGCATGAATAACTTTTATTATCAATACTACATGAATGCATGAACGATTCAATATTTTAGAGTCAATAATGGCACGAAGTCAAGAATATCTTGGGTTAGTAAAGTTATAGAAAATACTCAGGAATATGTTTTTATATACGAATACAGTAAACTACTTCATATACTTTAGTAAATTTTGGCCGTGCGAAGATAGAAGTCATTCAAAATCCAATACTGCTGCAATCCGGACGTGGGCAAAAAAGTTCGTCAAATTATTAAAGTTTCAAAACCACACAATAATTTGTTTACAAAGTGTATTTCAGAATACGGAAAACATCATCCCATTATTTCGTAAATTTGGATCGTGCGAAGTTCGATTGTGTTCAGAGTTGAAAATTAATGCAATAGGACGTGGGCTAAATTTTGTCAAAATTTTGATGTTCAAAAACCGCCCTAAATTTTTTTTCTTTCAAAGTGTACTTTTGAGTATGGAATCCTACTTCACATTCTTTCGTAAATTTAGGCTGTGCGACATATGAAGTGTTTCAAGGTCCAAAACAGCTGCAATACGGACGTGGGTTAATGGTCGTCAAAATTTCTGAGTATCAAAACCGCACCGAAATTTGTGTGTAATGTTTATGTATGAATAAAGTAAACTACTACACAAACTTTCGTGAATTTTGGCTGTGCGAAGTTAGAAGGGATTCAGAATCTAATACTGTTGCATTCAGGACGTGGTCAAAAAAGTTCCTCAAAGTATTAAAGTTTCAAAACCGCACAAAAAATTGATTACAACGTGTATTTATGACTGTGCAAAACTACAATCCATAATTTCTTAAATTTGGACCACTACAATCCGTAAGTTCATAATGGCAGAGAGTCAAAAACTAATGCAATACGGACGTTGGCTAAAGTTTGTCAAAATTTTGATGTTCCAAAATCGCACCAAAATATTTTGCAAAGTGTATTTATAAATACAGAAACCTACATCATATTCTTTCGTAAATTTTGACTGTGCAACGTACGATGTGATTCAGAGTCCGAAACAGCTGCAATACGAACGTGGGTTAAAGGTCGTCAAAATTTTTGTGTTTCAAAAGTGCTTTGAAGTATGTGTGCAGTGTTTATTTATGAATACATTAAAATATTTTGCATACTTTCGTAAATTTTGGTCGTGCGAAGTTAGAAGTGATTCAAAATTCAATACTACTACAATCCGGATCACACGCCCTGCTTCCCAAAAGAATAAGGAATATCAGTATGTGACAAAGCCCATGGAATGATTTTCATCATCCATAAGCTATAAGGATCAACTCAACAGTAAACAAAAATATACAAGAAATATATAACCACGCATGCATGAAACAAATCTCATAATCACAAGAATTATTTGAAAACAAATACATAATTCTTAAATAAAAACAAGATATTGAAAACAAACAATAAACTTCTGGACAACGTGCTCAATACAAAGTATCAAGTACTAACAAGAAAACTGATAACTCAATACAGGACTAAACTAAAGCATGAAAGGTTCCAGTCAAGCTTAGAACACTTGGTCACTCACTCCTACCGGTAGCTCATCTCCAAAACCTGTACGTTTATCAGTGAAAGAAACATAGTAACAGGAAAATAATCTGCCCGTTAGTGCAAGTTACGGGTCGCAAGTAGTACAAGCAAAAAGGGGCACAGAACAAGGTAAATAGAATGCAGAACAGGAACAAGAATCAAGAGTACAGGAAATAGCATGAAAGGAATGCAACAGAAAATACGTAGTCAAGTGATCGAGAAGCAAGTAAACATGATCAGACAACAAGTAAATTGATAACAGCTAACAGGTAACATGTAATAGGTAACAGGTAACATATAACAGGTAACAGGTAACAGGTAACAGGTAACATGCATGTGCAGGTGAAACATATTATTCTTAAGTCTTTTATTTAATTCTATCTAATGCAGCAACCTTGCGTCACATATATATACCACATGTTTGATACATATAATCAAGTGAATGTTTAGACACTAGTGGTGGATACTATATGGCCTTGTACTCAGGCATCACGTAAACATGAATCATATCATGTCATGTAATCAGGTAATGGATTTTAGAGGTGGCCCCCGTAGATTCTAGAGGTGGCCCCCGTAGATTCTAGAGGTGGCCCCCATCATCCCACGATGTGGCACTTAGCTCTACGTGGCACTTAGTCCCATATAACTTGTAAACATGAAAACAGGTAAACAAGCTCATGAACAATGTAATCATGTGTTCATGCAAACACGTGGGAAACACGGGCCCCTTCCGAGTACACTTTTCTTTATTGTCCACTACTAGATCTTTCCCTTAAACCCCGGCTTGATTACTTATTATTTTTAACAAAACGAACATGAAGGTGCACAATCAAGGGACAGGTAAACATGATAGGGGACAGGAAACAGGTTCAGACTGGGCGAGATATATGTTCCGGTGTCATAAAATAACTTATATAATGTTGAAACAACAAGAACTCCAATTCTGGATAGGAGGACGTTGCTGCAACAAAATTGGAATTTCCGCTTCTACGGAAATACAAATATAGATCCATTAGAAGTTCTAGAAACTAGATTTTCTGGCGGTTCCAGTGCATATACACACGATATATAAAAGTCACAAAAACTAGGTTCAAATTGTTATTCTTTACCGATTACATGTTCAGGCAGCATATGAACGTCAAATTCATGTGTATAAAAATTAACTGTAAATTCATTGGAAAATCTTATAAAATTCATAAATCAATTCAAAATCATGTTTAGTAACATACTAGAACATATCAGGTCTTAATTATACTTCTAACATGATATTCAAATTAGTTAATCGAGGAAATATACTTCAAAATAGAAATCTGGAATTAAAAACGTCACAACACTAAAAACAGCATATCTAGCAAACTACACATCGGATTTCAAATTCGTTAAATGTTCTGGAAACTAGAAACAAGGGGCTACAACTCTTATTTAGAAAGTTCTAATAGATTCAAAATGCAACTAGGTCAAAATCAGGCTACAAGTTAGAACATACAGCAGGACAGAAATATACAAATTTGATATCAGGATCTTTTGATGGGCATCGAACCATAGAGGCAAATAGATTGATTCGATTCAACATGCATATCGAGTGATTTATCATGGATGTATTTCAAAGCATAAACAATACGACTGTTCAATAATTAGAATTTTGTAAAGACATGGACGAGTTTCAAAACACCTTAATCAAGAAAAATTACTACTTGTGGGAGGACAAATAAAAGCTTGTACGGAACAATAAAAATGTACAAGGTACTTGCCTTAACGACGGTGAATCCGAATGTCACGCCCCGCTTCCCAAAAGAGAATACGAAATACGGATACGCGACAAAAGCCCAGCAAATGATTTTCATCATCCATAAGCTGTTCAAGAATCTTTACAACATTCACAAGAATCATCAGAGTCGGAAGCAAAAGTATCAACCAACATGCACATATGAACCAAAACACCAACAAGAATACTTGAAACCAAATATATAAATCTCAAATAGTCATGATCTGAATAAGTCAATAAAATCCTGGGTCATATTGCCCAAATACAAGAATAAATCCAAGTATCAAAATACAATATTGATCAAAGCAAATTACAAGAAATAATAATAACAAGATCCAGCACTAATACTTCATATCACCAATACAATATGTCAATTGCAATTGTAGGGAAGAAGAAAAGAGAAAATAAGTACCCGTCAATTGCAAGTTACGAGCCGCTTGTATTGCAGGATAAAAGTATATGGGGAAAACTAACTAACAACATGGTATAAGCATGATATCAAATATAACAACTAGCATGGCAAATGAACAAGTACAAGTAGCATGTATCAAGTGTCACATCATGTAAACAAGTATCGAGTATCACGAATCAAGTATCACGTAATCAAGTAACAAGTAACAAGTGTCAAGTAATCACAAATCATGTTCAAGTATCAAGTCTCATGTAACATGTAATCAAGTATCAAGTAAGCATGTCTCAAATATCTTGTATTATTACTATCTAGGTAACACTTCATATGCCATCCTTTTATCACATGGTTGTTACAGTCAATGCAGTTTCGTTTTAGATTTCATAGTGGACCATAGAGAGCAGTGTACTCAGGGACAAGCCTCAAGAATCAAGTATCAAGTATCAAGCCTCAAATATCAAGTAAACAAGCCTCAAGAGTGAAGTATCAAGCCTTAAGTATCAAGTATCAAGCCAAGTGAAATATCAAGCCTCAAGTAGTGAAATATCAAGCCTCAAGTAATAAATATCAAGCCTTAAGTAATCAAGTATCAAGCCAAGTCTCAAGTATCTCAAGTATCAAGCCAAGTACCACATAAAAACAATAGATTCTCTTCTGAGTACATGTTTCTGAATTATCCACTATTAGATCTGTCGCTTTAAAACCCCGGCTTGGTTAATTTATTATTAATGTCAAACAAGCATGTATGTGTCACGAAACAAGCAAATATATCATGGTATGATCAAGTGACAAGTTCAGGTTGTAAGATAACCACGTATGGGTAATAAGTAACACACCAAAGAATGAAATAACCAAATCTCAAGTTCCGGACAGCAAGACCATACTGTAGCAAAACTGAAATTCCCAGAGTTACAAAAATGCAAATATGAATCTGTCGAAACGTCTAGAAAATAGACTCCCAACCGAATCTAGAGAATACAAATAAGTCATATAGTATTTCACAAAAATATAACTCAAAACTAATTTGAATTCAGAATTTAGGTTCAGCCAGAAATCAGTAAATCAAATTCTCAGTCAGGAAAACAGCATCAAAACTCAATAAATAAATCCACGAAAAATCTAGTGTATTCCCCTATCTGTATAGTATCAAAATATAAGGCACAATTTTTCAGTGAAATTAGATCAGTCATCAAAAATCAGAAAACATCAAGAAATGATAGTTTGGTAAATCTGGAAATCCCAACACTGCTGTACGAAAACTATAATATCTCGCAAACCGTGAAACAAAATCCAAATCCGCCAATGGGAGATGAAAATAGACAAAATAATCTAACTTTCATATTTCATAAATATTTTCCATACAGGAAAAGGAATCAAGGCGAAAATACAAATCTTTACAGAACAGCGTGCAAAACCCAGCAAGTATAGTTTTTATAAACAGGTATGAAACGGCATATAAAACTCATTAATAAAATCCGCCAAAATTCTGGGTAATCCCTAAATAAGTATAGAAAAACTGACCAGAGTTCTAGATCAAAATAGTATGTGTAGCACAAGTATCAAATTAGTTTATTCATCAAAATCATCAAGAAACGAAATCTGGGAATGATCTACACCTCTGTAGTAAAACAGTCATACCTCACACATACGAAAATGAAATCGAGCAAGGTCAGAGTGGTTGGAAAGAAGACGAATTCCTCTAAAACTCATGTTTTATACTGAAATTAAGATTCTAAACTTAATATGGTTTAAATTGCTGATCAAGACAGATCATCGACAAAACACAGAATTTCCTTAAAAGCAAAAATCCACATAGATCCAACGAAACTTGATCCAAACGCAACTAAACATGAAATCAAGTCTATCAAGTGTCCAACCATCATGAAATGGGGTAATTAACATATCTAAAACAAGTCTATCACATGGTTCTCAACAAATACCCAAATTCTCAGAAGAAGTCTCACACACATGATCAAATCAAGAACAGGTAAAACATAAGTTGTTTCATGTCAATATTGTGTCGTGGGGCAACTATGGTCAAATCACTATAGAAACAATATCAACAAAGGGTTTCACACACGAATTGTCTCTAGAACCCAACTACACTACAAGCGGTATTTTTGACTTGTATCATACAAAGGAATTTGAGTACAAGCTACTTGCCTTAACCGAAGACGAAACGTACATCAAGAATAACGGGAACGGATTCCTGGACACAAACATGATTCTAACGGATCACGAACACAAGGAACAACAGATCACGAACACGATCAGACGACTAAGATCAAAAGATCAAGAGATCAAGGCGTTCGGATCAGATCGGACGAATCTAATCGAAGATCAAGATCAATATCAAGATCAAGATGTGATCAGTATCTTGATGGTGATGATGATGATGATCGGATCAGATCGACGATCGGACGGCCAGCAATCAAAGTGATCAAAAAACTCCATGATAAAGATCGACGGCCTACATTCAACCCATCAAACCAATCATCAAAACAGAGCATGGGGAAGGGGAAGATGCTCTGTGACTCTGGTCGGCAGGACGGCGGCCATGGCTGTCGACGGAGACAGCACAGAAGTGGCCGCAGGTGGCTGCACCGGCAAAGCGACGACGACACGGCGGCAAGCACAGGCAGCAGAACTGGCTGTTGAGGTCGCAATAGGGAGTCGCGGCTGATTGCAGGTGCAGCGCAGGGAAGCTGCGCTGTAGGGGGCGGGGCCGAGAGGTCGAGAGGGGCAAGTCGCCGGCGTCGCTGTGTGGCAACGACGGAGGGGAAGACGGGTGCAGGGCACACAGGGGACGGTCCACTGGATGGCTAGCGATGCGAGGGCGACTGAGTGCGGCAAGGGGGGGGAGGGGGGCTGCCGCAGGTGGCTACAGGCAAGGAGGAACGCAGGCGGGGTGGAGTCGTGACAGGGAGAGGGGGAGAGGTCGGGAGGCACAGGAGGGGGAAGACGAAGCGGCACGAGAGGATAGGCGCGGTGGAGCACAGGGACGGACTGAAGGAGGTCGGCTAGGGTTAAGGGTGAGGGAAGGTGAACAGGCAGGGTGGCGGCTGCATGGGTTGGATGACGAACGGCATGCCAGGTATAAATAGGAGTAGGGTAGGGTTAGGGTGGTTTAGAAGAGAACGGCTGAAGGGGGGTGTGCTAACGGGTCGGGTTTGGGGTGTAAACAGATATTGGGGTTTTTAAAAAGGGATTTTTGGGTTTGGGTAATTGGGTGTGGGGATAAGTAAACAGGACTGGGTTTATTTAAAATGGGTAATGGGTTTGAAAGCTGGTTAGGGTAATTGCTAATGGGTTTTAAAAAATCCATTAAGAAAATTATAGGGTTTTAGAATAAAATAACAAATAAAATATACAATTTAGGATTCTATAGAAATACCAATAATAATAATAAAAACATTAACAATAACAAAAATGATAAAAATAATAATAGTACTAATAATAACAGTAGTAGTAATAATAAAAGTAATAATAACAAATATAAGAATTGTCTTACAATACAAAAATCATAGGAAAATAGTTATAGCTAAATTTTGATCAAAAGTAGATTTTAAAAGAAGATCCAATAATAAATTTTAACAAAAATAGTTCAAAAGCGGAAAACTAATTTTACAAAAATTTGGAATACCGAAAATACACAGAAAATACATTTTTTTTTGGGGAAAACAGGGATTACACCGAACACGAACGAATAACGGGATGAGAATCCCGACTACAGCACGTGCGAAATACGGCACGTGCAAACACGTGCACAGCAACAGCAATCAACCCCAACAACACTTTGCAAAACTCAATACAAACAGCACACAGCAAAAGTGGCCAAATATCACACAGCCAACTCAGCGGATCGGCAACATAACAGCAACAACTGCGAGAGTGGCGACTGGGTTGACTCCGACGGCGGCTGCGGTGGTCGCCAACAGCGGAAACAGCAAGGACAGCGGAGACAACTGCAGTGATGGTCGATGGAGGTCGACTGGCTTGCGATCGAAGGCAGCGACGGTCGCAGGGATGAGGACTGGGGTGCAAAGGAGGATGCGGTGAGGACGAGGTGGAAGGTGACTGGGTGGTACTAGTGGGTTCTTTTGCACGCACGGGAGGCAAGGGGAGAGGAAGACAGGAGGAGGAGGGCGGCATTTGAAGTGCTGCAGGCGGCGATGGATGGGTTTGCTCTGTTTCGAGAGAGAAAAAGAGGAAGGAGGATGGGCTAATGGTAGGAGTTGCGGATGGGTTCAATGGCAGGTGGAGCAGGGCGAGGCGAGCGGGACAAGGGAGATGAGCGATGGGTTCCTCTGTTTCGGGAAGGAAACGTACATGGGAGGAAGGAAGAAAGTGGAGGCGATGGCTGTTGATGACGAAGAAGGAGGAAGGCGTCGGGGATGGTGACTGTGGCTTGAGCGGGATGGAGATGAGGGGACGACGAGGAACAGGGTGGCGAGACTGGAGGTGGGGATGGGTTCAGAAGGAATGGAGGAGAAGGAAGGAGAAGTTGAAGGGGCTCCGGGGTTCAACAGGACTAAGGTTTGGGGTTTCAACAGTAGCTCGTGGGTTTGCGGCTAATGGGTAATGGGCTAATGGGTTAGCGGGTATAGGTAGGATCCAATAAGAAATTGGGCTAAAGGGTTTGGGTTTAGATTAAAAATAAATAATTAAATAAATAAATAAATAGTAATACAATAGAACAGTGAGTCAAATAATACACATTAAGTTAATATTCAAATACTAATAAATACATTAGAATATACGGATTCACAGAATAAATAAAATCAGGTTTGATTTGGGCTAAAATATGATGAACAGTAATATAGTAGTACATAACAATTAATTAAATCAAATAATGTACATAACTTCATACTCCAAATAATAAAAAAATAATAACAAAAATAGTAGAAATAATAATAATAATAATAATAATAATAATAATAATAATAATAATAAGATTTGGGTTAAGTACTTACATAATAGAAATAGACTTGTATTAAAATATATAGTCCACTGAAGATAGCGAAAAATACCATTAATGAATAAAATTGACTTTATTAGGGAATCCAACAATAAATCTTAACAAAAAGAATTTAAAAGCGGAAAAATAATTTACAAAAATTGAAATTCCGAAAATACCCAGAAATACATATTGGCAGGAACGGGGGTTACACAGGAAGTGGGCAAAAAAGTAAGCCAAATTATTAATGTTTTAAAACGGCAAAAAAAATTGTTTACAAAGTGTGTTTACGATCACACTACAATCCACAATTTCGTAAATTTAGACTGTGCGACGTACGAAGTGATTCAGAGCCCGAAATAGCTGCAATACGGACGTGCAAAGGTCGTCAAAATTTGCGAGTTTCAAAACCGCACCAAAATTTGTGTGCAATGTTTATTAACGAATACTGTAAACTACTTCACATACTTCCGTAAATTTTGGCCGTGCGATGTTAGAAGTGATTCAGAATCCAATACTGTACCAATCCGTACGTGGCATAAAAGTTCATCAAATTATTAAAGTTTCAAAACCGCACAAAAAATTGTTTACAAAGTGTATTTACGACTACAGAAAACTAAATCCCATTATTTCGTAAATTTGGACCGTACGATGTTCGAAGTGGTTCATAGTCGAAAACTAATGCAATACAGACGTGGGCAGTATGTCAAAATCGATGTTCCAAAACCGCCACAATTTTTTGTGCAATGTGTATTTATCACTACGAAAACCTACTTCACATTCTTTTGTAAATTTACACCGTGCGAAGTACGAAGTGATTCAGAGCCTAAAACAGCTGCAATACAGACGTGAGTTAAAGATCATCAACATTTTTGAGTTTCAAAACCACAGCAAAATCTGTCTGCCATGTTTATATACGAATACAGTAAACTACTTCATATACTTTCATAAATTCTGGCCGGGTGAAGATAGAAGTGATTCAGAATCCAAAATTGCTGCAATCCAGACGTGGGCAAAAAAGTTCGTCAAATTATTAAAATTTCAAAATCGCACAATAATTTGTTTACAAAGTGTATTAGGAATACGGAAAACAACATCCCATTATTTCGTAAATTTGGATCGTTCGAAGTTCGAGGTGGTTCAGAGTTGAAAACTAATGCAATACGGACGTGGGCTAATGTTTGTCAAAATTTTGATGTTTAGAAACTGCCCCAATTTTTTTTTCAAAGTGTACTTTTGACTACGGAATCGTACTTCACATTCTTTCGTAAATTTAAACCGTGCGATGTACGAAGTGTTTCAGAGTCCAAAACAGCTGCCATACGGACGTGGGTTAATGGTCGTCAAAATTTTTGAGTTTCAAACCGCACCGAAATTTGTGTACAATGTTTATTTATGAAAACAGTAAACTACCACACAAACTTTTGTAAATTTTGGACGTGCAAAGTTAGAAGTGATTCATAATCTAATACTGCTGTAATCCGGACGTGGGCAAAAAAGTTTGTCAAATCATTAAAGTTTCAAAACCTCACAAAAAAATTATTACAAAGTGTATTTACGACTGCGGAAAACTATAATCCATAATTTCATAAATTTGGGCCGGGAAGTTCGTAGTGGTTGAGAGTCAAAAACTAATACAATACGGACGTCAGCTAAAGTTTGTCAAAATTTTGATGTTCCAAAACCGCACCAAAATTTGTTTGCAAAGTGTTTTTATGACTACGAAAACCTACTTCACATTCTTTTGTAAATTTACACCGTGCAAAGTACACAATGATTCGAAGCCCAAAACAGTTGCAATACGGACGTGGGTTAAAGATCGTCAAAATTTTTTTAAGTTTCAAAACCGAACCAAAATTTTTCTGCAATGTTTATGAACGAATACAGTAAACTACATCACATACTTTCATAAATTTTGGCCGTGCGAAGATAGAAATTATTCAGAACCCAATACTGCTGCAATCCGAACGTGGGCAAAAAAGTTCATCAAATCATTAAAGTTTCAAAACTGCAGAAAAAATTGTTTACAAAGTGTATTTAGGAATACGAAAAACAACATCCCATTATTTCGTAAATTTGGATCGTGCGAAGTTCGAAGTGGTTCAGAGTCAAAAACTAATGCAATACGGACGTGGGCTAAAGTTTGTCAAAATTTTGATGTTCCAAAATCGCCCCAAAATATTTTGCAAAGTGTACTTTTGACTACGGAAACCTACATCACATTATTTAGTAAATTTAGACCGTGCGATGTATGAAGTGATTCAGAGTCCGAAATACTGCTGCAATACTGACATGGGTTAAAGGTCATCAAAATATTTGTGATTCAAAACTGCTCCGAAATATGTGTGCAATGTTTATTTACAAATACAGTAAAATACTTCGCATACTTTCGTAAATTTTGGTCATGCGAAGTTAGAAGTAATTCAAAATCAAATACTGCTGCAATCCAGACGTGGCCAAAAAAGTTAGTCAAATTATTAAAGTTTTAAAACCACACAGAAAATTGTTTACAAAGTGTATTTACGACTATGGAAATTTACAATCCATAATTTCGTAAATTTGGACAGTGCAAAGTTCAAGGTGGTTGAGAGTCGAAAACTAATGCAATACGGACGTCGGCAAAAGTTTTTCAAAATTTTGATGTTCCAAAACCGCACTAAAATTTGTTTGCAATGTGTATTTATGACTATGGAAACCTACTTCACATTCTTTCGTAAATTTAGACCGTGCGACATACGAAGTGATTCAGAGCCCAAAACAAATGCAATACGGACATGGGTTAAAGTTCGTTAATATTTTCGAGTTTCAAAACCGCACCAAAATTTGTGTAATGTTTATTTACGAATACTGTAAACTACTTCACATACTTCCATAAATTTTGGCCTTGCAATGTTAGAAGTGATTCAGAATCCAATACTGCAGCAATCCGTACGTGGCATAACAGTTCATCAAATTATTAAAGTTTCAAAACCTGCCCAAAACATTGTTTACAAAGTGTATTTACGACTACAGAAAAATACATCCCATTATTTCGTAAATTTGGACCGTGCGAAGTTCGAAGTGGTTCATAGTCGAAAACTAATGCAATACGGACGAGAGTAGTATGTCAAAATTTTGATGTTCCAAAACTGCCACAATTTTTTTTCCAAAGTGTATTAATGACTACGGAAACCTACTTCACATTATTTCGTAAATTTACACCGTGCGAAGTACGAAGTGATTCAGAGCCCAAAACCGCTGCAACACAAACGTGGGTTTAAGATTGCCAAAATTTTCGAGTTTCAAAACCGCAACAAAATTTGTCTGCAAAGTTTATATACGAATACAGTAAACAACTTCATATACTTTCGTAAATTCTGGCCTCGTGAAGATAGAAGTGATTCAGAATCCAATATTGTTGTAATCCGGACGTAGGCAAAAAAGTTCGTCAGATTAGACCGCACAATAATTTGTTTACAACATTTATTTAGGAATACGGAAAACAACATCCCATTATTTTGTAAATTTGGATAGTGCGAAGTTCAAAGTGGTTCAGAGTTGAAAACTACTACAATACGGACGTAGGCAAAAGATTGTCAAAATTTTGATTTTCGAAAACTGCCTCAATATTTTTTTCAAAGTGTACTTTTGACTACGGAATACTACTTCACATTCATTCGTAAATTTAGACCGTGCGACGTACGAAGTGATTCAGAGTCCAATACAGCTGCAATACGGACGTGGGTTAATGGTCGTCAAAATTTTTGAGTTTCAAAACCGCACCGAAATTTGGGTGCAATGTTTATTTACGAACGCAGTAAACTACTTCAAATACTTTTTAAATTTTGGTCGTGCGAGGTTAGAAGTGATTCAGATACTAATACTGCTGCAATCTGGAGGTGGGCAAAAATGTTCGTCAAATTACTAAAGTTTCAAAACTGCACAAAAAAATGGATTACAATGTGTATTCACGACTACGGAACAATCCATAATTTCGTAAATTTGGACCGTGTGAAGTTCGTAGTGGTTGATAGTCAAATACTAATGGAATACGGACGTCGGCTAATGTTTGTAGAAATTTTGATGTTCCAAAACCGCACAAAAATTAGTTTGCAAGGTGTTTTTATGACTACAGAAACCCACTTCACATTCTTTCGTAAATTTAAACCGTGCGACGTACGAAGTGATTCTTAGCCCAAAACAGCTGCAATACGGACGTGGGTTAAAGGCCGTCTAAATTTTCGAGTTTCAAAACAGCACAAAAATTTGTGTGCAATGTTTATGTAGCGCCCCGAATTTCTAATATGATATCTCAGAAATACGTGGCACAATTCCCAGCATCAACTTCAAATATAATAGCAAACATAGCCAAAAAAAATACAGATAAATTTTTCTTTCAGCCTTCATTACATTAGTTCATTACAAAACACAGCGAAAAAACAAACACCTTGAATTACAGTCTTTTCATTACAACACCTTCTTTACAATTTTACATAAGCCATAACTTCATTCAAACCCAAGCATCCAAATCCAAAGCTACAAGCAACTGCCTGTAAAAACATGAGGCTAGAGATAACCCTAACCCCCAAAACTACAGGGGTCAGCCATAACGGTGTGAGTGACATAAAAACAAAAGCAAGATAAGTAGAACATAAAACATGGAATCATAAGCAACATGTAGTAAAGACAAGAATTAAGAACTAACAATGAAACATGGAAAACATCAAGTGTAGCTAAACTAACTGTCAAGTGTAGAAAACAGAAAAACACATGCATAAACCAAATCAAGAAAACACAATACTATATGCTGACTCTCTAAAGCGTACTTGTCGGATTCTATGCATCCCACTCTACATAAGTCCGGTGCAAGCCCTTAACATCTCCACTTTATAAGGTTTAGTCCCCCGCCATGCAACTAATCCTACCACGATGACTACTACGAGATATAGGTAAACTGTGTGTATTAGCCCATGCTCCGATAATTCCGGAGGTCAAACTCTATCCACAGATAATTTCGGAGACTATTTCACTCACATCAGGGAATCTTCGAGAATACCCCACACTGCAAGCTATGACACCTCATCACACGAATACCACATGAGTGTCGCCTCGATCCCGATAATTTCGGAGATCAATCCCACACCACAGGTAATTCCGGAGACTATTTCACTCACACTTGGATAATTCTGGGATTATCTCACACCGCAAGCCATACTGATGTCCATAACCCATGTTCTCATTCATCATATCGCCACTAGTGTCTGTCCTTATCTTTTTAAGTTAATTAATTTAATTACGAACCTCCTAGAGATGGTGTACCTTACCGGACTTAACTCAACAACTAATCAACAATATTCCTCAACAGGCCCAAAACACAATAACTCAACTGCTGGCATACTAGGGTCCCACACAAACTCTAGAGACTCACACTCAACTATCCAAACCCAACAATAAAACATCTTGAAAACACATGTTTTGTAGAAAGATAATATTTAGAATAGTAAGTTATAGATCCCAAAAACATTGAAAGAATCAATCGTTTAAAGAACATCAGAATAACTCAAGGAACATCAGTAACAGTCAACTGTAAACCGTAGTCGGTCGACTGTCCAGAGCGAAAAACCAGCACTTCAAGAAAATAATTCTAAGTAATGGTAGTCGACTGAAAAAGTCATCAATCGACTGTCCAGAGCAAAAATCCAAAACTTCGAGAAAACGTCAAAACAGAGCAGAGACATTCGACTGTAAAAATGGATCAGTCAACTGTTCCGCGTTAAATCTTAAAACTTCAAGAAAATACAGCAGCCAGGTAGCAACAGTCGACTGTATAAATTTACCGGTCGACTGTCGACTGGCAGACTGCAGTTTTTAGGTGTGCACATTTCAACCGATACGAAGTTTTACTTTATAAAATGAATTCTGCGAAAGCATATTTCTGATATGATCAAATACGACTTGTAGGGTATATAAGAGCCCATAAAAACAATCAAACCCACTTTGAATTAATAAAAATCACAATTTGTTGATTTACTCTAATTTGAACACGAATTTGTGCACATATCCAAAAATAGAGTTTTTAAGAATCGATCATACTTCAAATTAACTTCATATTATGTTCCAAACCATATCAATACAAAAATAAGTTGAGATATAGTCAAATCCTCCGAAAACACACAAAGACTCAATTTCTTCAAAAGCAATGGATTACAATATTCATGTAAAATGTTCGTGCATGCTCGTACACCAAAGAAACTTCACAAATCCATCACATAGAAATGAAAAAATATTCAGATTTAATCTTAGTATTTGAGAAATTCAAGTTCAAGTAAAATCTTTCACAAAATCCCAAATCCCCAAATTTATCATATTGCATCAAACTCAATTTAATTATTACAATTTTAATTCTCATAACATGGTCTCCTAATTCATTAGTCCTTCTCAAAATTTTCTCAACTCAAATCACCTCCTTTAACTCATTAACATTAACAAATTTAACATTACCATAATCAAGATGCACTCATCCAACCTCATAAATAGTCAAAATCTCTTCTTTAATCAATTTAGGCATAACATTCCCCATACTCAATCAAATCAGCATTAACCCAAAAGAAATGGCTTACTCATGATTTATATTAGGTTATATTTAACAATCTCTTATCATCCACATTAAAATTCTACTCATAAATAACTTAGGGTTTCATAAAAGATCCAATTTTAATTTATCAATTAATCCAATCCATCATATATATATTCATACCAAACCCTAGCATGCTTTCTAATAGATGAAACACCACATACAACATTCAAAGTACAAAACAAAACAATCATATCACTCACCTTGTTGAAAGAATCGAACGAAGACGAATAGAAAGTAAGAAAAGCCCCTCCTTAGCAAGAAATCCAAGATCTTCTCATTAGAACTCCAGAATAATAAGAATTAAGAAATTCCCTGTGTTGTGCTGCAAGATGACGGCTGCACTACACCCTAAATAGGCCGGGATTAAAGATTCTAGGGTTTTTGAGTACATTTGCAAAATACTCTATTTCAAATATACATTTATATAAATAGATCCCCATACTAGGAAATTAGTAAAAACCAATTTAATTGGGCTCAAAAATCAAAAAGATCCCCCACTAGCATCAGCCGGCACTGTAGAGAAAAACCCAGAAAATAATTTTGCAATTTCATCCCTTCAAATAGCAATTTTTCAAAAAGATCATCTTTTATCAAAACTTGTAAAATATATCAAATGTGTTGAAACGAAAGGCAAAATTTTTACTCCTGAATTGACTAGGCATTATTTCCAACCCAAAAATCCGAAAATCTGGAGTTTCACCCCCATTTGGTAAATTTTGAACAAAAGTCGTTCTTTTTGAAATATTTGCAAATGGGTCCAACCATTGTCAGAAAAATTTAGAAAAATCACAAATAATCTCAAATAATAAATAATGAGTTTCCCCAAAATAATTTTGGCTTTTGAACTTCCCAAGAAACATTTGCACGTGTTTTGCACGTGTAAGAAGACAAATTTTTAGATAAATATTTATTAAATCACCAAAAACCATTTTAACTCATTTAATATTCTCAAAATAATATTGTAAAAATACAGGGTACTACATCACTCCCTCCTTAGAAGAGTTTTGTCCGCAGAACTACCACTAATAGGGTCCAAACAAATATACGAACGAAAGGAATGCAAATCTCATAAATGGAAACATACTTCAAGGAATACGGTTGCACTTGAGAACATAATCAAATAAAAGAAATGCAACTCACTCGAAAGTACAACCATCAAGAAGGAATATAATCACATAAAAGGAATACAATCATACAAAAAGCTCAGGGAAATCCTTCTACATGCGATCCTCCAGCTCCCAAGTAGCCTCCTCGAACTGCTGATTCCTCCACAACACCTTGACCATATGTATCACCTTACTCCTTAGAACCTTCTCCCTACGATCAACGATCTCTCTAAGCTTTTCCTTATAACTCAAGTTCACCTGTAGACCTTCAGCAACCTCTACCAGCTGATGACTCTGATCTGGCACATACTTCCTCAACAGTGACACATGGAACACATCATGCACTTGCGCCAACTCCTCTGGAAGCTCCAGCCTATATGTCGTCTTACCAATCCACCCTAAAATCCTGTATGGCCCAATATACCTTGGTGCCAACTTGCCTCCCTTACCAAACCTGATCACTCCCTTGTCGGAGACACCTTGAGGAAAACTGCATCCCTAATCTCAAACTCCAAGTCCCTTCTTCGAGTGTCTGCATAACTCTTCTGATGATTCTGAGCTTCAACCAACCTCTTGCGAATCAACTCAATCTTCTCCGATGTTTGCTGCACAATCTCAGGCCCAAATATCTGCCTCTCGCCAACCTCATACCAACAAACAGGTGTCCTGCACTTCCTCCCGTACAGTGCCTCATACGGAGCCATCCCGATACTCGCATGGTAACTGTTGTTATAAGCAAACTCAACCAATGCCAAGTACCTCTCCCAACTACCACCGAAATCCATAACACGAGCCCTCAGCATATCCTCCAGTACCCGATTCACCCTTTCACTCTGACCATCAGTCTGTGGATGAAAAGCGGTACTGAAATTAGTTCTGGTACCCAAAGACTCTTGCAGACTCTTCCAAAACCTCGAAGTGAACCTCGCATCCCTGTCGGACACAATTGACACAGGAACTCCATGAAGTCTCACAATCTCACATATATACAGTTCTGCCAACGTTTCCAACGATCAAGTAATCTTCATGGCCAAAAAGTGAGCTGACTTGGTTAAACGATCCACAATAACCCAAATCGAGTCATTGCTCTTCGAACTCCATGGCAAACCCGTTATGAAATCCATACTGATATTCTCCCATTTCCACTCCGGAATGGGCAACGACTGCAACAAACCTCCAAGTCTCTGATTTTCTGCTTTGATCTGCTGACAGTCAGACACCTCGCCACAAAATCTGCCACATCTCTCTTCATACCAGACTGCCAAAAGTGCTGTTTGATGTCCTTGTACATCTTTGTGCCTCCAGGATGTACTAACAGCAAAGTACTGTGTGCCTTCTACAAGATACTCTCTCTCTTAAATGTGCATTCTGCGGGACAACCTCTCACCCATCCATAGCACTCCATCTTGGACACGGGACTCTGACAACTTGCCATCGAAAACCTGTTGCAACATCTTCTAGATCTCTGCATCTGATTTCTGACCTTCCACAATCTGCTCTCTCAAAGTATGCTGCAGCCTCAACTGAGCCAAAGACGCCCCCAAACTCTGCAGTACCACCTCAAAACCTGTCCGATCAATCTCTGCTACCAACTCACTCCGAGTAGTGATCAAACTTAATAAACTACTCTTCCGACTAAGCCCATTGGCCACCACATTCGCCTTGCATGGGTGATACTTAATCTCGGGACGAATGTCTTCCAACACTTCCAACCATCTTCTCTGCCAAAGGTTTAGATCCTTCTGTTGATAAATGTACTTCAGACTCTTGTGGTCAGTATACATGTTGACCTTCTCACCATATACATAATGCCTCCATTGCTTCAAGGCAAAGATAATAGCTGCTAACTCCAGATCATGCGTCGGATAATTTTTCTCATGAGGACGCAACTGCCTCGAACCATAGGCAATAACCATACCTTCTTGCATCAAGACACACCCCAAACCTTTGAAAGACGCCTCGCTGTAGATATCATAATCCTTCCCAGCTTGTGGCAAAGCCAAGATAGGTGCAGTCGTCAACCTCTCCTTTAGCTCAAGGAAACTCGCCTCACACTTATCAGTCCATGTAAATGCCATATTCTTTCGGGTCAAACCTGTCAAAGGAACTGCAATCTGAGAATAGCCCTGAATGAATCTCCTGTAGTACCCAGCCAAACCCAAGAAACTCCTGACTTCCTTCACAGTCGTTGGCCTGGGCCAATCCTTCACTGCTTCAACCTTCTGAGGATCAGTGGCCACTCCCTCCATAGAAAGGATATGACCAAGAAAAGCTACCTCAAACTTCCAAAACTTACACCTCGACAACTTGGCATACAAGTTATGCTCCTACAATTTCTATAATACCTCTGTCAAGTGCATAGAATGATCCTCCTCTGACTTCGAATACACCAAAATATCATCGATGAAAACAACCACGAAGGAGTCAATAAATGGCCTCAAAATCCGATTCATCATATCCATGAATACTACCGGCACATTCGTCAACCCGAATGGCATCACCAAAAACTCATAGAGTCCATGACAAGTCCTGAAAGCTGTCTTGCTCACATCTTCCTCCTTGACTCGAACCTGATGATATCCTAATCTCAAATTAATCTTCGAAAACACAACTGCTCCTCGAAGCCTGTCGAACAGATCATCAATCCGTGGAAGCGGATACTTGTTCTGAATAGTCACCCTATTCAACTTCCGATAGTCAATGTACATCCTTATTGACCCATCCTTCTTCTTGACCAACAACACTGGTGCACCCCACGGTGAAGAACTCAGCCTTATAAAACCCTTACTCAGTAATTCCTCAATCGGTTTCTTCACTTCATCCTGCTCTACAGTGCCATCCTGTACGGAGCTTTAGAAATTGGAGCCGGCTGAACATTAATACAAAACTCCACATCTCGCTGCGGCGACAGTCCTAGCAAATCCTCCAAGAACACTGTAGGAAAATCCCTCACAACTGGAATGTCTCTGACTTCATCTGGAATCATCAACTTGGATACCACTGCAGCCACTTTCGAAACCTTCTTCTTCCCTTGAAAAGTCACTGCGGGACCACCTGGTGCTTTCACTAATACCTCTTTCAGCTTGCATTCAATTGTGGCATCATATGTTGTCATCCAATCAATGCCCATGATCACATCCACACCTAAGACTTGCAGCTCAATAAGATCAAGGCCGAATAATCTCCTGCCAATCTCGATATCACAGCCCTCGTAATATTGATCAGCAATCAATTCTTCACCTGATGGCATTGCCACTGACAAGACCCTGCCTGGAAACAACTTAGGCTCCACACCTAAGACCTTTGCAAAATTGGGCGACACAAAAGTATGCGAAGAACCAGTATCAAATAAAACTTTTACTACATGAAGAATCATGTTACATGAAGAATGATACTCAAATCTCCAATTTATTCTCAAACAAAGTTTTACTTAATACATTGAATAAAAATTCAAAATTCTTGCATACCTTGAATCACATCTTCTGAGTTACCCGCATCCTCCTCAGTTAATGCGAACACTTATCCTTGCCTCTGAAATTTGCCTCTGCTTGAACGCCCCTTCCTCAACTGTGGACAGTAAGGCTTAGAATGCCCCACTTGCCCACACTAAAAACAAGTCTGCTTTACCAACTTGGGACACGCTGATCTGTAGTGACCCTCCTCCTTACAGTAGTAACAAGTCACCTCCTGAGATGCAGGTGCCCTCTGTTCTGGCTTACTGAACTTGCTCTGCTTCACTGGGAATTTCTTCCCGCTCTGACTAGCTGCTGGCCTCTTGCTCCTATTCCAGTTATCTTGCCTTTTCTGGAACTGGTCTATATCCTCTTCTATCATCGCTGCTCTCTTGACCAGCTTATCAAACCTCCTGATGCCCAAAGGAATCATCCTCGACCTCAAATTCGGCTTCAAGCCCTGCTCGAATTTCTTGGCCTTCTTCGCTTCATCAACAATCAGCTCCGGTGCATACCTTGATAGCTGAGCGAACTTAGTCTCATATTCACGCACTGTCATGTTGCTCTGCTGCAGATTCAAGAATTCTGTTGCCTTCTTCTCCTGAATATCCAAAAGGAAGAAACGATCCCTGAACTCATCCATAAAAGCTTCCCAAGTCACTTGCTGATCTCTAAAGGTTCTCTTCACTGACTGCCACCAGACGCCAGCATCCTTCTCTAATTGCATAGCAGCCAATTTCATCTTATTGACTTTTGGGGTCTCCAAGACTTCGAAGACCATCTCCATCTGTCTAATCTAGTCATCAGCCTCATTCGGATCAGACTGCCCCTCAAACACTGGCGGCTTCATCCGCTTGAAGGACTCAACTTGCTTGATAGGATCAGCATTAACAAACACTGGTCCAACCCCATGATTCTGATTCTGGTTCTGTTTCTGCGCCATATTAGCTGCAATGAATGCGTTCAAGGTCTGAAACACCCTGGCAATCTCAGTCTCAAGATCAAGTCCAACCCTATGGGAACTACCAGCCCCATCACCATTAGCACCATTTCTGGTCCTGGGTCCTGCCATTTTTCTGAATACTGCAAAATGAGGGTAAAGTTAGAGCATCATAACACAATTCATATTCACATCAATACCCCATGGCAAAACCACAACCATACTCCAAAACAAAACATCATATTTTAACTCTATATGATACTCACACTCTAATGTCCACACCTAGGTACTCACGCTCTAGTGTTCACACCTAGGTTCATTTTTATACCATGTTTATCATTATTATTGAAGCGTGCTCTGATACCTATCTCTGTAGCGCCCCGAATTGCCAATATGATATCTCAGAAATACGTGGCACAATTCTCAGCATCAACTTCAATTATAATAGCAAACATAGCCCAAAAAAATACAGATAAATTTTTCTTTCAACCTTCATTACATTAGTTCATTACAAAACACAGCGGAAAAACAAACACATTGAATTACAGTCTTTTCATTACAACACCATCTTTACAATTTTACATAAGCCATAACTTCATTCTAACCGAAGCATCCAAATCCAAAGCTACAAGCAAATGTCTGTAAAAACATGAGGCTAGAGATAACCCTAACTCCCAAAACTATAGGGGTCAGCCATAACAGTGTGAGTGACATAAAAATAAAAGCAAGATAAGTAGAACATAAAACATGGAATCATAAGCAACATGTAGTAAAGACAAGAATAAATGAATTAAGAACTAACAATGAAACATGAAAAATATCAAGTGTAGCTAGACTAAGTGTCAAGTGTAGAAAACAGGAAAACATATGCATAAACCAAATCAAGAAAACACAATACTATATGCAGACTCTCTTATGCGTACTTATCAGATTATATACATCCCACTCTACATAGGTCTGGTGCAAGCCCATAATGTCTCCACTTTATATGGTTCAGTCCCCCGCCATTCAACTAATCCTACCATGATGACAACTAGGAGATATAGGTAAACTGTGAGTATTATCCCATGCCCCGATAATTCCGAAGGTCAAACTCTATCCACAGATTATTCCGGAGACTATTTTACTCACACCTGGGAATCTTCCAGAATATCCCACACCGCAAGCTATGGCACCTCATCACACGAATACCACATGAGTGTCGCCTCGACCCCGATAATTCTGGAGATCAATCCTGCACCACAGGTAATTCTGGAGACTATTTCACTCACACCTGGATAATTCTGGAGATTATCTCACACCGCAAGCCATACTGAGGTCCATAACCCATGTTCTCATTCATTATATCGACACTAGTGTCTGTCCTTATCTTTTTAAGTTAGTTAATTTAATTATGAACCTCCTAGAGATGGTGTACCCTTCTGTACTTAACTTAATAACAAATCAACAATATGCCTTAACAGGCCCAAAACACAATATCTCAACTGCCGGCATATTAGGGTCCCACACAACCTCTAGAGACTCACACTCAACTATCCAAACCCAACAATAAAACATCTTTCTGTAGAAAGTTAATATTTTGAATAGTAAGTTATAGATCCCAAAAACATTTAAAGTATCAATCGTTTAAAGAACATCAAAATAACTCAAGGAACATCAGTAACAGTCGACTGTAAACCGGACTCGGTCGACTGTCCAGAGCGAAAAACCAGCACTTCAAGAAAATAATTCTAAGTAATGGTAGTCGACTGTAAAAGTCATCAATTAACTGTCCAGAGCGAAAATCCAAAACTTGCAAAAAATGTCAAAACAGAGTAGAGTCATTCGACTGTAAAAATGGATCAGTCGACTGTTCCGCGTGAAATCTTAAAACTTCAAGAAAATACAGCAGTCAGGTAGCAACAGTCGACTATATAAATTTACCGGTCGATTGTCGACCTGCAGACTGCAGTTTTTAGGTGTGCACATTTCAACCGATACGAAGTTTTACTTTATATAATGAATTCTGTGAAAAGCATATTTCTGATATGATCAAATATGACTTGTAGGGTTTATAAGGGCCCATAAAAACAATCAAACCCACTTTGAATTAATAAAAATCACAATTTGTTGATTTACACTAATTTGAACACGAATTTGTGCACATATCCAAAAATAGAGTTTTTAAGAATCGATCATGCTTCAAATTAACTTCATATTATGTTCCGAACCATATCAATACAAAAATAAGTTGAGATATAGTCAAATCCTCCGAAAACACACAAAGACTCAATTTCTTCAAAAGCAATGGATTACAATATTCATGTAAAATGTTCGTGCATGTTCGTACACCAAAGAAACTTCACAAATCCATCACATAGAAATGAAAAAATATTCAGATTTAATCTTAGTATTTGAGAAATCCAAGTTCAAGTAAAATCTTTCAACAAATCCCAAATCCCCAAATTTATCATATTGCATCAAACTCAATTCAATTATTACAATTTTAATTCTCATAACATGGTCTCTTAATTCATTAGTCCTTCTCAAAATTTCCTCAACTCAGATCACTTCTTTAACTCATGAACATAAACAAGTTTAACATTACTATAATCAAGATGCACACATCCAACCTCATAAATAGTCAAAATCTCTTCTTTAATCAATTTAGGCATAACATTCCCTATACTCAATCAAATCAGCATTAACCCAAAAGAAATGGCTTACTCATGATTTATATTAGGTTATATTTAACAATCTCCAATCATCCACATGAAAATTCTACTCATAAATAACTTAGGGTTTCATAAAAGATCCAATTTTAATTTATCAATTCATCCAATCCATCATATATATATTCATACCAAATCCTAGCGTGCTTTCTAATAGATGAAACACCACATACAACATTCAAAGAACAAAACAAAACAATTATATCACTCACCTTGTTGAAAGAATCGAACGAAGACGAATAGAAAGTAAGAAAAGCCCCTCCTTAGCAAGAAATCCAAGATCTTCTCATTAGAACTCCAAAATAATAAGAATTAAGAAATTCCTTGTGTTCTGCTGCAAGATGACGGCTGCACTACACCCTAAATAGGCCGGGATTAAAGATTCTAGGGTTTTTGAGTACATTTGCAAAATACTATCTTTCAAATATACATTTACATAAATAAATCCCCATACTAGGAAATTAGTACAAACCAATTTAATTGGGCTCAAAAATCAAAAAGATCCCCCACTAGCATCAGCCGGCACTGTAGAGAAAACCCAGAAAATAATTTTGCAATTTCATCCCTTCAAATAGCAATTTTTCAAAAAGATCATCTTTTATCAAAACTTGTAAAATATATCAAATGTGTTGAAACGAAAGGCAAAATTTTTACTCCCGAATTGACTAGGCATTATTTCCAACCCAAAAATCCGAAAATCTGGAGTTTCACCCCCATTTGGTAAATTTTGAACAAAAATCGTTCTTTTTGAAATATTTGCAAATGGGTCCAACCATTGTCAGAAAAATTTAGAAAAATCACAAATAAATAATGAGTTTCCCCAAAATAATTTTGGCTTTTAAACTTCCCAAGAAACATTTGCACGTGTTTTGTACGTGTAAGAAGACAAACTTTTGGATAAATATTTATTAAATCACCAAAAACCATTTTAACTCATTTAATATTCTCAAAACAATATTTTAAAAATACAGGGTACTACAGTTTATTTTCGAATATAGTATACTACTTCACATACTTTCGTAAATTTTGGCCGTGCGAAGTTAGAAGTGATTCAGAATCCATTACTGCAGCAATCCGGGCGTGGGCAAAAAAGTTCGTCAAATTATTAAAGTTTCAAAACAGCACAAAAAATTGTTTACAAGGTGTATTTACGACAATGGAAAACTACCCTCCATAATTTTGTAAATTTGGACAGTGCAAAGTTCGAAGTGGTTCATAGTCGAAAACTAATGCAATACAGACGTGGGCTAAAGTTTATCAAAATGTTGATGTTCCAAATTTGCCCCAATTTTTTTTGCAAAGTGTACTTATGTCTACGGAAACCTACATTACTTTCTTTCGTAGGTTTAGACTGTGCGACGTACAAAGTGATTCAGAGTCCGTAACAGCTGCAATACGGAAGTGGGTTAAAGGTAGTCAAAATTTTTGAGTTTCAAAACCGCAGCAAAATTTGTCTGCAATGTTTATATACGAATACAGTAAACTACTTCTTATACTTTCGTAAATTTTCGCCTCGCGAAGATAGAAGTGATTCAGAATCCAATATTGCTGCAATCCAGACGTGGGCAAAAAAGTTCGTCAGATTATTAAAGTTTCAAAACCGCACAATAATTTGTTTACAACGTTTATTTAGGAATACGGAAAACAACATCCCAATATTTCGTAAATTTGGATCGTGCGAAGTTCGAAGTGGTTCAGAGTTGAAAACTACTGCAATACGGACGTGGGCTAAAGTTTGTCAAATTTTTGATTTTCGAAAACCGCGCTAATTTTTTTTTTTCAAAGTGTACTTTTGACTACGGGATCCTACTTCACATTCTTTCATAAATTTAGACCGTGTGACGTACGAAGTGATTCAGAGTCCAAAACAGCTGCAATACGGACGTGGGTAAATGGTCGTCAAAATTTTTGAGTTTCAAAACCGCACCGAAATTTGGGTGCAATGTTTATTTACGAATACAGTAAACTACTTCACATACTTTCATAAATTTTTGCCGTGCGAAGTTAGAAGTGATTCAGAATCTAATACTGCTGCAATTTGGACGTGGGAAAAAAGTTCGTCAATTTACTATAGTTTCAAAACTGCACAAAAAATGGATTATGTATTCACGACTACGGAAAACTACAATACATAATTTAGTAAATTTGGACCGTGTGAAGTTCGTAGTGGTTGAGAGTCAAATACTAATGCAATATGGACATCGGCTAAAGTTTGTAGAAATTTTGATGTTCCAAAAACCACACGAAAATTAGTTTGCAAAGTGTTTTTGTGACTATGGAAACCTACTTCACATTCTTTCGTAAATTTAAACCGTGCGACGTACGAAGTGATTCTTATCCCAAAAAAGCTGCAATACGGACATGGGTTAAAGGCTGTCTAAATTTTCGAGATTCAAAACAGCACAAAAATTTGTGTGAAATGTTTATTTACGAATACAGTATACTACTTTCGTAAATTTTGGCAGTGTGAAGTTAGAAATGATTCAGAATCCATTACTACAGCAACCCTGACCGTAGGCAAAAAAGTTCTTCAAATTATTAAAGTCTCAAAACTGCACAAAAAATTGTTTACAAGGTGTATTTACGACAATGGAAAACTACCATCCATAATTTTGTAAATTTTGACAGTGCAAAGTTCGAAGTGGTTCCTAGTCGAAAACTAATGCAATACGAACGTGGGCTAAAGTTTGTCAAAATATTGATGTTCCAAATTTGCCCCAAAATATTTTGCAAAGTGTACTTATGTCTACGGAAACCTACATTACTTTCATTCATAAATTTAGACTGTGCGACGTACGAAGTGATTCAGTGTCCGAAACAGCTACAATACGAATGTGCGTTAAAGGTATTCAAATTTTCAAGTTTCAAAACCGCAGCAATAATTTTCTGCAATGTTTATATACGAATACAGTAAACTACGTCATATACTTTCTTAAATTTTGGCCGTGTGAACATAGAAGTGATTCAAAATCCAATATTGTTGCAATCCGGACGTGGAAAAGTTCGTCAAATTATTAAAGTTTCAAAACCGCACAATAATTTTTACAAAGTGTATTTAGGAATACGAAAAATAACATCCCATTATTTTGTAAATTTAATGCAATACGAACGTGGGCTAAAGTTTGTCAAAATTTGGTTGTTCGAAAACCGCCCTATTTTTTTTCAAAGTGTACTTCTGACTACGGAATCCTACTTCACATTCTTTCATAAATTTAGACCGTGCGACGTACGAAGTGTTTCAGATTCAAAAATAGCTGCAATACGGACGTGGGTTAATGGTCGTCAAAATTTTTGAGTTTCAAACCGCACCGAAATTTGTGTGCAATGTTTATTAACGAATACCGTAAACTACTACACAAACTTTCGTACATTTTGGTCATACGAATTTAGAATTGATTCAGAATCTAATACTGCTACAATCCAGACGTGGAAAAAAAAGTTCGTTGAATTATTAAAGTTTCAAAACCGCACAAAAAAATGATTACAAAGTGTATTTACGACTGCGGAAAACTACAATCCATAATTTCGTAAATTTGGATCATTGGAAGTTCATAGTGGTTGAGAGTCAAAAACTAATGCAATACGGACGTCAGCTAAAGTTTGTCAAAATTTTGATGTTCCAAAACCGCACCAAAATTTGTTTGCAAAGTGCCCACTTCCCAAAAGAATACAGAATACGAGTACGTGACAAAGCCCAGCGACTGATTTTCATCATTCATAAGCTGTAAGGACCAACTCAGCAGTAAACAGAAATATACACAAAATACACAACCACACATGCATGAAACAAATCTCATAATCAACAGAATTATTTGAAAACAAATTCATAATCCTCAAATAAAAACAAGATCTGGAAAGAAAAAAAAACTCCGGGATAACTTGCCCAGTACAAAGTTTCAAGTAACAACGAGAGGAGATAATAAACTCAATACAAAAATAAACTAAAGCATAAAAAGATCACTGCCAAAGCTTAAAACAATTGATCACTTACTCCTGCAGGTAACTCGTCTCCAAAACCTGTACATGTATTAATTGGAAGAAGTAGAGAAACAGGAAAATAATCTTCCCATTAGTGCAAGTTACGGGCCGCAAGTAGTACAAGCAAAAAGGGTGCGGGAACAGGATAAATTAGAACATAGATCAGGAAACAGGAAATAAGAGCATGAAACATAGCATGGAGGAATGCAACAGGCAAATAGAGTCAAATAAACTAGCAAGCGAGTAAACAGGCTTAGGTGATAAGTAGACATGCAAACATGTAACAAGTATCAGATAAAAAGGTAAACTGGTAATAGGTATCAGGTAACAGGTAACAGGAATGTGCAGGTGAAACATATTATTCTTAAGTCTTTTATTTAATCCTATCTAATGCAGCAATCATGCTTCCCATATATATACCACATGTTTGATGCATACAATCAAGTAAATGTTTAGATTTCGTGGTGGATTCTATAGGTTCATGTACTCAGGTATCATGTAAACAGGTAATCAGGATCATGTATCATGTACTTATGTAATCATGTAATCATGTAATCATGTAATCATGTAAGCAGGTAGAACCTATAGGCCCCCTTCCGAGTACACCTTCCTATAGAGATGTATGTAGTTAGGTAATCATGTAAACAGGTAAACATGATCATGAATCATGTATTCATGTAAATAGGTGGAAAATACGGGCCCCTTTCGAGTACACTTGCCTATATTGTCCACTACCAGATCTTTTCCTTAAATTCCGGCTTGATTACTTATTATTTTTACCAAAATAGACAAGAAGGTGCACAATTAGGGACATGTAAACATGACAGGATAGTTCAAAGTGGTGAAAAACATGCTCGGGTGTCAAAACAACAAAAACTCCAATTCTGATTAGCAGGACGTTGCTGCACCAAAATTGGGATTCCTACTACTAAAGAAATGCAAATCTGGATCCGTCTGATGTTCTAGAAACTGGAATATCTTCCGGTTCCAACGCATATACACACGAGCTATAAAAATCACAGCAACTGAGCTCAAATTCTTATTATTTACAGATTACATGTTCAGGCAGCAGGTAAGAGTTGGATACTTATAAACAAAAGTAGTTTGTAAAATCGTAAATAAAATTTCATAAAAATTAAATTCAAACTCCTCATAGTGTTACACATCAGTATAATTAATTTCAGATTTTAATACTTAAATTATTTCACTGTTTCAAGTAATAAACAGGGTGATGTATATTTTAAACTACGTTCTGGAATTCAGACGTCACTGTGTGAAAATCTGAATATCTTGCAATCCGTAAATCGGATTGCGCGATTGTCAGATGTTTTGAATTCCAGACACACAGAGATACATTTCACATTCAATAAATTTTAATCAATGACAAATAGAATTAGGTCAAAACTGGGGTTGTTTACTGAACAGACGTGAAGCTAGCAATTTTATAATAGTGTTTGCATAAGTATATTAAGTCAAAACAATAATAAAATAATTCTACAAAAATTTAGGGTGACTCCTATACATGTTTACTCAAATCCAGAATAATATCAAGTCTAAATTTTACCATTAGCATCTATTTTAATCAATAACTCATGCCAAATATCTTATAATTAGAAATCTAGAATTTGCGACATAACAACAGTAAAACTGAGATAACTCATATGGATTTCAGATCCGTTAAAAGTTCTGAAAACTAGACTCAGTGGCCTACATTTCATATTAATAAATTTAGTTATTATCTTGACATTAACAGGGTCTAAATCATCGTGCCAAATCAGGACAGCAGTGAATGAAATTACTTTTTGCATGAATTGTAACATTTATAACAACTACAATGGATCCAAATTAGTGTATAATGCAAATCAGAATTAAATAGGCATTCAATTCAACATGACATGTTCATTCGCAAATCCATGGAAGGGTAAACACAACTAACATGTCAACACATGAACAAAACATCTATAACTCAAGTGATTCATAGACATGCATTCATATGAAAAATATATCTACATCTAATCTATGTTTGTGTCGTGGGTGTGACAACGAAATATTTTGTGATCCTTCATGATTATGGAATGGATAGAAATGAATCAAACGAGTAGGGATCATGATTATCAATGGGCAAACATAAAGATAAGTCACAACGAATAATATACTTGCGGTATTTCAAAAAAATGCTTGTATGGGGAACAAGAAAAATTTCGTACAAGATACTTGCCTTACTAGATGTCGATTCCGATAAAGATTAGAATAACGGGACTAGGATCCCAGGCAGCGAAGCACATGCAAATAACGTGCAAGCACAACACGTACACGAGAAGCGGCAACTATGCGTACGAAGCATGTACAATCAAGCCGGCAGCAACAGCATGTCACGGCAGCAACAGCAAGCTTGCTGTGGGGGTTCGACGGCACGACGGTCGGGATGCAACACAGGTGGCGGGGGTTTCGGCATGGCTGCAGTCGAAGGTGGTGGTCGACTGGTTGGCAGCGGCCAAGGGAGGTGCTGGAGATGGTGATGATGGCAAGGAGGATGGTCGGGGAGGTGCAGGGAGGAGGTTGCGGTGGCGCACGACTGCGGTGATAGATCGAGTGGCAATGGTAGGGTGAGAGATGGAAGGCGATGAAGAAGGTGGTGGTAATAGATTTTGGAGTAGGAGACGAGGGCGGCTTGATGGGTGTGAGGAAGGAGACGGGGGAGAGGGTGGCGAGGCTGGCAAGCATCGAGTGGCAGGCGAGGAGCAGGGTGGGTTTTCGGAAATCACAGAGGAAGGAAGTCGGGGTGGGGAAGAGGCGGCTGGGTTTGATAGGGGTGATTAGGTTAGTGGAAGATTAGGGTTAATGATGGGGATTATATATTGGGTTTAGATTAGGGTTAGGGTGGGTTGTGGGTTAACAGGTATAGGGTTTAAATATGGTAGAATAGGATAATGGGTTAATGGGTATAAGATCTAATAGAAGAATAATAAATTAAATAACATAGGATTTATAATTAGATAAATTCAAAATGACAATATGCAAGAATTTGAATAAGATGAACAATAAATTTTAGGCTAAATAGAAATCAAACAGATTGAGAGACAAAAATTTGAGTTGAAGACAAAAATAAATTTCATTAACGTCAAATCAAATACAAGGGTTCAGAAAAAGAACATTGAAGAGTACAATGAATAAAAAAAAACCAAAAAATACAATAATGAAAACAGGGGTTACACAGTGTTTTTATGACTACGGAAACCTACATTACATTCTTTCGTAAATTTAGACCGTGCGACCTTAGTGATTCTTAGCCCAAAACAGCTGCAATACGGACGTGGGTTAAATGTCGTCCAAAATTTTGAGTTTCAAAACCACGCCAAACTTTGTCTTCAATGTTTATATACAAATACAATAAACTACTTCATACACTTTCATAAATTTTGGTCGTGCGAAGATAGAAGTGATTCAGAATCCAATACCGATGTAATCCGGACGTGGGCAAAAAAGTTCGTCAATTTATTAGTTTCAAAACTGCACGAAAATTTGTTTACAAAGTGTATTTAGGAATACGGAAGACAACATCCCATTATTTCGTAAATTTGGATCATCTAAAGTTCAAAGTGGTTCAAAGTCAAAAACTAATGCAATACGGACGTGGGCTAAAGTTTGTCTAAATTTTGATGTTCCAAAATTGCCCCAAATTTTTTGCAAAGTGTGCTTATGACTACGGAAACCTACTTCACATTCTTTCGTAAATTTAGACTGTGCGACATACGAAGTGATTCAGAGTCTGAAATAGCTGCAATACGGACGTGGTTAAAAGACGTCAAAATTTTTGTGTTTCAAAACCACTCCGAAATATGTGGGCAATGTTTATTTACGAATACGGTAAAATACTTCGAATACTTTTGTAAATTTTGGTCGTGCGAAGTTAGAAGTGATTCAAAATCCAATACTGCTGAATCCGGACGTGGGCAAAAAAGTTCGTCAAATTAGTAAAATTTCAAAACCGCACAGAAAATTGTTTGCAAAGTGTATTTACGACTACGGAAAACTACAATCCATAATTTCATAAATTAGGACGGTGCAAAGTCCGAAGTGGTTGAGAGTCGAAAACTAATGTAATATGGACGTCGGCTAATGTTTGTCAAAGTTTTGATGTTCCAAAACCGCACTAAAATTTGTTTGCAAAGTGTATTCATGACTACGGAAACCTACATCACATTCTTTTGTAAATTTAGACTGTGCGACGTACGAAGTGATTCAGAGCCCAAAGCAACTGCAATACGGACGTGGGTTAAAGGTCATCAAAATTTTCGAGTTTCAAAACTGCTCCAAAATTTGTGTGCAATTTTTATTTCGAATACTGTAAACTACTTCACGTACTTCTGTAAATTTTGTCCGTGCGAAGTTAGAAGTGATTTAGAATCCAAAACTGCAGCAACCCGTACGTGGCATAAAAGTTCATCAAATTATTGAAGTTTCAAAACCGTAGAAAAAATTGTTTACAAAGTGTATTTACGACTACAGAAAACTACATCCCATTATTTCGTAAATTTGGACAGTGCGAAGTTCGAAGTGGTTCATAGTCGAAAACTAATGCAATACGGACGTGGGCTAAAGTTTGTCAAAATTTTGATGTTCCAAAACCGCCACAAATTTATTTTGCAAAGTGTATTTATGAATAAGGAAACCTACTTCACATTCTTTCGTAAATTTAGACCGTGCGAAGTACAAAGTTTTTCAAAGCCCAAAACTGTTGCAATACGTACGTAGGTTAAAAATCGTCAAAATTTTTGAGTTTCAAAACCGCACAAAAATTTGTCTGCAATGTTTATAAACGATTAAAGTAAACTACATCACATATTTTCGTAAATATTGGTCGTGAGATAATAGAAGTGATTCAGAACCCAATACTGCTGCAATCCGGACGTGGGCAAAAAAGTTCATCAAATTATTAAAGTTTCAAAACCGCGCAAAAAATTTGTTTAGAAAGTGTATTTATGAATACAGAAAACAACATCCCATTATTTCGTAAATTTAGATCGTGTGAAGTTCGAAGTGGTTTAGAGTCAAAATTAATGCAATACGGACGTGGGCTACAGTTTGTAAAAATTTAGATGTTCCAAAATCGCCCCAAATTTTTTTGCAAAGTGTACTTATGACTACGGAAACCTACTTCACATTCTTTCATAAATTTAGACCGAGTTCGAAATAGCTGCAATATGGACGTTGGTTAAAGGTCGTCAAAATTTGTGTTTCAAAACAGCTCTGAAATATGTGTGGAATGTTTGTTTACGAATACCGTAAAATACTTTGCATACTTTCGTAAATTTTGGCCGTGCGAAGATAGAAGTGATTCGAAATCCAATACTGCTGCCATCCAAACGTGGGAAAAAATTTCTTCAAATTATTAAAGTTTCAAAACCGCACAATAAATTGTTTACAAAGTGTATTACGACTACAGAAAACTACAATCCATAATTTCGTAAATTTCGACCGTGCGAAGTTCGAAGTGGTTCAGAGTCAAAAACTAATGCAATACGGATGTCGGCTAAAGTTTGTGAAAACTTTAATGTTCCAAAATGCCCCAATTTTTTTTTTTTGCAAAGTGTATTTATGACTATAGAAATCTACTTCACATTCTTTCGTAAATTTAGACCGTGCGACGTACGAAGTGATTCAAAGCCCAAAACAACTACAATACAGATGTGGGTTAATGCTCTTCAAAATTTTCGAGTTTCAAAACCGCACCAAAATTTGTGTGCAATGTTTATTTTCGAATACAGTAAACTACATCACATACTTTCGTAAATTTTTAGCCGTGCGAAGTTAGAAGTGATTCAGAATCCAATACAGCAGCAATTCGGACGTGGGCATAAAAGTTTCTCTAATTATTAAAATTTCAAAAACCGCACAAAAAATTGTTTACAAAAGTTTATTTTGGATTACCAAAAGCTGCATCCCATTATTTCTTAAATTTGGACCGTGAGAAGTTCGAAGTGGTTCAGAGTCGACATCTAATTCAATACGGACGTGGGCTAAAGTTTATCAAATTTTGATGTTCCAAAGCCGCCACAATTTTTTTGCAAAGCGTATTTATGACTACGAAACCTACTTCACGTTCTTTTGTAAATTTACTCTGTGCGAAGTACGATGTGATTCAGAGCCCAAAACAGCTGCAATACAAACGTGGGTTAAAGATTATCAAAATTTTTGAGTTTGAAAACCGCGCCAAACTTTGTCTTCATTGTTTATATACGAATACAGTAAACTACTTCACATACTTTCACAAATTTTGGCCGTGCGAAGATAGAAGTGATTCAGAATCCAATTCTGCTGCAATCCGGACGTGGGCAAAAAAGTTCGTCAAATTATTAAAGTTTCAAAACAGCACAAAAAATTGTTTACATTGTGTATTTAGGAATACAGAAAACAACATCCCATTATTTCATAAATTTGGATCGGGCGAAGTTCGAAGTGGTCCAGAGTCAAATACTAATGCAATACGGACGTGGGTTAAAGTTTGTCAAAATTTTGATGTTCCAAAATTGCCCCAAATTTTTTTAGCAAAGTGTACTTATGACTACGGATACCTACTTCACATTCTTTCGTAAATTTAGACCGTGCGACGTACAATGTGATTCAGGGTCCGAAACAACTGCAATACGGTGGGTTAAAACTCATCAAAATTTCCGAGATACAAAACCACACCAAAATTTGTGTACATTGTTTATTTACGAATACAGTAAAACACTTCGCATACTTTCGTAAATTTTTGTCATGCGAAGTTAGAAGTGATTCAGAACCTAGTACTGTAGCAATCCGGACGTGGGCAAAAAAGTTTTATCAAATAAGTAAAGTTTCAAAACCGCATAAAAATTTGTTAACAAAGTGTATTTATGAATACGGAAAACATCATACCATTATTTCATAATTTTGGATTTTGCGTTGTTCTAAGTGGTTCAGAGTCGAAAACTAATGCAATATGGACGTGGGCTAAAGTTTGTGAAAATTTTAATGGTCCAAAGCCGTCCTAATTTTTTTTGCAAAGTGTATTCATGACTTTGAAAATCTACTTCATATTCTTTCGCAAATTTAGACCGTGCAAATTATGAGGTGATTCAGAGCAAAAAACAACTGCAATACGGACGTGGGTTAAAGATCGTCCAAATTTTCGAGTTTCAAAACTGCACCAAAATTTGTCTACAATGTTTAAATACGAATACAGTAAAATACTTCACATACTTTCATAAATTTTGGTTATGTGAAGATGGAAGTGATTCGAAATCCAATACTGCTGCCAACCAAATGTGGGAAAAAATTTCTTCAAATTATTTAAGTTTCAAAACCGCACAATAAATTTTTTACAAAGTGTATTACGACTACAGAAAACTACAATCCATAATTTCGTAAATTTCGACCGTGCGAAGTTCGAAGTGGTTCAGAGTCGAAAACTAATGCAATACGGACGTCGGCTAAAGTTTGTGAAAACTTTAATGTTCCAAAATGGCCCAATTTTTTTTTGCAAAGTGTATTTATGACTACGGAAATCTACTTCACATTCTTTCGTAAATTTAGACCGTGCGACGTACGAAGTGATTCAAAGCCCAAAACAACTACAATACAGACGTGGGTTAATGCTCTTCAAAATTTTCAAGTTTCAAAACCTCACCAAAATTTGTGTGCAATGTTTATTTACGAATACAGTATACTACTTCACATACTTTCGGAAATTTTTGTCGTGCGAAGTTAGGTGATTCAGATTCCATTATTGCAGAAATCCTGACGTGGGCGAAAAAGTTCGTCAAATTATTAAAGTTTCAAAACTACACAAAAAATTGTTTACAAAGTGTATTTACGAATACGGAAAACTACAATACATAATTTCGTAAAATTGGACCGTGCGAAGTTCGAAGTAGTTCAGAGTTGAAATGTAATGCAATATGAAGTTGGGCTAAAGTTTGTCAAAATTTTTATGTTCCAAAACCGCCCAATTTTTTTTTTTTGCAAAGTGTATTTATGACTACGGAAACCTACTTCACTTTCTTTCGTAAATTTACACCGTGGAAAGTATGAAGTGATTCAAAGCCCAAAAAAGTTGCAATATGGATGTAGTTTAAAGATCATCAAAATTTTCGAGTTTCAAAACTGCACTAAATTTTGTCTGCAATGTTTATATATGAATACAGTAAACTACTTCACATACTTTCATAAATTTTGGCCGTGCGAAGATAGATGTGATTCAGAACCCAATGCTACTGCAATCCGGATGTGGGCAAAAAAGTTCATCAAATTATTAATGTTTCAAAACCTCACAAAATTTTTTTTACAAAGTGTATTTATGAATACGGAAAACAACATCCCATTTTTTCGTAAATTTGGATCGTGCAAAGTTCGAAGTTGTTCGAGTAAAAAACTAATGCAATACGGATGTAGGCTAAAGTTTGTCAAAATTTTAATGTTCCAAAATCGCCCCAATTTTTTTTTTTTGCAAAGTGTACTTATGAATACGGAAACTTATTTCACATTATTTCGTAAATTTAGACTGTGCGAAGTACGAAGTGATTCAGTGTCCGAAACAGCTGCAAAACGGAAATGGGTTAAAAGTCGTCAAAATTTTTTAGTTTCAAAACCGCACCGAAATTTGTGTGCAATGTTTTTTTAAGAATACAGTAAAATACTTTGCATACTTTCGTTAATTTTGGCCGTGTGAAGTTAGAAGTGATTCAGAATCCAATACTGCTGCAATTAGGACGTGGGAAAAAAAGTTCGTCAAATAATTAGAGTTTCAAAACCGCATAAAAAATTGTTTACAAAGTGTATTTACAACTACAGAAAACTACAATCCATAATTTCGTAAATTTGTACCCTATTTCTATGGAAATGGTGGGAACTTCCTGTCTAGGCACGATATGGTATTTTATAAATTATAAAAATCACTAAATATACTTCACACTCTTTCGTATATTTAGACTGTGCGACGTACGAAGTGATTTCGAGCCCAAAACAGCTGCAATACGGACGTGGTTTAAAGGTCGTCAAAATTTCCGAGTTTCAAAACCGCATCAAAATTTGTGTGCAATGTATATTTACGAATACAGTGAACTACTTCACATAGTCTCTTAAATTTTGGTTGTGCGAAGTTAGAAGTGATTCAGAATCCAATACTGCTGCAATCTGGACGTGGAAAAAAAAGTACGTCAAATTATTAAAAATTGAAAAATGCACAAAAAATGTTTACAAAGTGTATATACGACTACGGAAAACTACAATCCATAATTTCTTAAATTTGGACCGTACGAACTTCGTAGTGGTTCAGAGTCAAAAACTAATGCAATACAGACGTGGGCTAAAGTTTTTCAAAATTTTGATGTTCCAAAACCGCACCAAATTGTTTGCAATGTTTATTTATGACTACGGAAACCTACTTCACATTCTTAAGTGCGATGTACCAAGTGATTTAGTGCCCAAAACTGCTGCAATACGAACATGGGTTAAAGGTCGTTAAAATTTTTGAGTTTCAAAACCGTACCAAAATTTGTGTGCAATGTTTATTTAAGAATACCGTAAACTACTTCACATACTTTCGTAAATTTTGGCCATGTGAAGTTTGAGGTGATTCAGAATCAAATACTGCAGCAATCCGTACGTAGGCATAAAAATTCATCAAATTATTAAAGCTTCAAAATCCCACAAAAAATTGTTTACAGTGTATTTACAACTATAGAAAACTACAATCCATAATTTCATAAATTTTGACCGTGTAAAGTTCTAAGGGGTTGAGAGTCAAAAACTAATGCAATACGGACGTCGGCTATTGTTTGTCAAAATTTTGATGTTCCAAAATCGCACCAAAATTTGTTTGCAAAGTGTATTTATGACTACGGAAACATACTTCACATTCTTCTGTAAATTTAGACCGTGCGATGTACGAAGTGATTCAGAGCCCAAAACAGCTGCAATACGGACGTGGGTTATAAAGATCGTCAAAATTTTTGCGTTTCAGAACCACACCAAAATTTGTCTGCAATGTTTATATACGAATACAGTAAACTACTTCACATACTTTCATAAATATTCGCCATGGGAGGATAGAAGTGATTCAGGTAGTGTTTGGCCCAGCTTAAAATTAGCTTAGCTTCTCCTTTAGAAGGAGAAGCTGGGCCAAACACATATTTTGAAAAACCCAAAAAAATTAGAAGTAGCTTTTTTTTTATTAAGAAAAGGAGCTCCAAAAGAAGCCCTCCAGATCTACTTCTGGCTTCTGGCTTCTCCTTTTCTTCTTTTTTTACCCAAAACCAAAGATCAAAAAAATTCCCCTTCCCCTTCCCCTTTCCCTTCCCCTTCCTCCATTCCCTCGCCGAACCTCACCGCCGTCGTCGAACCACCGCCGCCGTCGTCGAACCTCGCCGCCGTCGTCCAAGTTTCCAAATGGGATTGTGCTTATCCACGTCGGATCCATCGACGCCGTTGAAGAAGAAGCAGAGGAAGAATGGCGAAAAGAGGAAGGAGGAGGAGTTGGAGTTGGATGCGCTACATAGGATTCCAGGTCGGATGCACAGCAATGGCGCGAGTGGGGCCGCTTCCATATACACTCAGCAAGGGAAGAAGGGGACGAACCAGGATGCTATGATTGTGTGGCAGGTGAAATTTGTGATTTTTTTGGGAATTTTTTTTGTTGTAATTTATTGGTTGCTAGGGGCTTGTTTGAAGTTTGATTAGAAAAAAGATGAAAACTTTAGTGTAGAATAAGTTTGGAAAATTTTCGATAAATTTGTAGACTTAACTCTACAGATTTGTAATTGGATAATTTTGAAGAAATTATGATCAAAAAAATTTTGATACTTCATGCTCTATTTCTGATTGTTCAACCAAACTTTGCCAAACAACTTTTAGCTTAAAAGTAGCTTTAAAGTTAAAAAAAAAGGCTGACTATCCAAACAGCTTCAGCTTTTAATTTCAAAGCTGTACTTTCTAGCTTCTCCTTCTGAAGTAGCTTTAAAGCTAAAAAAAGCTAGGCCAAACGCACCCTCAGAATCCAATACTGCTGCAATTCGGGCGTGGGAAAAAAATTTCGTCAAATTATTAAAGTTTCAAAACCGCACAAAAAATTGTTTACAAAGTGTATTTAGGAATACGGAAAACAACATCCCATTATTTTGTAAATTTGGACGTGGGCTAAAGTTTTTCAAAATTTTCGAAGTGGTTCAAACTCGAAAACTAATGCAATATGAACGTGGGCTAAAGTTTGTCAAAATTTAGATGTTCCAAAACAGCCGCATTTTTCTTTTGCAAAGTGTACTTATGACTACCGAAACCAACTTCACATTCTTTAATAAATTTATACAGTGCAACGTACGAAGTGATTCAGAGTCCAAAACAGCCGCAATACGGACATGGGTTAAAGGGCGCCAAAATTTTTGAGTTTCAAAACCGCACCGAAATTTGTGTGTAGTGTTTATTTACGAATAAAGTAAACTACTTCACATAATTTCGTATATTTTGGTCATTTGAAGTTAGAAGTGATTCAGAATCCAATTCTGCTGCAATCCTGATGTGGGCAAAAAAGTTCGTCAAATAATTAAATTTTCAAAACCGCACAAAAAATTGTTTACAAAGTGTATTTCCGACTACGGAAAACTATAATCCATAATTTTGTAAATTTGGACCGTACGAAGTTCGAAGTGGTTGAGAATCGAAAACTAATGCAATACGGACGTCAGCAAAAGTTTTTCAAAATTTTTGAGGTTCGAAAACTGCACCAAAATTTGTTTGCACGCAAACCTACTTCACATTCTTTCATAAATTTATGACCGTGCAACGTACGAAGTGATTCTAAGCCCAAAAGAGCTGCAATATGGACGTGGGTTAAATGTAGTCAAAATTTTTGAGTTTCAAAGTCGCATCCAAATTTGTGTGCAGTGTTTATTTACGAATACACTAAACTTGTAACCCCCGTTTCCATCTATACATATTTTTCTGTGAACTTTCTGTGTTTGGATTCTATACACACAAAACAAAATTCTTTTTCTTAAATTCATTTTGTTTAAATTTATTTTGGATCTCCTATTAAAGTCTATTTCTATTCATTAATTATATTTATAGTTATTTTCAAATAATTTCTATTTTGTAATACAAATCCTATTTTGTTATATGATATTACTATTATTATTATTATTATTATTATTATTATTATTATTATTATTATTATTATTATTATTATTATTATTATTATTATTATTCTTTCTTTGATTGTTCATTAATTTGTAAGAGCCCATAGATTTTAATCTATCTTTTATTATTTGACTATTTATAAACTGTAAGACCATAAAATCTATTTTTAAAAATCCAGTCTATATATATATATATATATATATATATATATATATATATATATATGGGAAAATACTCCATTGAAAATGCAAATGTCTGTGAAAATATGGAAAACCACTATGCATTATAACCTAGGTCGTTGTCTCCAACAATGGCCTAGGGTCGTTTTCACGTTTTCACAGACATTTGCATTTTCAATTGAGCATTTCCTATATATATATATAAAATAAAACACAAAGAAATCTATCAAGTGGTTCTCTTTCAATCCCCCCAAAATCAAAGGCCCAGATTTAACCTCACAAAACATATTTTTCCCCCTAAAAGTTTCCCTCCAAAACTCAAATTCAAATCCCTCACCCAAAACAACTCTTATATTTATTTAATTATTTTTTTTTTTCTCTCTGTCTCTCCTCTCTCCCCCTCCCTCTTCTATTCAAAAAATTAAGAAAATAAAAATTAAAAAACTAAAAAAATTAAAAAATTAAAAACTTTAAGAATAATTCAAAAAAATCAAAAAAATCATATAATATGTTATTTGCTCTGTGTTTGCTACTTGAATTAATTTGCTGGACCTCCAAAACTATTTTATATGATCAAACAAGGTGCACCGTTCCGAAGACGTGTCGTAGGCACGTGTCAACGGGCAAATCTAGTATATATATATATATATATATATATATATATATATATATATATATATATATATATATATATATATATATATATATATATATATATATATATATATATATATTCTGATCATTATTTTGAAACTTAATAAATACTGTTCTCTTAAACTCAATTACATCAATCGGCTCACTCAATTATTTTTAGAACCCAGAAATTATATTTTAAAGGTAATCTATTATTTAACTAATATTTATTATTGATTAATTCTGTAAAGCCCAAAACTTCATTTAATTTGATCTTTTATTGGTTTTAACCCAATTTTATAAACCATATAATCCTAAACCCAAACCCGTTAACCCGATATATCATTTCTATTTAATTATTTAAATTTAAACCCTATAACCCATTCTTATTGGATCCTAAACCGCTAACCCTAAAACCCGCAACCCAAACTCAACATCTTGATCATCTATAAATACAATTAACCCTAAACTCTATTAATTAACCCTAATTTTTAATTAATCCCTTCCCCCCTGCCGCTCTACCTCCTTCCTCTTTTAATTTCGAAACCCAACCCATCGTCTTCCATGTTGAGCCCCTCGTCGCCTTCATCCCGCTGCTCATCCTCGTCGTCCTTGTCATCAACCAATGCTGGTGACTTCGCCACCTCCATGCCTCGCTACTACACCTCATCCCCCTTCGTCATCCTTCTGACCCCCAACATCGATTGCAACCCCTCTCACCTCTCCTCCTCGTCAATAGCCCCATCAACTACCATCAATCACTGCCGCAACCCATCGACTTCCGAGCACCATTACCGCCCGCACCCCTGTCAACAACCTCTGCCTCCACCTCATGACCCTGAACACTACTGCTCCCATTGCGGCCTATTCGCTCGTCGCACCACCCCAAGCTCCGCAGTTCGAAGCCCCTTCCTCGACTGTATCCCGAGTTCTGCAACAGCCGTCAAGCTCATCGCTGCCACAGTCCCCTCGCAACACCCATCCCCTGTTGCTGCTGCCTTGCCTTGCCGCCGACCATCTTGTAGCACCGCCCTCGTCGCCGCAGTACCCCTGCAACTCTGTTCTCCATCGACCTCGCCGAAGCCCGAGTCCCTGTTGCTTGAACGTGCAGCTGTTTTTCTATTCTCGATGGTGCCTTCACTATTGTTGTAGTGGTTCTTGCACGCGCTAGTATCGAAGTTTGCACGTGTATTGTTGCCGTCAGGACTCTCGTCCCGTTATTCTTCATTAGATTCGAGATAATCATCAATAAGGCAAATTTCTCTCGAACCAGTTTTATTATTCTTGTTCAAGAATTTTCTTTGATCTCCACATGTAGCTCCTCTTTCAATTATCATATTTTATCTGTTTGATGCCCTTCAAAGAGACTTTTACGGATTCATCGGCAAAACCAAGTAGTAGTCCTCTTTTCGTGCCCTTTCCCTTAATTCAAACCCAATCCTGTTATACATTGTCACATGCATACACGACATGAATACTTAGAATAGAAACATGTATCTAGACATTGATGGTTGAATGCTTTTCGTTTGAATGTAATGATCATGCTATGTTGATAAGAATTTGTCTCATAAATAGTAAAATTCCACCCTAAAGATTGACTATGAGTTTATGTAATTTTTGCTTCGAAATCATATACTTACTTGGTTATTTTTTTTCTTTTAATAATAACTACTTGCTGGCCAACTGTTTGCATTGTGTTGATTTGAGTTTTTGACCTAGTTCATGTCGTAATTTAATAAAACTTTGTAAACATCATCTGTATATTTTGAATCTTTTTTTCAGAACATTTTACAGAACTAGATTCCAATTTATGAATTGAAAGTTATCATATATTTTGTACTGCTATGTTTTCAATTTCCAGATTTCTATCTCGAATTACACCGACATGATTTTCTATTAAAATAAAATACTAACAGTATAATTTGAACTTGAAATTTTATATGTTGTTACTAGACAGGACTGGGAGTCACATTATTATTTTTATAAGATTATTTGATAATTTTCCAAACCTTTTACATATGTGAAAACATGACTCCAGATTGCTGTTAGAACACTAGTTCAGTAAAGAACAAGGATTTTGAGCTAGTTGTATATAATATCAATAAGAATTCATAAATAAGAAATATAGCCCTGTATGTTTGGAATCCAGATTATCTGACGACTTTGCAATCCGACCTACCAATTGCAAGATATTTATATTTTCGTACAGTGACGTATGAATTCCAGAATGCAGTTTGAATATACATTACCCTGCTTAATTATCACGCCCCGCTTCCCAAAAAGAGAATACGAAATACAGACACGTGACTAAGACCAGCGAATGATTTTCATCATCCATAAGCTCTCAGGATCATTACAACATTTCACAAGAATAATCAGAGTCAGAAGCAAGAGAAGTTAACCACGCATGCATATATGAATCAAAATACCAACAAGAATTTACTTGAAACAAAATATATTAATCTCAAATAAACCAGATCTGAATAAGTCAATATCTTGTGTCACATTGCCCAATACAAAATAATCCAAGTAGCAAAATACAATTATTCAACATAAGCAACAAGAAATAATAGTAGCAAAATTCCAGCAGCTAGTATTTCATATCACCGACTCCGTCTAGCAACTGTTCTCCAAAATCTTCAATTTAATAAATTGCAGGAAGAGAAAAAAGAAAATAAACTCCCATCAATGCAGGTTACGGGCCACTTGTAGTGTAGGCACAAATACATGGTGAAGATAAACAACATAGCATGGAATAGGCATGATAACAAAATAGAACAACTAGCATGGCAACATGAACAACTGCAAGTGGCATGTATCAAGTATCAAGTGAACATGTATCAAGTAATGGGTGTCAAGAATCGAGTATCATGTAAACAAGTAACAAGCATCAAGGGTCAAGTATCAAGTATCATGTACAAGTAACAAGTATCAAGTAGTAAGTGTCAAGTAATTATGTTCAAGTCTTGTATTATTACTATCTAGGTAGCACTTCATGCGTCCATCCTTTTACCACATGGTTGCTACATTCAAACAATCTCACTTTAGATTTCATAGTGGATCATAGAGGGCAGTGTACTCAGGGACAAGCCTTAAGTAATCAAGTATCAAGTATCAAGTCTCAATTAGTGAAATATCAAGCCTCATGTATGAAATGTCAAGCCACAAGTATCAAGTATCAAGCCTCAAGAGTGAAATATCAAGCCTCAAGTATCAAGTAATCATGTATGATCTATAGATCCCCTTCCGAATACACGATTTTGTATTTTGCACTATTAGATCTTTTTCTTAAACCCAGGCTTGGTTATTTATTATTATTGTCAAACAAGCATGTATGTGTGTCAAACAGGGGAAGTATAACATTGTATAAACAAGTAACAAGTTCAGGTTGAAGGTAAACATGCACAGGTGAAAGACAACACATAAAAGAGTAGGACAACGAAAATTCTAGTTCAGGATAGCAAGATAGTATTGCACTAAATCTGGGATTCCCGTTGCTACGAAATGCAAATCTGGATCCGTCAAAGAATCTGAAAAATAGACTCCCGAAGAATCCAGCAAATATATATAAGTCAAGGGTATTTCAAAAAAATATAACTCAAAACAGATTTGATTCAAGAAAACACGTTCAACCAGAAATCAGAAGTTTGTATTCAAGAACAAGAAAACAGCATGAAAACTTAATAATTAAATCCACAAAAAATCTGGGGTATTCCCTAGTATGTTTAGTAACAGAAAATAAGTTTCATAATTTTCCAACATAGATAGAATAGTCAAGTAAAATCGGAAAGCAACAAGGTGCAACAATTTTGTAAATCTGGAAACAAATACTGCAGTACTAAAATAGCAATATCTCACAAAATACAAATCAAAATCCAGATCCGTCAAAAGGGTGATAAAATAGATACATTAGGCTATAATTCATATTCACAAAGTTTTTATACAAAGCAAATAGAATCAGGTCGAAATTATGTTTCTTTATTAAACAGCATGAAAATTCTGCAAGTATAGTAGTTGTTTGCAAGTATAGAATAGTGTATAAAAGTTATCAATTAAATCCAAAAGAATTAGTGGTTAATCCCAATCATGTCTAGTTGTAATCAGCAAAATATTGGATCAAAATATTATTTTAGCATCAGTAGAAAAATAAATAATCATACAGAATCTGGAATTTTTAAACACGTCTGTAGTAAAATAGTCATAACTCGTAACTCACAAATCGAAACTGGGATCTGTCAGAAAATCTAGAAAGTAGACAGAATTCTCTATAATTCATATTCACAAAATATTTTTTTATATTGACCTTAATAGGGTCTAAAATACTGAACAAAAATGGAAAATCGACAAAACAGAAAATATCCTTCATGCACAAAATCAACTAGTTCATATGAAACTCATCCAAAACATAACCGAACACGAAATATGATGTACTAGATATCCAAGAAACATGGTATAGGTTTTTTAACACGTCTACAACAAGTCTACTACAATTAACACAACCAAGCATACGAGATCGTACAACAAGCCATGAACAACATGCACGTATATAACAAGAAGTGGTCATCCCTAAGTTATTTCATGTCATATGTGTAATGAGGCAACTACGGGCAGGTCAAAACAATAGAGACAAGATCAGCAAGGGGTTTCACAATATTTTTCTCTAGAACACAACTACACTACAGGCGGTATTTAGTACTTGTATTACACAAAGAAAACAATACAAGTTACTTGCCTTATAGCCAACGACGAGAACAGAACAAGAGCAAGAATAATGGGAACGGGTTCCCTCGGCACGAACTCAACGAACGAATCACGAACAAACCACGAACACACGAACAACGATCACGAGCAAGATCACGAACACAAGGGACAACCGATCGCGAACAAGATGAAGACGATCGAGATCACGAACACAATCGGACGGTTGAGATTGAAGATCAAGATCAACAAGATCGGTTGGCCAAGAACCCACTTGATCACAACTGACTAAACCGCAACCATACAAAAAGGGACAGCCGCGAGGGGGGGTATGTCGCTGCAGACTGGTGGCAGAGGGAGGCACGACACGGCACGGCGACTGCTGGCTGTTGTGTCGCTAGGAGGTCGTGACAGGGAGTCGCAGTCGAACTCAGAGTGCACAACCGAGGTGCAGGGGCTGGCAAGGTGGCTGACGTTGTCGACTGGTGCTGTTGGGGTTGCTGTCGAGGTGTAGTCACGGCCGGGAGGGGGTTTTCGCTGGTGTCGTTGTGGTCGCAACGGTGGAGCACAGGGTGCACTGGGCGTGCGTAGAGGAGATGGGTAGAGACTGAGAGGGAGGTGGTCGGGAGAGGAGCACAGGGGATGGGTTGAAGAGGTTGATGGAGAAACAGAGGAGGGAGAAAGATAGGGGCGCTGAAGGGTTTCACAGGGTAGGGTTTTGATTGGGGGGAGATGAACAGGTGGCTGGGGGTTATATATATAGGGTTGGGGGTTTTAGGGTTTAGAAGGGGTTGTAATAGGTAAAAGATGCTGACGGGTTTGGGTAGTGGTGAAAACAAGGTATAGTTATTGGGTATTGGGTTTAATATAGGGTATTGGGTTACCGGGTTTAGTATAAACAGGGTAGGTTTGCAAACGGGTATGGGTTAGGAGTAATAGGGTAACGGGTTTGGGTAATTGAAAATGGGTAGGAGGGTTTTAAAATCACTAGAAAATAATGATAAAAAATATTGGAGTATGTTCAGGCTAAAAGTAAAATAAAAATAAAACAATAATAATGATAATATTAACAATAGAAATAATAATAATGTAAATAAAATCACTAACAAAATAATACTAATAGTAACAATAATAATAATAACAATATCAATAATTAGAATAATGATAAAATAATGCTAGTAATAATAATAGAAATCTAGGTAATAATAACAAAAATAAGATTTGTATCACAATAAAAAAAATCATAGAAAATAGTTACAAATAAAATTATTGATCAAAAATAGATTCTAATAGAAGATCCAACAATACATTTTGACAAAAAAATTTGAAAGCGGAAAAAAAATACGAAAATTTTAAATATAGAAAATACATAGAAAATACGTATTTACGAAAACAGGGATTACAAATCCTACCCACCTTACAACAAAATTTCGTCCTCGAAATTTGCGTAGGCAGTAAATAGGATAGGGCAAAAGTAAACTGGGGATGGGTAACAAAACAGAGGATTAATGGGAAAGAACTAATGGTGGCAACTCCAGAAAAAGAAGAAAGTGGATAACAATGATGTCAAATGGAGTGCATGAAAGAAAATAAACAGTATCAAAAGGAAAAAACAACACAAGATAACAAAGCAGGATATGGAGTAGGTAGAACTGGAATCAAGAAGAGAATTGACAGGGAAGAATTGAATCAAATAATAAATGGGTGCAAGATGGCAAGATGGAATGCAAGAAGGAAGTAACCAGTATCAAAAATGAAGAAGAAAAAACAGAAGACTTGCAAAATAACAAAGCAAAGAGATGAAGAAATAGATAGTGCTTGAATCGAAGAAAGGATGGATAAGGAAGAAATGAACCAAGCAATGAGTCAACGGATGAAGACGAATGCAAGGGATAGGAAGCAAATAATGCAAGGAATGGAGAGAAGCAGACAATGCAAAGGAGGAGAAGCAACAAGAGGATCTTAAGACCTATAGGTATGGGCCCACCACGCTTCCGCTGCACCACTCTGATCAGGAAGACTGCCAATAGCATCCATTAGCTCCAGCAATCTGCTTCGTGGCTCACCACATCATCAACATGTCCAAACGGCATCTCCCTAGCATAAAGTTCGAACTCCTGGCAACTTCAGATTCTGAACACCTCCTGAGACCCTGGGACTCTGCATGCAAATCTCAGAGCAAAAGTCAACACTTCCTCTCCTGGTGATGATCCAAGCTGCTGACAAGTCGAAGTAGAACCAGCGATGCCTACCGAAGAACCAAGCAGGAAGAAAAGAATGGATGGCACCAAAAATTCGAAAGATATGGGTACGAAAGAATGAATTCATACCCAAAAAGAAATCAATCAAAGAGGACAACTGAAAGAGACGGAAGAATCAATGAATCAAGGGATTGAATAAGAAGGGATCAAAATGAATGGAATAAGACTAGTATCCAGATCAATGTTGATTATAATTCATTCATGCATGCATGGTCTGTGTACTGTTGTGCCGATCCCAGGTCGAGCCAAACTTGTCTAACATATTAGTCAAACTAATACATTAGTCAATCCTGGACTATGATACCACTAAAAACCTTATCATGCCCCGCTTCCCAGCGAATGTTCATCATCCATAAGCTGTCAGGATCTTTACAATATTTCACAAGAATAATCAGAGTCGGGAGCAAGAGAAGTCAACCACGCATGCAAATATGAATCAAAATACCAACAAGAATTTACTTGAAACAAAATATATTAATATCAAATAAACCAGATCTGAATAAGTCAATATCCTGGGTCACATTGCCCAATACAAAATAATCCAAGTAGCAAAATACAATTGTTCAACATAAGCAACAAGAAATAATAATAGAAAAATTCTAGCACCTAGTATCTCATATCACCAACTCCGTATGGCAACTGTTCTCCAAAATCTGCAATTTAATAAATTGCAGGAAGAGGAAAAAGAAAACAAACTCCCGTCAATGCAAGTTAGGGCCGCTTGTAGTGCAGGCACAAGTACATGGGCAAGATAAACAACATAGCATGAAATAGGAATGATAACAAAATAGAATAACTAGCATGGCAAGATGAACAAGTGCAAGTGGCATGTATCAAGTGTCAAGTGAACAAGTAATATACAAGTATCAAGTAATGGGTGTCAAGAATCGAGTATCATGTAAACAAGTAACAAGCAACAAGGGTCAAGTATCAAGCATCATGTACAAGTAACAAGTATCAAGTAGCAAGTGTCAAGTGATTATGTTCAAGTTTTGTATTATTACTATCTAGGTAGCACTTCATGCGTCCATCCTTTTACCACATGGTTGCTACATTCAAACAGTTTCGCTTTAGATTTCATAGTTGTTCATAGAGGGCAGTGTACTTAGGGACAAGTCTCAAGAAATCAAGTATCAAGTATCAAGCCTCAAGTAGTGAAATATCAAACCTCAAGTATGAAATGCCAAGCCTCAAGTATCAATTATCAAGTCTCAAGAGTGAAATATCAAGCCTTAAGTATGAAATATCAAGCCTCAAGTATGAAATATCAAGCCTCAAGTATCAAGTAATCATGTATGATCTATAGATCTCCTTCCGAATACATGATTTTGTATTTTCCACTATTAGATCTTTCCTTTAAACCCCGGCTTGGTTATTTATTATTATGGTCAAACAAGCATGTATGTGTCGCAAACAGGGCAAGTATAACATAGTATAAACAAGTAACAAGTTCAGGTTGAAAGGTAAACATGCACAGGTGGAAGACAACACATAAAAGAGTAGGACAACGAAAGTTCTAGTTCAGGACAGCAAGACAGCACTGCACTAAATCTGGGATTTCCGTTGCTACGAACATGAAAATCTGGATCCGTCAAAGAATCTGGAAAATAGACTCTCGGCCGAATCCAGAAACTATATATAAGTCATAGGCTATTTCACAAAAACATAACTCAAAACAGATTTGAATCCAGAAAACACGTTCAGCCAGAAATCAGAAGTTTGTATTCAAGAACAGGAAAAAAGCATGAACTTAATAATTAAATCCACTAAAACTCTGGGGTATTCCCTAGTATGTTTAGTAACAGAAACTAAAGTTTCATAATTTTCCAACATAGATAGAATAGTCAAATAAAATCGGAAAGCAACAAGGAGCAGCAGTTTTAGTAAATCTACTATACTAGGGGTTATTCCCACAGTATACACTGCAGTACTAAAACAACAATATCTCACAAAAGACAAATCGAAATCCAGATCAGTCAAAAAGGTGATAAAATATATACAGTATGCTATAATTCATATTCACAAAGTTTTTAGACAAAGCAAATAGAATCCGATCGAAATTATGTTTCTTTACTGAACAACATGAAGATTCTTCAAGTATAGTTATTGTTTACAAGTATAGAATAGTGTATAAAAGTTATCAATTAAATCCACAAAAATTAGGGGTTAATCCCAACCAAGTCTAGTTGTAACTAGCAAAATATTGGATCAAAATATTGTCTTTAGCATCAGTAGAAAAATAAATAATCATACAGAATTCATCGAAAACAGAATCTGAAATTTTTACACACATCTGTAGTAAAATAGTCATAACTCGCAACTCACAAATCGAAACTGAGATCTGTCAGAAAAATTGGAAAATAGACAGAATTCTCTATAATTCATATTCACAAAATATTTTCATATACTAATCTTAATAAGGTCTAAAATACTGAACAAAAACAGAAAATTGACAAAACAGAAAATATCATTCATGCACAAAATCAACTAATTCATATGAAACTCATCCAAAACATAACCGAACACGAAATATGATGTACTAGATGTCCAAGCAACATGGTATAGGGTTTTTAACACGTCTACAACAAGTCCACTACAAATAACACAACCAAGAATACGTGATTATACAACAAGCCATGAACAACATGCATGTATACAACAAGAAGTGGTCATCCCTAAGTTATTTCATGTCAAATGTGTAATGAGGCAACTACGGGCGGGATCAACACAATAAAGACAAGATCAACAAGGGGTTTCACACAAGAATTTTCTCTAGAACACAACTACACTACAGGTGGCATTTAGGACTTGTATTACACAAAGAAACGAATACAAGTTACTTGACTTATAGCCAACGACGAGAACGCAACAAGAGCAAGAATAACGGGAACATGTTCCCGGAGCACGAACTCAACGAACGAATCACGAACCAACCACAAACACACGAACAACGATCACGAGCAAGATCACGAACACAAGGGACAACCGATCACGAACAAGATGAAGACGATCGAGATCATGAACACAATCGGACAGCTGAGATCGAAGATCAAGATCAAGATCGGACAGCCAAGAATCTGCTTGATCACAACTGAAACAACCCGCAACCACACAAATAGGGATAGCCGGGGGGAGGGGGGCTGTCGCTATTGACTGGTGGCGAAGGGAGGCACGGCATGGCAGCTGCTAGATGTTGCGTCGCGAGGAGGTCGCGATAGGGAGTCAAAGTCGGACTCAGAGTGCACAACCGAGGTGCAGTGGCTGGGGAGGTGGCTGACATTATTAACTGGTGCTGTTGGGGTTGCTGTCGAGGTGTAGTCGCGGCCGGGAAGGGGTTTTGCTGGTGTCGTTGTGGTCGCGACGGTGGAGCATAGGGCGCACTGGGCATGCGTAGAGGGGACGAGGAGAGGCTGAGAGGGAGGTGGTCGAGAGAGGAGCACAGGGGATGGATTGAAGAGGTTGATGGAGAAACAGAGGAGGGAGAGTGATAGGGGCGGCTGAAGGGTTTCACAGGGTAGGGTTTTGATAGGGGGAGATGAACAGGTGGCTGGGGGTTATATATATAGGGTTGGGGGTTTTAGGGTTTAGAAGGGGTTGTAATGGGTAAAAGATGCTAATGGGTTTGGGTAGTGGTGAAAACAGGGTATAGTTATTGGGTATTGGGTTTAATATAGGGTATTGGGTTATTGGGTTTAGTATAAACAGGGTAGGTTTGCAAACGGGTATGGGTTAGGAGTAATAGGGTAACGGGTTTGGGTAATTGAAAACGAGTAGGAGGGTTTTAAAAATTACTAGAAAATAATTATAAAATATATTAGAGTTGATTCATGCCTAGGCAGGTAGTTCCCACCATTTCCATAGAAATGGCAGGCGGAAGTTCCTTGACACGATACCACGGTAAAGATACTCGCATTACATCCTACACTTACTATCACCAAATACTTTGCCCGATTCACCAAGGAATATTTTGGTTGCTTTTGGCAGATTACTTATTACTAGGCAGGGATTCGTCTAATTATAAAATACCATATCAACACCACACCTAATCTACTGTTGAGTCGTGCCTAGGCAGGTAGTTCCCAACATTTCCATAGAAATAGCGGGCGGAAGTTCCTTGACACGATACCACGGTAAAGATACTCGCATTACATCCTACACTTACTATCACCATATACTTCGCCCGATTCACCAAGGAATATTTTGGTTTCTTTTGGCGGATTACTTATTACTAGGCTGGGATTCGTCTCACGAAAGCCATATACAACCATTACTTCAAGATAACATATAACACCGCACCCCAAACATAGTTTGGAAAATATAACACCGCATCCCAGATAAACTGGGTAATATACACCGCACCCCAGATAAACTGAGTAACAAATATCACACCCCACATATTTTCATTTACATTATCTTCACTAAGTTGATATATACATATGCATCTCCAATTCCCCTTTCCCTGACTATATTATCATTTCCTTTTCTTTTTATCAATCTCAACTCTCACTTTTCTTTAGGATTTTGCCCCGGTGAGTTGTTCCTTGACACAATTCCTAAGGTGTACCAATTTCATATTATATCATGTTTTTACTTTAATATTCATTCTCATCTCATAATACAACTCACCTTTAAAATTTTCACTTTTCTTACATAAATACTCATTTTATTAATTTACCGATCAGTGCCTACATAATCATCAAACTGAATCGGATAGCCTAGTAAAATAAACACGCAGATCGATGGTCACACTGAGTCTTACACGTCCGAGACTACGTCTTCCTCCTGGCCTTATAGCAGCGAGGGAATACATCGCAACCCAAGTTAAACTTGGGTAATATACACCGCACCCCAAATATAGTTTGGGTAATATACACCGCACCCCAAGCCGATAACTTGGGTA